>VZTM01019021.1:0-29906 GCA_013400555.1 Jacana jacana
GGCACTTGGCCTTGTTGAAAAATGTCTAAATGTAACAAGATTTCACACAGCCCCTTTAGCTGTGCCCTAAACACCCTCTTGGGAATTCAACAAACAAACAAGTTTATACTATTTTTTATAGTAAGTTTATATTTATTTCTTCTACTGTGTTATTCTCCAGGGGCCTCTGAAGGGACGCCGAGTTGAAGACATCCAGTACGAAGACATTTCCAAACTCGCCTGAGGCCCTAATTGCGGATCAGAGGCAATTCTGGTTCCCAAAAACACACCTCTCTGGCATCTCACAGGCAGGCACAAGACTCTACCATGTCAGGGTTTTAACCGTGTGTGTGTATGTATTTATAATGTATATAGAAATTAACCACGAGCAAACGGGCTTTATTTAAAGATCGCGATGGATTCGTTACACAAAGTGTTTGTGGAAACCTTATCGGTGGAAAATTTCAGCTGATTCTGCATCAAAGCTGTGGGATGGTATTTGCTTCCATTTCCTTTTGTAAGATAGGGCAGTGTTTCATTTTCTGAAGGGCATCAGGAGTTCTGCAAGAGAGAGAACCGCCTGCAGAGAGCTGCCTGAAGCAGGCAGTGGGTGTGAGGCTAAACAAACCGCTCCTCACTCCCCAGCCAGAGCTGAATCCTGGCTGCAGGAAGGAGGGAGGCATTAGGAGAATGGCAGGAAGGTGATGCTGCTCCAAGGGATTGTCTTCTTGGATGTTGTAAGAATGCTCTGGTTTATTCAGTGCCGTCACCAGCGTATATTTCTGGCTGGCGCATCAGCAACAGCAGAACCCAAGTCATCGCTCCTCCGTCGTCTCCCTCGTTTTGTCAGGGTTGCTAATTATGTTAATGTGCAATTTAGCTTCACCTGGACTCCAGGGTGGCTCTTCCTGGTGGGGCTTTGGCACAGCTGAAGCGAGCACAGATACCAATTGGTGATTGCTGGTTGGCTTTTCTGGAGCCGTTTCCTTTCTTCCTGCTTCCATTGTTGCCGTGTACATGAGTCAGAAGACTTGTCCTAAATGATGTAACGTTCCTTTTTTATTTAAAAAAACAAACAAACAAACAAAAAAACCAACAACAAAGTTGCATTTTGTACGATTTTTAATTTCAAAGGCAGTTTAGGAATAAACGTAAACCTTTCTTAGGTTGGTGTGTTTCTTCTCAGCCTTTTAAACACCAGACACCTCTTGGGTTCTGGCCACCAAAGAGCCCAGGGAAGTGCCCAGCTTGTTCACTGCCTGATTTGCATCAAAAGAAAGTTGTGGGTCAGCCCAGGCAAACCCAAACTGTCCCCTGATGGTCACACAGAATCACAGAATATCAGGGATTGGAAGGGACCTTGAAAGATCATCTAGTCCAATCCCCCTGCTGGAGGAGGACCACCTCCAGGCAGGTTTTGAAGGTCTCCAGAGAAGGAGACTCCACAACCTCCCTGGGCAGCCCCTGCCAGTGTTCAGTCACTCTCACTGTGAAGAAATTTTTCCTCATATTTAACTGGAATCTCCTATATTCCAGCTTGCATCCATTACCCCTTGTCCTATCATTGGATGTTACTGAGAAGAGCCTGGCTCCATCCTCCTGACACTCACCCTTTACATACTTATAAACATTAATAAGGTCACCCCTCAGTCTCCTCCAAGCTCAAGAGACCCAGCTCCCTCAGCCTTTCCTCGTCTGGGGGATGCTCCACTCCCTTCATCATCTTGGTAGCCCTGCCCTGGACTCTCTCAAGCAGTTCCCTGTCCTTCTTGAACTGAGGGGCCCAGAACTGGACACAATATTTCAGATGGGGTCTCACCAGGGCAGAGTAGAGGGGGAGGAGAACCTCTCTCGACCTACAGGGCCTACCCCTTCTAATACACCGCAAGATGCCATTGGCCTTCCTGGCCGTGAGGGCACAGTGCTGGCTCATGGTCATCCTGCTGTCCACCAGGATCCCCTGTGAGGCTGTGTGTCTCTGGGACCTATGGCCCTCACCCCCTTCAGAGGAGGGCAGGATGCTGTCGCTTATGTCAATGTTTAAAAGTCGAAGGGCGCTAGAGGCCAAAGTCACTGCTCCTTGTCCCGTCCCTTGCCTCAAAGGGTCACTCTCTGGTTGATTCATGGTTTCCAGGGGACCCCTGCAGGAAAAGGGGAAGACTGCAGAGGTTCAGTGAAAGCTTCTCTCTGGAGCAGCCTGAAATATTCCTGCACAGGACATCAGGTGGCTTTTCAGGGATCTCAGCCGTAAGCACGAGTCAGAGCCAGGCTGTAACACGGAGAGTCACGAGGATAAGCAAGGGTCATGACAGCTTCTGTATCACTGAAAATAGTGAAAGCTAACGTTCTGGAACCTGAAAAGAAAAATCTTAGAGTAAATATAATAGATGTGTGAGTCATAGAATCACTCAGGTTGGAAGAGACCCTTGGGATCATCCAGTCCAACCGTCAGCCTTACTCTACAAAGTTCTCCCCTACACTATATCCCTCAACACCACATCTAATCGACTCTTATACACAGTCAGGGATGGGGACTCCACCACCTCCCTGGGCAGCCCATTCCACTGACTGACCACTTTCTGTGGAGAATTTTTTCCTAACATCCAGCCTAACCCTACCCTGCTGCAGCTTGTAGCCATTCCCTCTCATTCTATCACTGATTACCTGTGAGAAGAGACCAGCACCAACCTCTCTGCAATGTCATTTCAAGCAGTTTTAGAGAGTGATGAGGTCTCCCCTCAGCCTCCTCTTCCTCACACTAAACACTCCCAGCTCCCTCTCAATTGCTCCTCATAAGATTTATTCTCCAGGCCCTTCACCGGCTTTGTTGCCCTCCTCTGCACTCACTCTAGTCCCTCCAGATCTCTCTTGTGTTGAGGTACCCAGAACTGGACACAAGACTCACGATGTGGCCTCCCCAGTGCTGAGTACAGGGGGACAATCACCTCCCTACTTCTGCTGGTCACACAGTTTCTAATACAAGCCAGGATGCCCTTGGCCNTACAAGTTGCATGGACAGGGCTGGGAAACAGGCAGTGGAATTACAGATTTGGAGATTTAAAAACTCAAAAGGTTTTTCTGCTTCCCCCAGAGCCCAGTTGAACTGGGGAACTCACTGCTGCAGGACACAGTAGAGGCCACAGCTGGTAAATGAGTTCAAAGAAACAGTGAATGGTTTGTAAGGAAATTGCTTCTGCTTTAGAGAGTCCCTTTGAAGAGACACTTGGAACACATTGATCCTCTTACTCCCTGCACCAAGGCTGCAGGAGAGGTCAGGGATTGGTCTTCAGTTCCTAAGCAAAGGCAACTGAAGTTCCAAATGGCAAGTAGATTTCTGGAGTCCCCTTCCTGGAGTAGCGCTGCTGAGAAGAATCTGGCCAATTTTTTTATTTCTAAGGTTGGTGGAAAGCAGAGTTTTAAATTTGGCTCCAGGTACCTGCAGATTTGTGTCACTACTGACCTCCTTCATTGCTGAATGCTCTTGAATAAGGCATTTTATAGGAGCTAATCCCATTGGAAGGGGAGTTCCTAGTACTGATAGAGATTTCTGTATAATATGGATGTTTCCTGCTTTCCCAGATTTTTATCTCTGTGTGAACTCCGCTGTGATATTGAAATTGTCACAAAAACCAAAAGTAGGCTGGAGGTTGCCTCACACTCATGCAATTAATTCCCTGCCAGCATCAGTTACTTCAAGGACATTCCTCACCACCGGTTAACCCACCCTTTGAGACTGGAGAGGGCTCTTTGCAGAGCCCACCATCCTGCTCGGTTTTATTTCCTTTACATCCTCCTTTTTTGCCCAGCCCAGCAATGTGTGAACGTAAGGTTTTCCCAGCACTTTGTAAAAAGCCAAGGTCTAAGTATTAAATCCGGTGGTGTGTGTTACTGCAGGAGCCACAATGCTGTTATGAGTCTACTGGATAAATCAGACGCGGCAAGAGGAGGACACTGTCTACAACCCAGCACGTTGCTTTATTCCAAATTTCATTATTCTTTTTTTAAACAGAGAAAAGGAGTTACGTTCCATCAAAAAAACGATCATTTGTCAAGCAAATGGGGGTGAAGCCACCTTTGGTTGACCTGGCTCGACAGCTCCTTGTTCAGAAGAGTTGTTTGGGTGTGAGGGAAGAATAAGAGAATTTGGTTATAAACCGGTTTTGAGTTGGAACTTCAGGGTTTCTTCAGAAAGCTGTAGAGGTGGGGGACGAGGTAATCTTTGTAGTGGCCGTCTATGAAACCTTTCCCGCTGTTGTGCACAAACCAGCACGGCACATCGGTCCCAACCACGTGGTCCGTCCTGTAGTCCTTCTGCAAGCCCCTGTGAGGAAGAGGCCACCCACAATGAAGGTCACCACACGACAAGCAGACAAGAAGATATCAATGTGCCCTTGTGGCCGAGAAGGCCAATGGTCTCATGGGGTGCATTAAAAATAGTGTGGCCAGCAGGTCAAGGGAGCTCATCCTCCCCCTCTGCTCTACCCTGATGAGGCCACATCTGGAGTGCTGTGTCCTGTTCTGGGCTCCCCAGTTCAGGAAGGACACAGAACCACTGGAGATGAGTTGCATGGAGGCTACGAAGATGATCAGGTGAATGGAACATCTCTCTGATGAGGAAGAGCTGAGAGACCTGGGTTGTTTAGCCTGGAGTAGACTGAGAGGGGACCTCAGCAATGCTTGTCAATATCTAAAGGGTGGGTAAGAGGATGGGGTCAGGCTCTGCTCAGTGGTTCCCAGTGACAGGACAAGGGGCAATGGGCACAAACTGGATCACAGGAAATTCCATCTGAACATGAGGAGGAACTTCTCTACTTTGAGGATGGCAGAGCACTGGAACAGGCTGCCCAGAGAGGTTGTGGAGTCTCTTTCTCTGGAGACATTCAAAATCTCCCTGGATATGTTCCTGTCCAGCCTGCTCTAGGTGGACCTGCTTTGGCAGGGGTCTTGGACTGGATGATCTCCAGAGGTCCCTTCCAACCCCTACAGTTCTGTGATTCTGCAATAACCCTGCTCATGTGTGGAACTGCTCTGTCGGAGTGGTGAGATGTGTGTCTTCCAGCAGCAGAGAGTGGAAACAGCCATGACATGCAATAAATTTTAAAAGTCTATGACCTTGTGGATGCTTTTGTGGCGGTCCCAGGCACTTCTACATGGCCTGTCCAAGCTCAGGTGCTGGGCAGCTCTAAGGACAGAAGAGTTCATGCACAAATATGAAAGAACTCAACTTGTCCCAAGTTTTGCCAACTGCTGAAACCAGATTCGGATTTTTTTCCCCCAAGATCCTTGAGAGTTAATAACCCTGTGGTCACTGACCAGAAAAAGAAGGCAGATTTAGAAAAGGAGCCATAAAGCATGCTATTCCTACCTGGTAACAGTGAGCTTGTTGCCTTTCACTTCCATGGTGGCTTGTGGTTTCTCTGGATCTTGCCCAGGCCTTTGGTGGTGGATATACACTTCTGGTTCAGACACAAACTGACCTGATCAAAGAGAGGTTTAAAGCTCTTTGGATGTTCTCACCTTGAAGACTTTCATCTAAGCTGCTGCTGGGCACCTTTTTGGAAAATCAAACTAGCTGCAGCAGGCAAACCGCTCCTGCACGGATCACAGGGCACCGTGTCTCCAGCTCTATCGGATCCCCCACTCCGGGAGAGTGAAAAGCTCTGCTTTTGAGCCAGCCAACTTCTTCTGAGCGAACTGCAAAGAGTTTTGGGGAAAACAACCTCTGCTGCTCAGGATTCCCACATCTTAAAAGGAGCCATGGGTGGGTCCAGGGCGCGGAGGGATGATTTTCCCCGGGGACTGAGCCCTTGCTTTCATTTCGTACCGTTGCCAGGAAAGGGCTGTCCTTCAGGAGAGAACTGAGTTACAAATGTTTGCACAGAATTCTTCTCAGAAAGAGAGTAAGAGGGGTTTGTTTCAGGTTGTTTTTATTTTTTTTAATTTTCGACCCATAGGAGATTAACCAGGACATGGAAGTCCTGTCACAGTGTCACCAAGTCATGGAATCATAGAATGTGCTGGGTTGGAAGGGACCTTTAAAGGTCCTCTAGTCCAACCCCCCTGCAGTAAGCAGAGACATTTTTAACTTAGGTCAGATTGCTCAGAGCCTCATGAAGCCTGATCTTGAATGTCTCCAGGGATAGTCCTGTGACCTGTTTTGAAAACACCCCTTCTCAACTGGGAGAAGGAGTAATCTCCTGGTCCCTGATGTTATACGTTGGCTTCCAAGACATTACAGGAATTTCCCCCATTTGAGGATTTTCCCCACCTTCCCCATTAGGACACGGACACAGACACCAATAAATTCACTCCAAGATCTAGCAAAACTCCTTCCTACTGCCCCACCATTCCCACTGCCCGACCCACAGCCCTTACCTATCAGCCCATGGGCTTCAGGGGAGAGCTGGTTTTCAGGGGGAATGTAGATTCCCAGGAAGTCAACATTGACTGGGTGTTTCCTCCACACGCGGTGCAGCAAAACCATGAAGGACATCTCCTCACCCACGGTGATAGTAACGTTGCTTTCTTTCTTCACAGATATGAGAAGCCTAGCAGAGATGAACCAAAGGACAGGCTCAGTTCAGCTGCCCACACATGAGCTCTCAGGCCCCTTGAGATGCTCCCGGGCATCCAGAACAACTGCATAGGGCTGGCAGATCTGGCAGATGATCCATTAGAAACCCACAGCCTTGAGAGTTGTACCCAGAGGCCTGGTAGGACAGTGCCTAATTGGACAGACACTTCATACCAATGTTCAGGCAACCAGAGAATCATGGAATGGTTTGCGTTGGAAGGCACCTTAAAGATCATCTAGTTCTACCCTCCTGCCATGGGCAGGGACACCTCCCACTGGACCAGGTTGCTCAAAGTCCCGTCCAGCCTGGCATTGAACACTTCCAGGGACAGAAGCTTCCACAGCTTCTCTGGACAACCTGTTCCAGTGTTTCACTACTCTCAGAGTGGATCCCACCCATAGCTGGGTCAGTCCAATGCTGTGTTGCAAATGGTTTCCATAGGACAGACAATAAATGCTCAGGTACTCACTGTTTCCGAATAATGTGCCCCGTGTCAGACCACCTCAGAGTGATGCCATAAGATCCATCTTTCAGTGTTATCGTTTCCGTGGTGATCTCTACTTTAAGGCCTTTGTTTTTGAAATAAAAACCAATTTTGCCAAAGTATGTGTTGAGTTTCTCATTCTCTGCTTTCTTGGCCCCAACGAGCTGCCCATTGACCACAACTCCTGTGAAGGGCAGAGAAGCAAATCGTTGCCTACACCATGGGAGCATCACCTTGAGACTTGGAGTTCTGATCTCAGCAGGCAGTACCATGGGACTAGCAGTGACACGTGGCCATCACAGAATCATAGAAGCATAGAATCATTCTCACTGTGAAAAAGTTTTTTCCCAACAGCTGATTCCTATTCTGAATTTCACCTGTGATAACTTGTTTCTGCTGTCTCTTGTCCTTTCGCTATCCATCTTGGAGATGTGTCAGGCTCCATCTTTACCTTCTGATTAGGTGGTTGTAGACAGCAACAAGGTTCACCGTGGGTCTTTTCACAAGATTGACTAAACCCAGCTGTCTCAACCTCACTCTCTGTGTCCTGTGTTCCCATCCCACAATTATCTTGGTGGCCACCATTGAATTTGATCCCTCTTGTCACCATCTTTCTTCTACTGGTGAGCCTCAAACTGGGCCCAGTACTCCAGATGTGGAGGGAAATAAACACTTCCCTCAACCTGATGGCCACACACCTGTTAGCACACACTCCTCCCTGCAGGCACTTCCCCTGAACACCTTCTGGACCTAAGAGAAGAAAAGTGTGCTGTAAAAGTGAAACACGTTTTTATTCCCTTACCAGTACCAGGATCAGAAACTAAATTTAGGATCTTTCCAGGCTCTGAGTTGATATTGAAGCAGATGTCCCTTTGACTCTTGGGCAGGTGGATGATGAAATGTGGGTCATTGTCAACTGAAACACAGAAAAGAAACAGGCATTGAAAAGCAGGCCAGTACCTGCCCTAGAAAGTAAGGGACACAAAAACTGAGACACTTTACTTCAATGATTTTGAAGCACTTTTTGGAACCCAGAGTAGGACAAGGGTGCTTTCCACCCCCACAGTAGCTAAGAAAGTTCTCAGATGCTCCTCACAAAAGACCCATGGACGTTTTTTCCTCATATACTTCCCCTGTTTAAGGAAAGGATGTGATGCTAATGGCTTGAGGAGCACTGCCAAGTGCAGTGAACTACTGTTTTAACTGGTCAGCTGCACATTAGGGTGCCATAGGCTTAACCTGGAGTTCTAAAGGCTGAGCTTTATTTTTTTGTGGTGGAAGTCAAGAACCCATCTGGGCACCAGATAGACAATGACAGACCAGGAAAGAACCTAAGGCACAGAAAGCAGGACTTGGGTGACACTTCTGGCCCAGCTGTTGCCTATTTGTAGAAGTGACAGACTCCCAGGATATCACTCCCTCAAACTAAGAAGCTCTCAAACCTGTTACACAAGTCCATACCACCATATTGATGGTGGGTAATGATATATCCTGCCAAGCAACTTCCCCAAGGAAGAAGATCCAGGATTTGTTCTCACAGTATGTTTAATACCCTGCCAGAATTGGGCCCCTCTGAAAGTTGCATGTTCTTTAAAATTTGCCTCAGATGAGACAAACACCTACATCAGTCACTGAAGGTGGCTACTTCCAGTCTCATCTTCAAGTGCAAAGCACTGCCCAGGTCTTCCTGGTTTGGTGATGGTTGGTATCTCCCTGTCAACATTCAGAGAGACTGTACTTATATTGCCTGTGGTGACATCTAGGCCAGCTTCCACTCATTCTCAACTTTTGGGAGTATTTAACTCTTCCAGTGCACTAGAAAAATCCTAGACCCTTGACCAAGAATGTCTTCACAGGAGATGGTGGGGTAAGTACCTTCCCAAGGTGTGAAGTAGCTTTAGAATGTCTTTGAACCTTTTGAATATATTGAATCTCTTGAATACAGACATCAATATTCATAGAATCATTCAGGTTGGAAAAGACCCTTGGGATCATCGAGTCCAACCATCAGCCCTACTCTACAAGTTCTCCCCTACACCATATCCCTCAACACCACATCTAATCTACTCTTAAGCACAGTCAGGGATGGTGACTCCACCTCCTCCCTGGGCAGCCCATTCCAGTGACTGATCACTCTTTCTGTGAGGGATTTTTTCCTAATGTCCAGCCTAACTGTACCCTGCTGCAGCTTGCAGCCATTCCCTTTCCTTCTATCGCTAATTGCCCGTGAGAAGAGACGAGCACCAATCTCCCTACAGTGCCCTTTCAAGCAGTTGTAGAGAGCGATAAGGTCTCCCCTCAGCCTCCTCTTCCTCAAACTGAACAGTCCCAGCTCCCTCAATTGATCCTTATAAGATTTATGTCCATATTATTTCCTTATTCTCACCAACTGCTTGATCTTCCTTAACTGGATGCCAAGGCTTGATCTTACTCAACTTGGCAGGGTTGCCAAGGCATCAAGTTCTGATGAACATTTCCAGAGACATAGAGAATTTGCAGTATAAAATACATGTATGAAATGGGCAGGTAACTTTGCTTTGCTCACCTTCTTTTCCAAATAGTTTCTTGACTATCCAAAGTCTTAGAGTAACCCTCGAGCTATGCTCAGGAGTGTGGTAGCTACATAAATACACACATTCACACACAGGCACTCCCAGAGTTATTGTAGTTTTACTGCTTTTACAGGCAACCACTCTCAACAGCAGGTTTGTTTAAGCAGGCACTAAACTGCGGCAAAGGCCTAAGGATTAACAGGATCCATCTGTCATCAGAGCCTTCAGAGATTTTTATCTGCCACAGAGCACTCCTCTGTCATTTACAGCGGCAGTAACTTCACGTTAGCTTTGCTACTGCTTAGAAGCCACAAGTAAGCTCAGTGAGCAGCCTCCGCCTCGGGGAAGGGTGCAGCAGAAGCTGGGATCACTGGGATGCTGTTAGGATCTAAAATAGTCTCGTGCTTATAAGGTAGAGAGTACTTTTACAGGTTCACCAATTCAAAGTCAAAATGACTCAGTATTTTATAACAAAAAACTTAATCCTCAAGTGCTGGATGGATTTACAGAAATTGGACTGAAGAGTCTGGGATTTGAGGTGTGGATGTATCTTCAGCAGGGGCTGTATCGAGGACCTTTCACATTGATGTCCTCAGCTACTCACAGCAGTTCATCTGTCCTCTTGTGGACTAGTCCCTAAATGAAGATACAGCTTTTACAACTGTTTGGAAAACTCAACAAGAAAAATTAGGACAACCGATCGATTCGTCCATCATTACAGAGCTGAGCATCTTGTCACAGAAGCTAAAATTCCCAAAGTGCTGATTAACTTTGGTTCTGTCACCTTTATTTGTTTATTGGGTGGTGAATGTTGCTGCCTGGTCTTTCTTTGCAGAAAAATGCTGTCGCTCTTACCTCTGTTTATGCTCAGAGAGGAGACAGGAGGACTCCTTTGCTCAGGCATGAAGCTGACTGGCACAGCCGTGACATTGGCCCAGGCTGGGATGCCTTTGTTATTATTAGGTGCGTTTGGAGTCAATCCTAGAGTACCTGTTAAATGACAGTCACATTAGGTTGTTGTTAGTGCTGACATATTTAACAGTCAAATTTTAAAGCAACGCAGACAGATCCTGATGTCGTTGGACGAATGTAAAGCATGATGCTCTTTACAACAGGTAGATTTCTACAGTGAATTTAGGATGGATTTACTCCAGCACCTCCACCAGAGGAATATGACTTATAGAATCATGGAATCATTCAGGTTGGAAGAGACTCTTGGGATCATTGCGTCCAACCATCAGCCCTAGTCTACAAAGTTCTCCCCTACACCATATCCCTCAACACCACATCTAATCGACTCAAAGCAGGTCCATTCACAGCAGGTTACACAGGAACTTGTCCAGATGGGTTTGGAATGTCTCCAGAAATGGAGACTCCACCACCTCTCTGGGCAGCTAGTTCCAGTGCTCTGCCACCCTGTCAAGAAGTTCCTCCTCACGTTCGGATGGAACTTCTTATGTTCAGTTTTATGCCTGTTACCTATTACTGGCACCCCTGGAGAAAGACTGGTCCCATCCTCTTGACACCCATCCTTTAAGTATTTATAGGCATTCATCAGATTCCTCCCCCAAGTCTTCTCCAGACTAAAAAGACCCAAGTCCCTTAAGTCTCAGGTCTTACTGTACCTACCGCAATAGGATGTTCAATGTGTGACATTATAGGCTTATTGGAAACCTCGTCATTGCAATGTTGGCACATTTTAGTCCTTACTGAAGCCAACAGCTCCAAGGAGCACTTGTGTAACAGGATGCTCTCAAACTGGCTGTTGTCACTGAAATTTGGTCAGCTGTCACTGAAAATACAGGTTGTCCCACAAGCACAAACACACAGAGTGAACAACGTTCTTCCAACACAGAAAAACGAAACCAAAATGGGAGGTAGAATAAGACAAACTGAGACACTGACCTGGGCAGCAGCCCCTTCTAGGGTCTTTGGGCTGGTCTGCCAGCATTATCTCATCCTTTTCAGCGTTCTCTATCAGCATAGCTGTGAAGGGGGTAACAATATGGTGGTCAAGGGACATCTGTAGGATGGATTTGGTGATATTCCTCTTCAAAGCTGCAGTGGGGGCTGTGTTTCTGGGTGGAAAACAAAACAGAAGGCACGGTTAGCAGCTCTACAGAGCAGCTGCTGTGACAATGCCTCCACAGAGCAATCTTAGAGACAAACCGATAGGTGTTGCAAGAAGGAAATACATGAATACACTCTCTATAAGAAGACTACTCTGGGTTTCTGTGGGCTATGGCCTGGACTCAAAGGGTCGCAGTCCTTCTGGTCTTATCAGGACACCTCTTTTTGCTTCGGGAGCAATTAATCTTGAATCTCTCCATAGATTTCACTCAGGCTCTGTAAGGCAAATCTCCTATTCATTTCATTCAGTCGGGCCCACAGCCAAGTCTGTTTGACCCTTAGTCCTCTAATTAACTGCTCCCAAACTCTATTTCCTGATGTCTGTGAGTGCTCAAAATAGGAGGAATGTGGCTGAAGGTATCACCTACCTTCATTTTGATTTGTTTACCCTATTCATTTGAAACCCTGTGAGCAGCCTCATGGCTGTGGTCTCAGAGAGGACCAGGGTGCCCTCAGGCTTCACTTCCTTCCCACCACCAACCACATAACTCCTCACCTCTCTGCCAGCATCTGGTTGACAGTCAGATAGGCCCACAGCTTCTTAGTGAATTCAGGATCTGCATATTTGTCTTTCTTCATGAAGCCATCCAGTTCTTCAACATCTCTCAGGGTTTCCATGACAAGCTCTGCATTTGCCTATGCAATCCATGAGGGATAAAGGCAAAGGAGGGTGAACCAGGAGAATGCAGTGCCTTTGAGTTCCCCCCTTGGCATGGCTGGTGTTAAGGACCCGCTCTGGTTCTAGCCATGGTCACTTCTACATAAGAAAATACCACCACTGTTGGCCTGACTGCCTTGGGGAGGGGAGCTGTAGCAAGAGGGTCTTCTGCTAATGACACTTTTGGCAGCAGTGGTTTAAAACAGGTAAAGGAGCTGTCAGTGTTAGCCAAAGGGGATGCCACCACATGACAAAATAAGAGGCTCTTAACAGAGCTCTGCTGACCTCCCCTTAGGCTTTCTCACATCCAATTCCTACTGAGCAACAGGGACCAAATTCTACTTTCTTCCACAGACCCTCGGACTGCACTGTGTTTTGGCAGGAAAGAACGTGCATATATTTGATTTTCCCAGCAAATAACAAATGGCAGCTCCTGAGCCCTGTAAGAGTGGGGCTATTTCGGTTCCTCCTTGGAAAGAAAGATCTGAATGTAATATTGCCCCCCCTCCCACTACATTTGGAAGAGCAACCCTGAAACATGGGGAAAGTCTCATTGTACATGCCACAAGGCAGAGCATAAAAGGACAGTGGGTGGACTTGACACACTATAGACCCACCAGCTTCATCTCCTCAACAGTGTGAGGTTCAACCATGAAAGGAGTTACCTTAGGAGATCTCCCCTGCACCTTTACAAAGCGCAAAGGAGGACTCCATGGTTTTATTCTGGTCTGCAATTGAATTTTGTATGGTAGATTCATCAGAAGGAAGATCCTCTAGCAGGCTGAGAGATGCAGGCAGTGGCTATTTGTGATTTGTGGCTGTACTTGAAGCTGCTGTGAAACTGTTGGACAACCTAACTACAGGTTTCCCCATGCTCCCACCCAGAAGCCAGGCAGCCTCTGCTGGCAGTAACCTCCATCAGGGAGACCATGCAGATGAGTGAATGAACCAGCCCAGGCCCCAGGAGCAGGTATCCTAAGGAGACCCTCACTCACGGCTGTCGCTGTGACGATGCTTTCCAAGTGCTGCAGGTTTTCTGTGTCAACCTTCCCAGCCACTACTATCTCCGAGCCACCAAAGTAGTTGTGGAAGCTGCTCTGGGTGACATCTGACACTGACTCCTGAGGGTAGTTGAACTGAATTTTCTTCAAGAGTGGGGTGGAGACCTGGTTGTAGAAATTCTGAGGTGGAAGGAGAGAGAGAAGTGAGTCTGTTGTACCTGAAGCAACCCTCCCACATGCACCACTCCTACTGAATGGGCAGCAGATATCAAAACCTGGACCCCTAATGGGCAAGTGGGACTTCCCTTGTCCCAGTCAATGTGGATTAATTTATAATTAGACTGTGTTTTGGCAGGAAAGAACATTGAATATATTTGATTTTCCCAGCAAATAACAAATGGCAACTCCTGAGCCCTGTAAGAAGCTTGTAAGAAGGTACACTTGTAAGAGGGTACAGCAAGAAGATCTGTCACAAGTCTTGTGGAAGTCAAAGGATGGTCAGAAGCCCATGGGCTGTGCTCTTCCTAGACCTAGGAGGTGTAAACACAGATGTATATGGGCATGAAGCTATTATCAGGCTGCTCAGCCCTTGGCTGCTGTGGAAGACACACAGCTGCTTCCTACCTAATTCTTGCCAAAAACTGGACCTATATCTCACTTGGATTCTCTTCTGTGCTGTGGACTGTTTACCCTTTTCTGACCCATGGCTGATGTGAAGTAGGATGTGTGCACAGACCCGAGAGGAAAGCAGGTACCCATCCAGTGCTATGGATTCCATGAGCTGTCTCATACCATGAGGCTGTACCCTCAGAGTTGCTCTGCTTGGCAGAACACCATGTAGAGTGTCCTGTCACACCTGTGCTGGGGAAGAAGAAGTATGAGAAGCCTGCACTGGTGATGAAACCAGTGCATAGAAACAGGATATGGATGTAAGTATTGTAAGGATGTAACTATTTAAGGATGTAACTATGTAAGGATGTAACTATTGTTTGCTCATCATCATCTGCTGCTCACAGATTTGGAGCCAGAGCCTCCTAGAACCGAACTTTTTCTTACACTGGCAAAATTTGGATCAGAAATTAGCATTTATACCTAGGGCTTGTTAGTGCAGAATTGGCCTAAGATAACATCCAGGCCTTAATTTGAATTCAGAAAACCTTTTTTTAGAGTTAGGACTGTCTTATAGAATATTAATCCTACAAAGAGCAGTAGAGTAGGTGGTATAGATACCAGAAGAACTCTAACCAGAAGCACTTAAGCCAATACATGATTGCGATCTTGCAGGACTCTCCAGGAGAGATTATGCTTATTTTGACCCCTGCTAAGAACCTACAGTAACTTTGCTCTTGGTAGAGGAGTTATCCAGCTCTACAGTTGCGAACAGAACTGGAGAGTTTTGGAGGCAACGGGCCAGAAACACACCTTCATTTGGGCAGAAGTCTCCTGATTTCCAAAAATCCTCTGGGCCATGCCACGGTTGTCAGTTGCAATTCTCTGCAGGAAATCGTAGTCTACATCGAACCCAATCCCGAGGCAGAAGAGAGAGAATTGGTCCTTTATGCTCTGCTTCACATTCTTCTGGATCGTTGTCAGCTTCAGCTCACCTTTGAGACACAGAAAGGGTGACACCCATCTGAGCAACAGAGGAAGTCTCCATCAAGATAAGAGCATTCATCATCTTCCAGTGTCTCTAGTTCTCTTCCTAACATAAGGGAAATCAAGACAACTCAACTAGACAGCTCAGGTGACCGATCTCCATTTTGCAGTGCCTACAGTGACATTTGAGCATCTCCTGGATGGAGACTGACAAATTATTTCCACTGAAGATGATTCTCTTGAACTCTTTTGGGGTATCTGATGCATATTCTTTGTATACCCAGGACTCTCATCAGCTTCCTGGGGAGTTTGTAGTTGTAACACATCTAGACTGCTCCCAATTCTCAATCTTTCTGCAGACTAAGACATCTCCATAGAGGTTTTACTTTGTTTCTTGTACTTAAGATGTTCTCTGCCACCATTGGGACTGACTTCTTTTGTTCAAACTTATTTTTAATGGCAGCCTTTCCTGGGCTGGCACCTTGCAGTAAATGATTGCATTTGACCTGTACCAAGTCCAGCACAAATTAATTTGCTTTCAGGTTTATTTTCCTGATTTTGCTGTTACACTCGGGACTGCATAGATCTGTGTGGGTTCTGGTCATTGGAAGAGGAAATAATTTTTTCTACGATTGTTGTAATTACCTCTCCTACAGGCCTTGTGCATCTCTGTAATTGCAAGAAGTATATAACTTGAATAACATAATCTGCTCATCTTTTGAAAGCTTCTGTCCAAAGCCTCAGGGCACCTATAGCACTTGGCAAAAGAGCAGAACAGGCATTGGAAGAAAAGAGAACAGGATGTTTTTTAACTTACTGTCAAAGTGTCTACAAGCTGCATGCTTTTCTCAGGCTAACACCACCTGGCCTTTCTTCTCACCTAAAGCAGTATCCTTACCTACTGTCGGGTCTCCATCAGACACCAATACGATCATGGAGACCGAGTTAGGGTCCAACATGCCTAAGTTCTGGGCTTCGTTCAGGATGAAGGTGGCTCGCAGAAGAGCTTCATTGATGTTTGTGCCTGTCAAAGACACAATGAAGACAACAAGTTTGATTCTTGTCAAGTCTCCTGTTGAATGCAGATGAGTTTTGAGATTCTAGGGGAATTAATCAGCATGGACAAGACCCATGATCAAGGCAGCAAAAGCCTTCCTCTATGATGCACCTTACAGTACACCTGTACATGCTCTGCTTTGCTCTTTCAACTCAGGCTGTCTTCATCTGGCCCTTCCATCCCCCCTCACTAATTCCAGTGCAAACATTTGTGTTATTGGGAAGTATTTGCTGTAAGGAGTAGTGGGTTTGCAGGCAGGTGATTGCATGAGAGCATGAAGAAACTTTCTTTCTGGTATCAGCCTGGTCCTTGGACACCTTGATTAGAAAAGAAGAGGTGTGTGTTTATTGAGCCTATCTAATGGTTTGTATTGTGGCACAGAAGGGACAGAGTAAGAAATTAGTATGAAAGGAACAGGAGTAGGAAGATTGAGCAGTAACAAAATAGGTATTTTTTTGTGTCAAGAAAGAAAACAAAAGACAGCTTCAGAGACAGGATTATAAAATGCTCCCATTGGTTTTGCTGGTTCTCTTGGCTTATCTGTCTAATCTTTTGGGGTAACAAAGTCAGGCTTATGTGGCACTCATATATTACAGAATCATGGAGTTGGAAGGGACCTCTAGAGACCATCTAGTCCAACTCCCCTGCTAAAGCAGGACTGCCCAGAGCACATCACTCAGGACTGCATCCAGGCGGGGCTTGAAAACCTCTAGAGAAGGGGACTCCACAACTTCCCTGGGCAGCTTGTTCCAGTGCTCTGTCATCTTCATCATAATGAAGTTTTTCCTCGTATCTGAATGGAACTTTCTGTGTTCCATCTTGTGCCCATTGTCCCTCGTCCTGTCACTGGGAACCACTGAAAAGAGTCTAGCTCCATCCTCCTTGAACCCACCCTTTTAGGTACTTGTAAACATAGATAAGATCTCCCCTCAGCCTTCTCTTCTTCAGGCTAAAGAGTCCCAGCTCTCTCAGTCTTTCTTCATCAGAGAGATGCTACAATCCCTTAATAATCATTGTTGCCCTACGCTGGACTCTCTCCAGCAGTTCCCTATCTGTCTTGAACCAAGGAGCCCAGAACTGACTGCAATATTCCACTTGTGGCCTCACCAGTGCAGAGCAGAAGGGAAGAATGACCTCCCTTGACCTACTGGACACACTCTTCCCTAAGCAGCCAAGAATTCCATTGGCTCACTTGGTGACAAGGGCTCATGGATAGTTTACTATCTACCAGGCCCCACCAATCTTTCTCCTCAGAAGTGTTTTCCAGCAGGTCCACCCCTAACCTGTATCAGTGCCTGGCATATTCACCATGGTTTCCTATTCCCAGCACAGAGATGAACTTGGACAAATCCATAACTTCATGTTGATTCTTCCTCACGTGTTGCCAGTGAGAGCTTCTGGAAATGAAGGTGCCAGAGCACCAGAAGGCTCTGGCTTGGGAGAGAGAGCCTCTGCATACTCTAAGTGTACAAATAACTGAAGAACTAAATGAGAACTGCACTTCAGAGAGCAATAGATCAAATGATTGTGAGCCCCTTCTGTACAAATAGCTCTAATACTACCAGATGAAACATCCAAAGTGTTGCAAGGCTGAAAAAGACAACTGCTTTTATCAGACAGAAAATGAAGGTACAAAAAGGACGATCAGTTTGCCCACTCTGGCATTTAGCAGGTCATAGTGTAGTCTACAGTTAACAGCCAGTGGAGACCCTGGAGTTGGGCTGCTCATGATCTCCTTTACAAAGGCACAAGATGGCCTTGGTCTCTCAAGGATGTTTGGGGTCTGTGAGGCTGTAGGTAGGACCTATAGCTTAATGGCAACTTTCTACAATCTGTGTTCTATCTGTCATGGTTTATTCAGTAGAAGGAAATGCCATCCCACCCCCTAAAACAATAAAGTGGAATCCTTGCTCTCCTTTAGCCCCAGTGGCTGCTCTTCCCACCTTGGGAATCAGAGGTTTTGTTAAGAATACCAATCTGAAAATTGTCTGAGGTACCCGTTCCTGGGATATCTAACTTCCATAAGCACCTTGCAATCAAAACCTCATACCCCCATTGGGATGGATTGTCTGGATGTACTTCTTAGCATCTTCAACCTGCGCTGGGGTGGCTGAGACTAGATTATCTCTCCAGCATCGGACATTGTGGTTGAAGTCGATAAGGGAGAACTGATCAGCAGCACGGAGCTCACTCAGTATTGCCTTCATGGCCTCGATGGTCTGAGAAGAAATTTAAGAGAAGACAAGTTTATGCTTCCTGTTGCTGAAACCATCTTCTGGACTTGTGTCTAGAAGAGCATGGATACCCATGATGAATAAGAAAATGAGCACTGGAATCCAAAGTAGCACCCACTATCTAAATCTCTCTCTTTTTTGCACTTCTTGCATAAAGTTGAACTTTTTTCCAAAGAAACACAGAAAAAATGCAACTTGCAGGAACAAACCCATGTGACTCAACTCATCCTTGCTTAACTCCTGCTAACACAAAGTGAGGTGAGAGAGAGGAGCAGTTTGTGAGACATGCTTTGGGAGAGAGGAATCGCTCCTACCAGCTTGGGAGCCTTAGCTCTGTCTGCAGTGCTGTCATTTCAGGCTGGGTAACATCCAACTGAAGATATAGGATTAAAACGAGTGGCAATTAGCTGGTATCCCAGTTTTGCAGCACTGATTTCCCCAAGGAAGCATTGTGCTCCGAAGTAAACCCAAATACACCTAGATCATCCAGGAGCAATGTTTGTCTGGTCAGTTCTTGAAACCCTCAGCGACACATGATATACAATCTCCTGGACTCCTCTCTCAGCACTTTTCCTGGTATCTAATACAAATCTCTCCTGCTGTAAATCCATCCAATTCCATTGTCTTCTATCCCGGGTGAGCATGAATGTGAGTTGATGACTTTCCCTTTTAGAACATTTGTTCACATATTTGGAGGCTGACTATGTCTCTCCAAGTCTTTGCTTTTGCAGACTAAACCATCTTATTTTTCCATTCCCCTCACACTCCATGGTTCATGTTGTCTAAACAATTCTCACTGCTCTTCAGGGGACTGTCAATAATTTGTCTACAGCGTTTTGAAAGCAGGGAGGTAGTACCTCCACTGAGACTTTCCCAGGATTCAGTAGAGGAGATTAAAGAAAGCGCTTTTGCAAAATATTTTGTGATCTGTCAATTAACATTTTAATTTAACGCTAAAATAAATGTTCTGATGGCATCATTTCTTCCTTACAACATGAAAGGAAAATTACAAATAGAGGGTAAAATAATGAAGACTTTGATGCATCTAATATTCTCCAAATTCACAGAGACGTTTGATGGAGTAAAGCGTAAAGGACTTATCTGGCAATTTTGAGTTCCGGTCTGCAGCACACAGAACTCTACATGGGAAAAATTTGGCAGGAGGTTCATTTTGCAATAGAGGTCAAACACTTACTTGTTTCATTTTCAGTCCCCACATTGAGCCACTGACGTCTATAACAAATAAAATGTTTTTGGGCAGAGGGTCAAGATTTTCCGGAGCAAAGAAGTGAATAAAATAACCATTAAAAATCTGCAAATGAAATAAAAAAGAACCACAGTGGAATGAGCTACGGTAAAGATGTCAGGAAACTCAAGACAGTAACAGAGCAGAAAATGTTATTTTTTATGGGCCAAGTCTAACTTTCGGCTCTACACGTCTCTGTATTTGTAGCCTTACACCATTTATACTCCATAGTTTTTACTTTTTATCAAGGAAAGCAGAGCCTGATTCTCAGACAACTGCCACGTACCACCACAGGGAGGAATGAAACATGTTTTCATAAAGACTGCTCTGTCTGTAATAATTCAAGCCTGTAACTATGCTTCATAGCAACATAAAAATAGTGATGTTCTGGTTGTCTCCTTGGTACAGCTTCTAATGACTCTGCTCTCAGATTCAATGCTAAACAGCAGAATGTGGCTACATATAAAAGACATTAGCTTGTAGAGAAGAGTCTGCTCCTGCCTATATGTAGGACCAAGTCTTAGTCATAAATTAAGTAAATCCATTCTGCCCACTTAAAATCTCTCTGTTCTTTCAATTGGATACAGAGCTCTTTCTCATGCTTGTTCTCCTGCACGATGAAGTTTAGCACAGTTTGCTTAATGACAGCAATTGTTGTAGTCACGGATCTCTCGTCCCAGCTGAACAGCAACACTTACTTCCAATTCTCCACCTGTGGTTTCTCTGTTCACATCATATTGCACCACAAAATTTCCATCTACTGCTGTGGATGAGCACGTGGGGCATTTTCTCTGCTGAGCCATCGTTGGCTTGAAAGAAACGTGAGCCTGGAAATGAGAAGTGATCACCGGTCAGTCAGATGTTGTGTGAAGAGTGGATCATTGAAACAAAAAGAGTTCATCTATTCATGAAATACCTTATTTCACTGAACACCTTTTCATATCTTTATTTGTACTCAGTTTAAGTGGAAAATGGACTTTGTCTCTTCAAAAGAAAAACAGCACTAAGGTTTGCCTGAACATGCTGATTCAGTGGTCGCAACTGTGACACAAATAAGATAGAACTGAAAGAGTAGAATAGAATAGAATAGAATAGAATAGAATAGAATAGAGCAGAACTAGACTACTTCTCTTTGAAGGAACCTACAACAGTCATCTAGTCCAACTGCCTGACCAATTCACAGCTTACCAAAAGATAAAGCATGTTGTGAAGGGCATTGTCGAGCTGCCTTTTAAAGACTGTCAGGCTTGGTGC
This sequence comes from Jacana jacana, assembly GCA_013400555.1. Taxonomy (NCBI): domain Eukaryota; kingdom Metazoa; phylum Chordata; class Aves; order Charadriiformes; family Jacanidae; genus Jacana; species Jacana jacana. Next base: position 20,767 of record VZTM01019021.1, read on the forward strand.
ATTGTCTACCTGTCTAGGAAGCCTGTTCCTAGTGTTTTATCACACTCTCAGTAAAGAAATGCTTCCTAAAATCAACTCTGAACCTCCTCTGGTGCAGCTTTGACCCATTCCCACTGGATTGCAGGGAGAAGAGCTTAGCACCTTCCTCACTGTGTCCCCTCCTCAGGAAGCTGTAGAGAGCTATGAGGTTACCCCTCAGTCACCTTTTCTCCAAACTAGACAAACCCAAAGTCCTTACCCACTTCTCAGAGAGTACTCCTTCCTCTCACCAACTCTTTCACCAACTTTGTTGCCCTATTCTGGAACATTCAAGGACCTTCACATCCTTCTTAAATTGTGGCTAAGAACTGCACACAGATTTCACAGTGAAGCCACACCAATGCTGAATACAGTGGGATAATCCCCTCTTTTGACTGGCTGGTTAACGCTGTGTTTGATGCACCCCAGCATGTGGTTTGCCCTCTTTGGCTCATACAGAGCCTGCTGCCAATCAGTTCCCCCAGGTCACTTCTGCAGGGATGCACTCCAGCCACTCCTCTCCCAATTTATACTTGTGCCCAGAGCTACTCCATCCTAGGTGCGGAATCCTGCATTTTGACTTGTTAAATTTCATCTCATTAATTGTAGCCCAATGCTCCAGTCTATCTAGATCCCTCTGCAAGACCTCTTGTCTTTTAAGAGAGTCAACAGCACCTCTCATTTTGGTATCTCCAGCAAACTTGTTAATGATGCCTTCAACTCCTGCTTCCAGATCATTGATAAATATATTGAACAGGACTAGCCCTAGAATTGAGCCCTGAGTAACACCACTGGTGACTTGTCTCCAGACAGATGTAGCTGCATTCACTGCCATCCTCTGAGCCCCCTCTCTTTCAGCCAATTCTTCACCCAGCACACTGTGAACCCGCTCATCTCACAGTTGGACAACTTGTCCAGCAGGATGCTGAGGGATAGTATCAAAATCCTTACTAAAATCCAGGAAAACTGCATCCACCATTTTTCATTCATCCATGGGGCAGGTGACCTTATCATACAGAAGGATATCAAATTAGTTAAACAAGATTTTCAGTTGGTGAACCTGTATTGACTGGGCCTGAGAACTGCTTTGTTCATTAAATGCCTTTCTAAGTGCTGTGTATAATATTCTCCATAATTTTCCCAGGAACTGAGGTCATACTACCAGGTCTATAGTTCTCTGGGTCTTCCCTCACACTCTTTTTGTAAAATGGAATAACTCTGGCTGCTTCCAATTGGCAGGGACCTTCCTGGACTCCCAAGACCTTTGGTAGATGATTGTGAGGGGTCCTGCCATAGCACCTTCAGTACTCTAGGATGAATCCTGTCAAGCCCGATCTACAGCACGAAATATTTCAATTAGAGCTGTGCAAACCATTTCTTGTAAGTAATATGTTGGCTTTTAAAATATTTTCCTAGTTGAAACTACCCATAATTTTATCAACTTTTTAAAAATAGCTTTTTAATTGATTTTTTTTTCCTGAACAAACGAGCGCTTGTAATTTGTCTGTAAATTGAGTACTAGGAATCATTTTCATTAGTCACATGATTGGTTATGCAGACTTTATGGCAGTATTTCTCTGCTTTGAATGGATAACTTGACATTTCCTGAGAAGATAAGACATAATATATATAGCCACTCACTTCCTCTGAAATAATTTGCTAAACTAGGAATATGGGTGAATGAGACATAAAGTTGAGTCTAGATATCAATCGACAGTACTACCTAATATATTATCATAGTAATACACACAGACTTTTGGGGCTTGATTCGCCTATCCTGACTATTTAAGAATAAAAAGAACTGTACCCTCCCAGAGTCGCCACTTGAAGTTTCTTGAGAAAACGTTCTCTACTGTTGGAGGGTTTACTTACACACAGAAGCTATGCTGGAGAAAGACAGGGGAAGAATGTTAAGGAAAAGAGCTGTCCTAAAATAGACCTCTGTGGACATTCCTCAGTTGAACTGAAACGATGGAGTTACTCCAGAATGGTTATTCCCCTTGATATTCATCACCTACCTTTTACACCGCTAGCAATCCCCGTGCATTGTTCTTTCAGAATTACAAATGAGCTTTGAGCAAAGACGGACGGACCACACACTATCTCTATGCTGCTGTCACTGTAGTATTGGAGCATCTTGTACACACATTTAGGTATCACTAATGAAGACACTATGTATTTTTTGCCATATTTTTCCATGCTTCCAGCAGGTATGAAAAAATGCCATGACTGCATAGGAACAAGTGTGAAAACTAAAGTTTTCATGCTATTTCCCGCCTGTGACTGTTACCTTTTTCTCCCCCTTTGAGATGGTGGTGATTCCATCAAAATGATCTCCAAGTGAATTAGGAACATGCACGTAGCGAAGTCCCTGTGGCTCAATAATGCGGACATCCACCTAAAAGTGGGAAAAGGGAGGACATTAGTATGAAGCAGTGCCAATATTGTACCAGGATCTCATGGACTCTCCACAGACAAACTCCAGCTGGGGGCTGGAGTGCTCTTGAGAGTGTTCCTGTAGGGTTAGTCTCATTCATGGTGGTGGTCTGTGCAAGGCTGGAAATAGAACACGATGGAAAGACAAAAATTACATGTCCAAGGAAAAGAGAATTTGGTGGAAATGCTCATTCTTCCTCTCTCTCCCACCTTGTTGAGCAACTGGGGAGAAAGGAGTCAAAGGTGATACCATTTTTAATGCTGAAAGCATAAATGAAACATGAAGTGACTCTGCCTCAGCGCTGCTTTGGGTTAGGAGGTCAGGAGGATAATGAGTTCTCACACTTAGTGATGAGTTCTCTTCCTCTCTGCTCATGCTATTGACAGGACAGAGAGTATTTTCCCTTTTGGTTGAATGACCAAGGTGATTTGGAAAATAAAGGTTTTATCCTGTCAGCCTAAGACAAGGGCTTTTTCTTGTTGTATTTCTGAATAGTTAGTAAAACTAAGAGACAGGACATGCTGTCTTTTGCAGTAAGATCAACTCAGGGCTTTGGACAGCTTGAAGAAGATCACAGCCTGCACCGAGGAAATGAGAGCAGCAAACTTTCATATAGAGCTTGTTCTGGAGCCATGGAAAGTGGAAGACATTTATGCTACAGGACCAGGAGAATGGTAAGACAGGAATGTCCAGCCAGCCATGTATTTGTCTGTTGATAGATGACAGAGGATACCTTCAGATGAGTGTGAAAAAGAGGGTAAAAATGAGACAAATCATCTTGTGGCAGCCACTTGCAGAGGGACTATCATTCAGAAAATATCTGCTCTCACAGGACACTATTTCATGAAGTTGGGATTATTGTGAAAAGCACTGTTCTAAATAAAAAGCAAATATTGTTTATTTTCTTTCGGTCGAGACAAGTTTATACAGGGGTATATATAGGCCAAAGCTTGTTTGCCCAAATGGTTCTGACGTCAGTCAGTCACGATTCAGGAGGTGCCCAACTGTGCTAGCACAAGAGAAGGCAGGACATATTTGCCTCTCAGTCATGTAGCTACACAGCTCCTGGTTTGAAATGTCACATGCTGGTCTACGCAGTGACCTTGAGGTTGTTTGTATTGAGCCCCATGTAAAAGGAAGGAGCTGTAGATGGAGTGTCTTGCTGTGGAGCTCACAGGAACCTCGCCTGCTTTCTCAGTGAACACCCGTGGAGTGCTGCCAGTGCACATCAGCTCTGCTTTACCTCCATGTGCTTTGCCAAGCGTCCTGGCTTCACAGAGATGACGTGCTCATAGGAGCTCAGTTTCCTTCGAATCATCTCATGGTAGTGAAGTTCAAACTGGATCCTTGTCCCTGGGGGCACATTGACTTCAGTTTTGAAGTTTTCCATATCCAAGGCATTGCTCCTGAAAAATCAACTGTGGGGTTATTTTGAGAAAATACAAGTGGAAAATAGAGCTTCTTTGCATTTTGGTTCAGTTATGCATTTGCTGGGTCTGCTTCTAACTGTGACCTATACCAGGGAGCTGCAGTTGTCTGTTAGCACAATAGTTTTATCAACAGAAACAAAAGTTAAGTCCTTGACAATTAAATAGCCGAGTTGCTGTAAGCAAGAAATCCATTTTCCTTCCCAGGATTCCCCTCCCCATCATTTATCTCCCTGTGGAGTGGATCACCACAGTTCTCCTATGAATAAGTTCAGTACAACATTCATATGCCAAAGTCTTTATACCTTACTATTCCAGCAGCTTTGCCTTTGGCTTTTGCTTGAGAGTACATTTTTCTGGCTTCTGATTTTTCCCGAATTTTGCTGGTAAATGTTATACCGTTGACATCCCTAGAAGAGAGAAGCACAGTCAGTTTGCAGAAGAAAGAACTTTACAACTGACGACTGTTTCTTCACTTTAGAAAAGCACCAGCGAAATCTAATCTGGTGGGAAATGAAATAATAAGGTTCTTGTTTAACCCTAAAGTAATGAAATCTGTTTTCCAGTAGCTCTGTATCATCTTTCCTACCTGCTTTTTTATTTCAAGTAGCCATCATTCTTGTACTCTGTAGAGAACCTGCTGTCCCCACCCTCCTCCACACTTTCCTCATCCTTTGTGCAGGACAGGCATTTATTCATGTCATGGCTGGTTTGGAACATGGATCAGGACATGTATCCTGACTGGTGAGCTGGCTGCTACCTCTCTGAATGGATGCTGAACGGGGCTAGTTACTTTCTGTTCAGTGAGGGCTCTACTTTGGGTGTCTCTCCCTCTCCTTTGATCTGGTGCCAACTTGCACAAGACAGGTAGGAGCTTAGTCTATTTGAGATTTCCGTCCTTTTGTCAGATTTTGTTGAAGTTGGCCAATGGCCCACTAATTACTGGAGAGGAAGAGATGGATGGACAGACAGGCAGTATGATGACATGAGCCTCTTTCCTTTGAGAAAGCCTGCTAAAATTACACTGAAGCTGGAAAATAATAAGAGGTGCTTTACTTTTACAAACATTTCCCTCCCACCACATTAAACCCTGTCAGAGCACAAGGTTGATGCCTGCCCCTACTTACATAGTGAAGTTGTCAATAAAAGCTCCTTTGGGGACTTGTACATCAAACACTATGTGCTGGGACTTTTTTGCGTTGTTCACCATTTTGGCTTGAATCATCGTGTTGGCCAACCGTGACGTTATAGTGGATTGAACTTTGTAGCTGTAAAGGCCTATCTTGTCATCATCCTCCACCTGTAGTTGAGAAAATTGCTGTATAAATTGGGGATGTAGCTTGAAAATGTGCCCTAGAGGGCAATATCAACCCCTTTTATAGTCTCAGTGCCTTTTTTTCCTACTGCTGTTCATTACAATGTGGCAGCCAGATGGGACATGAACTCAAGCTCAAGACACCTTCATATTTTATGTGGCAATTGCATCAGGATACTCATGTGAATATAGTTCATTATAACATTTCAGGTGAAAGGGAGAATTTATTAAGCTGGAATTTTTTCCTTGCTTTTGACCGTGCAAGCAGTCCTTGGAATGACTCTGTTGGTGCAATCCAGCATAGAAGAGTACACAGTAATCCTCAGTATCATATATTGAGGACGAGGGATCTTACATTTTCAATAAAGTTCCTAAATAAAAGAGACCTGAAGCACTAGTTACTCTCTTAATCGTGCCAATGGTTAAACCATGACAGTGGCAGAACAATATTAAACTGGTATATTAAGATATTGCCTGTGTTTAATCACTTTTGTTGTTCTCTTCATATTTACCATACCCTTCTCTCTCTACGAGCAGTTGTATGACCAGTATTGTGCAAACACTGCTCTGTTTAAAGAAAAGAGGTTAATATCCAACCAGCAGTAAAAACAAGGAACTGGGCAAACAAAAGGATTGATTTAAAAAAAAAATGGTTAACTGGAAAATCACTTTGTTTGGTGTTATTTTCTGCAGAGGAATAAAAAAAAAAACCACAACCAAGCAAAAAACTCACCAGATCTCCAACATACCCCCAGTCGGCGGTGCTCCTCTGGAAAAGAGAAATAAGGAGAACATATTTCAGCAAAGCTAAGAGCATAGGTTGTTGCTCTTTCAAGACACCACTGAGACAGTGGTAACATCTAAAAGCTGCTTTCCAAGATGATCAGAGTAGGTTTGAGATCCCAGACTTAGTCTGCCTATTCCTTTTGTCTTACTTTATGTATTTGTACAAGGGATGCTGGAGCACTTGATATCCCAGCTGTGACTTAGAGGCTATGAAAAAAACAGGACAGCTTGCTTCCTCTGTCTGTATTTTTTACAGAAAACATTCTCTTCCAGAACAAAAAGCATTATTCCTGAAAGCAAAACATGCTGGCAAAAAGCCACCCTCAGAAACCCTATCTTTTAACACAAAAATTCTGTGGTTTTTTTTTGTTTTCCTAGGAAAAAATTCAGACCTTTTAATCTCTTTTGTTTCCATTTACATTATAGAATATATATATTATTGCCTTACATACAATATGTATGTTTAAAAAAACTTTTTGCATACTTGATGTTACATTTATATACTTATAAATATGTAAAGTTAATTATGAATGCACTGCTTAGAAGAACTGAACTGTTCATTAGTGGTGGGTTGTTTTTTTTTTCCTGCCTATGAATATTTCCATTTGCAAATTTCTGTGAAGAGGTGGTGACATCTTGTGGCCATTTGAATTAGCCTGTTTAATTCCTTAAAGCTTAAAAAGTCACATGAGGAACCCTGGGATGGGATTTGGCTCACCCAGTTCTGAGGGGAGATGTAATCATTTAATGCAGCCATCTTGCTTGCTTTGGTGTTATCAGTACAACTAGGCAAACTTTGCCCTTTTCAGTCAATGGAATGACTGCTTTCATCTGAAAATAGATACTCCCCTTTTATTGAATGAGTCCTGCCCTAATCCATGCTGACCTTACCGATTAGAGGAGTAGGTACTCAGTACAGTTGGTGGTGCCCAAGAGTATCATCTAGGCCTCCAGCTGGGGCTCCAGGAGGTCATGAGGCTCCTGTAGGTCTTGCATGACATCTGACAGCTGGGCAACTGAACTGAGCCCTTCAACTCCACTGAAGATCATCAAGAACTGAGGGAGACTAATTCAGATACTGGTGGATAAATTATAAAAATGAACCAAAATGCATCAGTCTTGCCTCAGTTTTCAGTAGCACTTGAATCCAAGAGGACACAAAATCACATAAGGTGTTTACAATAACAGGTTTAGTCCCATAGTACTTATAAGGCTTGCTAAGCAGTTACTAAGTTCATTTAAAATTAATATGCCGGTACTAGGAAAACCTTGGGCTGCTTAAGAGATGCTACATCTCATAGGAAGGTAATTTTAATGAGATGATTTTAAGGATCCTTTAAAGACAGAAAGAGTAACTGCAGGATTTCTGCCTGCCTAAGAAAAACAAATACAGGTTTTTATTTCCTAGTTACACAGTCTCTACCTGAAACAGACTAGAATTTCATGATCTGGAAGTTTATGGCTCTCTCTAGACTCTCTGCAAATCCTGATGGACTGACCCTTGCTCCGTCCATCCTGACACTTCACAAACACCCCTGTACAGTGAACTGAACCCTTCACATCTGAGATAGAACCAGAATGTGAGGAATGACTGTTGTCCCCACGTGTATCCTTGAGGTAGGAAACATCACCAGCATGAATACGAAAGACTAAACGAACTGTAACTGAAATAAACTTAGTTTTGAACAGTGGAAGACCAAGACCTTAGGACAGAGGGGATTTATTTTATTGCGGTACTTTTCTGATTGTCAGAAGAACTTAGAGCTCCTGACTCACTTTACAAATGGTGCTTAAAGCCTTCAAGATGACCACATTTCCTTCCTGTTTGTTTTTGTGAGGGTGGAGGAGAAAAGGGAGGCACTGATGGAGAGGAGACCTTATCACTTGCGCGTTTAATGACTCCCAGGGCTGCTGTTAGAGATCAGCCATGGGGTGGGCCAACCATCCCCCTAGGATCTCAAAGGTTGCAGCATGCAGCCACTCCAACAGGTCAGCAGGACAGGTTTGAGCGCTTATGTGGTTACTGAGAACATGGGCCTTGTAGGGACTTCTTTAGCACATGAAATGTCCTGTTTCTGGATTCTTGGCTGTCTCTTGCCTTTAAACTGCATCCAGACCTGGTGATGACTGCACCGCACAGACATAGTAGTACCTTGTGCAATAGCTAATGTGTGGCAAATTGCTAATCCAGGTGAAGACAACAGCTACCTCAGGAACTGTTTTAAGTCTTGACAGATGCTGGGCCCTATCTTCAGGTGTGGAAACCCGTCGTCTCCTGACATCTGTGCAGGCTATGGATATGTAGCCTTCCATAATCACAGAATCGCAGAATGACATGGGGTTAGAAGAGACCTCTGGAAATCATCTAGTCCAACCCACTACCAAAGCACGGTCACCCAGAGCAGGTTGCACAGGACAGCATCCAGGCAGGTTTTTAATTTCTCCAGAGATGGAGACCCTACCACCTCTCTGGGCAGCCTGTTCCAGTGCCTTCTCCAGTGTTCCACCCTCAAAGTAAAGAAGTTCCCCCTCATGTTTAGATGGAACTTCCTATGTTCTAGTTTGTGCCCATTTCCTCTTGTCCTCTCACTGGGCACCACTGAAAAAAGACTGGCCCCTTCCTCTTGACACCCACCCTTTAAGTATTTATAGGCATTGATCAGATCCTCCCTGTCTTTTCTTCTCCTAAAAGACTAAAAAGACCCAAGTCCCTCGGCCTTTCCTCATCAGAGAGATGTCCTAGCCCCCTAATCATCATGATGAATTTTCTTCACATCACTGTACATGAATGTTGCAATTACTGTGCAGTCTACCATCAAGAAATTATTGAATGCTTCAAGCGAGCTATTATTCAGGGCTGCTGGCTCTGATGCCTCCTGCCCTGTCCGTGGAGGAAGAAGCCACAGTGTCTAAAGGAGGAACACATTACAAGAGGTAATGCATCACCAGAGATTGCAGTTTTTAACATTGTCTATGAGATGATGCTTGCCATCAATTTCAGTTGCAGTTCACAGGCTGTTTCTGAGGTGTGACTTAGTAAAACAAGGAAAGCAGATCCAGAGATGTTATACCGCATTTGAAGTAAATTGATTTTCTACAGGGGCATGAAAATTCCTGTAAAGTCCTAAGAAGCTGTAAATTAAAAAAAAAAAAAAAA
>VZTM01019022.1:341-13505 GCA_013400555.1 Jacana jacana
TCTGTCTCATACCTTAAAGAAGAGGTGTCTATTCTTAATTAAATACATAAAGTCTGGATTATTTTGATAGGAAGATTCTATTCACTGGGTGCATACCTTACAATGTGTCCTAAGAGGTAAAAAAAAGTCATGGATTGCCATTCTTGATCGTGTTTTTGAATTGGCATTGGTTTTGCCTTTCTACTTGGAAATATGACTGTGCATTTCTTTAGATATTTCTATGAAAAAATTTGGCATTAGTTGTAATAATCTTCTACAGCCAGACTATTAACAACCAAGGTAAATAGGAACTTTGATGTTCCCATAATAAGGACAGTAAAATTAATTAGCCTGTTCATAAACTCAATTTAAAATTGCAAAGATTTGAGAGTATTATTAAAATACTTATGAGAATGCTATTATGAAAGTTAAATAGTGGAAAAATATGCATTTCATTTAGAAATGGTGCAAGAATTAATTATATGTGAAAATAGATTGCTCTTTGTGTGTTTAGTCAAAGGATAACCTTAACTACTCCTCAGAGAAATTTTTGTTATGTTCCCGTGTCTGATATACCTATTATTTTTCAACATCTGATATGAACATTAAGTTATATAACTTTTACATGCTTTTACTGTATATAACCCAAGTTACACAAATTCCAGGCCTTCTGACTGTTTGCAATCTTTAAAATGTAATGAGCTGAAAGATTAGCTTTGAGCCCTGGGGCCGGATTGATGTTTTGCTTAACCATTCAGCTGAGAACAGCTTTTAGAGGGATAACTCGTGCTGCATCACATCAATAATAAAACTAAAGACCTAGATCCAAGCAACTATGAATGAGAATTAAGTCTCTCAGAATGTTATAAACTTAAATGAAACAAGTCTTAAACAGAAGGCAGCTGCAGGCACTGGATCTAAACTGCATTAAGATGACATAATATTCTTTTGGAAACAATAAGGCTTCCATTGACGTGTTCTGTAAGACAATCCCTCAATGGAAACGAATAACTAAATTAACATACTGTGATGAAATATGACTCATACTGAAATACAAGTCTCAGTGGGGTTTCAGCATCTGAGAAACATATTCATAAGTAAGACTGTCAAACTGAATGCTCACTTTCAGGGATATTCTCTGATTAGCTACCATTCAGAGAAATACAGAAGAAAGAGTAAGATTTTCCACTGATGGCAGTGGAAGCAGGACAGGGAGAACAGGAAAAGTCTCTTATTAAACATGTGTGTTTTTATTGAAGATGCTGTTTTTATTGAAGATGTCTCTGTTGCATTTTTATGTCCACAACAGATAATACTATTCCTCTGTTCTTACCATTACCTACTCTTAAGACTCTTAAAGCAATTGGTGTGATAATCCCTTTCAGTATTGCTGCATGAGATGTCACTACCATGTGCCAGCTGCCCTTCCTTCTGCCTCTCAGTTTTGCCTTTATCATGCATTGCTTTGTGTCAGTGTAGTCATATTGTTGCATGGGAAGGAGAAGCTGCCTTCAGCAAGCAGAACTTTGAGGACAAAGATCTGTTTTGTGTGGGGCCAATTTTAGCTGGTTGTGTTCAGAGCATGCCCGTGGAATACTTAAAGATGATATGGAGAAGCTTGTCTCATTTCTAGATCCTTTTTTATTTTGAGAGCACATGACAATAGAGGCATTGTGATGCGGTGGTCTGCCAAGACAAAAGCTCTTTCAAACCTGGGCTGCAGAAGAATGCTAGGTGCCTGGCAACCTTCAATGTTAAAAACTAAGGTAAGTCAAAATTTCCTAGTTAGGCAACAGAAGAGAAAGAGGGTTCTGTGGGGGGGATTGTTTTTGTTTCTAAGGATATTTGACGTAAGAGAACACAGGATACCTCATGATGTATTACGTCCAACACCAGTGTTTACAAGTAATATGTTTAGAAAGGGTATGAATTCCTGATCTATGAGGCCATCACAGGGGATGTTTTATGGACATGATAGTGTTCACAAACTAAATATGTGAAATCCCAGAATTTCCATATGTGTTCTCTGGAGTGCACCATGATCTGCTACAGGCAAGTTGATACTTTTGTCCCTCAGGGGAAAAAAATCTTGTTAGGGTGCCTCTGCATTGTGAACTCCCATCTTCTGTCCCTCTTACACCTGAATCACCTGGTTCAGCTAGTCAGTGACCTGCCCATGGCAGCTTCATTTAGGTGCTTCATTTTCACATGGAGAACTTAAGTGTTTCTTTGGTTGACTATGACACAGCATCCACTTATGGACAGGATCAAAACCAGCATACCCAATCTGGCCACATCTTTGCATAATGTTGAACCTTCTACAGCTTGTGCAAGGACTTGGCAAACACTATCTACCACTAATTGAGCAGAATGACTGGATCTTACCAGGGCATCGTGGTGCAGCCAGTTCTACTGTGAGCAGGTGACCTCATTCCCAGGGTCAACAATTAGCGGAGGGAGACACCAAGATTTACAAATAGTTGAGGGCTTCTGGAAATGCAGCAGCAGCAAAAGGAAGCTTAAGGAAACTATGGACACAGTGCTCAATGGGATAAAGGGCACGGAGAAGAACATGGTACTCAGTGCTTATTGTACTATGACCACTCTATTGTCCACAGTAGAGAGAGGTTGAATAAGGAGCATGTAAACAAATGGGACATACGTCTGTCCATGCAGCAGAAAGAGCTATATGAGAGTGTTTAGGGAGTTGGCTTGCTCCTCATTGCTCTCTGTCATCATGGGAACACTGTGCTGATTAGAGGAGGCTGCTCACGACTATCACATCTAAACAAGGATAATCTCAGGAAGTATAAACTGGTCAATCTAACATCTGTCATTGACTTCACAGATTATACCCAGCTGGGGAGAGCAGTCAATACACTCTAAGGTGGAGCAGCTATTCAGAGTGACCTTGTCAGGTTGTAAACCAAAATGAATGCTGTTTGTACAGGATAAACCAGGAAAAAAACAGTATCCAAACCAATACAATGCCAGTGTGTCCTTCAGTGCTTTTTTGGTTCTGTCCATATGTGGATCCTGTACGTAATCTCTAAAGAGGTTATAAATTAGTCTATCTATTCTGTACTGTAGGAATAAATTGACTTTATGCTCTTTTTAAGTATACTAATATTTGCACACAATCATTTGAGAAAATAGTCACTGAACTAATGTCCTAATCTCTACACTAACTTTCCTTCTGAATTTCTACTGGCCTTGGTGGCCTAATCCACATATCATTTAGTACATGCACCATATCACTGAAATTAAAAATTTTGCTTTAGAGTATTGTGGAAAAATATGTCCCCCAATACTATTTATGCGTGGCATTCAAGGCATAAAAGAAGATATTTCTACTTTCATTTCAACAGTCAACCAGTGAGTATAACCAACATCATTAGATAAGTACTGCTGGTGGTCTGGTTTGTTAGAGCAAATGGAGTTATTAGCGTTAAAATGTGAAAAGAGACAGCAGCAAAAGTTTCATTTTTTATCCATAGAATACGCTGTTGCAGAGTGCTAGAACTTGATTTAAGATGTTCTGTGATGGCGTTTTTTTTTTTTTACTTTTTTTTAAANAATTCATCTGCTATCTTGAATGCAAATCAGATTTGAATGCATGCTATAAATGAAGGGCAGCAAAGTAATTCTTTCTCTGCAGATCTATTGTCTGTTGATCTAGAGAATATCATACGTGAGGCCCAGGAATTCTCCTTCTGAAGTATGGAAAGTGCCATAATGATATGCTAAGAAGTTTATTAATGCAATCACATCTCCTACCACTTCAGTTTTAGAACAGAGATCATCTAGAAAGCCACTATTAACAATGATTATGATAATTTGGTTAGTAGCATTTGCTGCCATTTATCAAATATTTCAGTCCCTGAAAGAATCAGCTGAAGGAAAACAAAACCCATAAAGTCCTGATATGGGAATGCTTCAAAACACACAAAGCAGACTTGATTATACTTAGAATGCTGCAACTGCACCAACATTTCTTGTAATTCTTTCATAGATTTTTCTTCTGTCACAGGATCTTAACATCAACAAACTTTGCGAAGATGAAAAGAAGCAGTTGGTATGCCGACGAAACTCTGCAGCTGTTGAAAAAAACCCACAAAATCGCTGTTGATCTTTGCATGCAAATGCCTGCATTCCCAGTTCCTCGTAACTATATTTGGTTGGATATTGCTTGGTAAGTAGTGAACTATCAAAGGTTTTACTTTGACTAGAATTAAAGCTGCAACAGATAACTGCTTGTTATAAAACTGAAGTATGCTAAATTGTATCTTTCAACTAGATTTCAGCTTATGGCTGTTTGCAGTATGGTAGAAAGCAATTTAAGTTGTCATTACTCTTCAACTCTAGGTCACTGGCTCAAATATGACCTAATCAGTAAAGACTGTGAGCCATTTCCATCTGATGGATGTTTAGTAGCCTGTGTACCAGTGTGCTGGTAGACACACTGAAGTTTATTGGGAAAAGGTGCCCACATCAAAAAATCCAATAGCACAAGTCAGCAGATCTGCTTCTGCTTTTAGAAGGAGGAAAAAAATGAATAAGTCTGGAGGCAATTGTGTATTTATCAGGTAAAACCTCAGCAGATTAGCACTATGTAAGATAGAAGCACAACTCCTTGATACGGAGTGATAGATATGGATTTAGGAGATCCAAATTTTGTTACTGTTTCTATTACTGACCAACTGATGAAAACCAACTCATTTCAATGCTGCTTTCAATCTGATCCTAAATACAAGTTCTTCAAGAGAGACAATTTGATTGCTACACATTCTGGAGCTCAGATACAGTGTAAGATTTAAATGTAAAACACCTATGTAATACTAATGATGAGAGATAATCTAAAATTGTCATTTAAATGGCAAGAAAAATAACTATACACTTCAACTCCTTGCTCAGAATCTTGTACTTTTCACACTTTCCCTACTGATAAACTTTAATTATAAATAAGCCAATATTAGATTTTCTACCAGCATAGCCCATTCAAATCTTGGCCTTTGTCACATACTGCAGTTAAATTTGGAATATTACTTGTGGGATTCTGAATATGTTCTAGTACCTGGGAGGTACGCTGAAAGCTGTTTCAGTTATACTGGGGACCTATTCACTCCTTAGATTTGGTTTCTTTAACTTCCTTGATGGATAAATTGGTTTTCATGAATATGCTGTTTTTTCGTGATGTGTCTGTTAATACAAAATACCTTGACTCATATTCGAAACTGAGTATTGTGGTCAGATCTTGAATAACCCCATCATTCCCAGTGCAATCACACTGAAGTATGATCTTCATCTCTTCTGCACCACAAAAACATTGAAATAAGAACAGTTTTCATTTTCTCCTTCTGTAATATACTAACTTAAATGCACTTCCTCTATAAGGAAGACTAGAATCACCAAATACCTTGCTATCACATGGGAGATACAGTAATTGAACATTATATTGAACCATTCTTAGGCTTCTACAGAGCGTAGACAAAATTCAATTTTGTCATCTTGATGGATAATGCTTTTGTAGTGGGTTGGCCTTGGCTTGCAGCCAAGCACCCACACAGCCACTTGCTTACTCCCCCCACCCAGTGATACTGGGGGCAGGGGAGACAGACAATAATAAGGATGAGAAAGCAAGAAGACTTGTGGGTTGAAATAAAGACAGGGATGTCAATTATCAGTTACTAGTGCAGGTAAAACAGACTCAAATTTAGGGAATTTTACTTGATTTATTGCCAAGTAATATAAACATTTGAGTACTGATTAGGATGTTGGGAAAGAAGAACAAAGAGAAAAAAACATTTACACACTAAAGGAAAATGTTTTTCCTCCTCCATTGCCAGGCTCAGCTTTACTGCTGTCTCCTCTTCTCCTCACTTGTTATCACCACAGTTAGCACTCAGACCCTTCATCCAAGCACTCTTTCTCTCTACTCTGGCGTGGGTCATCCACAAGCTGCAGTCCTTTTTGAATAACTGCTCTGCTGTGGAGTATCTCCTCCTCTGACCTTGATGGTTCCTTCTGCTACTTGTTGCCTTGTTGCTCTTTTTTTTTTTTTTCCAGTTGCTTTCTTTATCTTTCTCGGTCTCTGGTGTTTTCAAACAGATTTTCAAGGAGGCAACACTGATGGCCTCTGAAGGGGCTGTTTCTTTCTGGCAGAGGGCACCCCCATCCTCTTCCCATAGAGGCCGTCCTCCAGAGGTCACTATCCACCCTCTGAACCCCTCAAGCCTTGCCCTGTACATGTAATTTAGTGTCTTATTTTTGGTGTTGACATTGGCGAAGCTTACTTTTATAGCAATCTAAGTGTGGTGTGCAAAGGAAAAATGTTAAGAAGGGTCTGGAGAGATTAGTGATGTTTTGAAGAAAGATACAAGAGGTCTGTGATTTGGAGTATCTCTTCCTCAGAGACTTTACCCTGCCATTGTAAACCAGCCTACGCTGACCCAAAACCTGGAAGGGACCAGGAGCTTCAGGTGAAAAAAATTCATACTTAACCAGGTGAGACAGGGGTATGGGACCTCCAGTGCTATCACATCTGAGTGTCACACCATCTTCCTGACTCCTTTGTTGCTGAGGCCATCATCTCCACCACTGCCCCAGGATAACATATGTCCATTTACGCAGCTCTCATGATTGTTTCTTCTGTCTCAATCCAACCTGCAGCATGGAACCAGAGTTCCTCTGCTCCTCTTCAAAACTTGCAGATTGGTTTATCTAGAGGCAGGCAGAGTGGAACCAGGCACTGGTGCTCTGATTGCTTCAAACCATTGAATTTCAAAGGAATCATCTAATTTGCCAAAACCTAGAGTCACCACTATTATATGTTTTAGTCCAAGCAATTTCAGAATTTAGCTTATGACACTTAAATTGTTCTTCAATATTAAGTTAAATAGAAACTTGTCTGTGTTGTATTACTTATCCGTTCGCTCTCCAAATACATTTTGAAAAGTAATCAGTACAAGCCATAGCACTAAGAATCTTTGCTCTAGGCAAAAGACAAAGATTTCAGAAATAAATTGCTATTTATCCTTTAGTGTTGTTTGCTACGGTCTTGTTAAAGTCTTACGAACCACTGGACTCCATTCTGACTTAATTATATTCCATCATCCATCTCTCCTTTTATGAAATCTGTCCAGACTGTTGCCAGATTAGATTAATTCTTTAATTGTGATGGGACTTTCCCTCCATCTCTTTCTCCCTCTCTTACTTCTATTTAATTCTGAAGATTTTACCATTCATGATCATTCATCTTTTGGGCTTCTGCTTCATTGTCTTGGGACTTTTGCTCTAGTCCTATTGAAATCAGGACCGAATTTCCTACTTACTTCAGTCGGGCAGAGTGTTTCTGTTTCTTCTTTTTCTGTTTTCTGTTAATGTCGTTCTATTTGCTTCAAGAAAACAGATATTTCTTATGTTCTTATATTCACTGATTCATTGTATGTTGACTGGGACATTTCACTGGGAACAGGAAGACCTGAACAGTACCCTAGAGCCTCGATCCACCAAAACAATAGAGCACATGCTGAACTCACATTGTTTTATTACCTTTTTTGAAATCACTTTATTAAAAAGAGATTCCTCTGTGACTCACTAACCACAGTCCTATTCGTGTTACTGAAGCTTATCTCTATTCAGCAAAACTGGGCCTGGCTTCTTTATAAACAAGTGTTTAAGGTTGACTGAAGACACGGGTCTAACTGCTTTAGTGAAATGAAAGCAATGTAAAGCTGATGGGTATATTGTGAGGAAAGAAGAATCTTTTGATAGGTACTACATTTGAAACTAGCCCAATTTATGTCTTGTATAATCATTCTTCCTTCTACCAGGTGAAGCAGCAAAAATTTCTTGCATAGTGGCAGATAAGGATTAAAATAGAACCAATTAGAACTGTCAGGAAAATAAAGCTTTCAAGAAAATGTGGCAGAAAATGTGAGAGTGAAAAGCAAATGTTCATCTGCCTTCCATGCAGAATGGATGCCACAGGGAGGAAAGCTTTAGGCAATGCTATTCTGGCCTGTGGCAGTCAGTTACTGCGACACGTTGAAACAAACAGGAAATCCTCTGTCAAAATATTTTTAATGGCAAATTAAGGTTTTTACAGACTGAAAATCTCTACAGAGTAACATTGGTTTTATTGATTAAGGGAATGTATAGCAGTAATTAATGAGCTTCCTTTTATCCATGTGGTGTTTTTTGGGTACCTCACGCATCTGTGTGTGTCAAGGCTTTGTGCCTGCCGTGCTGGACAACACTTCCCATGGGGCATCACAGCCTCGGACAGTATGGAAGACAAAGTCCAGCTGGGAAACCTGATTTAGAGGCAAGAACTGCTGACTGCGGGGAGGTCAGACTAGATGACCCTAGAGGTTCCTTCCGGCCTGGACCATTCTATGATTCTATGAACAGTGCAATTGCCCATGTGGCATTTGTGATCAGACTGACTGCGATTTCTGCCCCAGACTGATTTGTAATTACCTACGATTATAACTATTTTAATATATGAAGCTGTGTCAGGGTCCAAGCAGAAGCACTGAAATTTAATAATCTCTTAAATTCTTAGCAGGATACTTGATATACTTTCAGCACTAACAGGTACAACTAACAGTCTCCCAAACAATTCGCAGTCATGGTGTGGGAGGTGGCACGGGCCAAGACCAGTTCCCAACTGGCAGTTTGGATATGAGACATTGTTTTGGATTTTGAGGATACAGACATGGCCAGACTGTACTGGTTTTTCTCTGGGTCAGAGAATTCACTCTAATACCATTTAATTTCGGCAATATAGATGTAGCCTTAGTCTGCTGTGCCTCAGACTTGACAATCCAACAGTATGTATTTTTGCAATAATCTGTCTTGAGTTCACATCCCTATGTAAAGGGGAGAGGAAGGAATGGCTGAGGGAGATTTAAGGGGATTTACTTCTTTTAATAGCAGCTCTGGGCTCTTGCATGTCAGCAGTGCGTGCTTTTTTCTTGCTATCTACTTCATAACAGGATGCCTTTCAGGGATGGTATAGAAGCTCAGACAGGCTAAAAATATGCTCCTGAAGGGTTTCTGGGACATAAAACTGATGATGCTTGTACTCTGGGGGCCAGCTAAAATTCTTACTACAGTTTGGTCCATAACTAAATGCTGAATAAAAGTGCCCTTGCATTATATGGGGTCTTTTGAAATTGCTGCATATTGAATCTCTGCAAATTTGGGACTAAAGAGGTGAAGCTTCAAGCTAAACTATCTCCTGTAGAACATGAAAATTGACATGCTATCCTTGGCTGAGAGACTTTGTCCCTGACCTCATTTAGATTTCCAACAGATCTTGTCCAACCTTACAGCAGTATAAGTGCTAGGGAAAATAATGGCAGCAGAGAGGAAGCCAGGAGAGGAAGCCATTTCCTGACTCTTATGACCAGTGGTGTCAGTCTTATGAGCAGTCACTGGAAGTGACTCAAAGTCCCATTAGTTCACCCAAAACCTTGTTCACCTAGAAAGCAGACCTCCAATCATTATCCCCAAAATACATAGATAATCTCCCACATCTGAGAGCAAGATTAATTTGAAATACAAAGAGCTGATTAACTATCTGTACATGGGCAGGGTCTAGAAGATTGTCAAGAGCAGCAAAAATGTTCTGGCTTTGCTTTCTGCTTTGTCTGTACCCAAACACTGGGAAACCAGGTTTGATTCTACTGCTGTTGCTGAAGGTGTATGGTGGTGTGGCTGGAGGCCTGGCTGTACAAGAAGCAGCAATCTCTTTGTTCCTCTTTATCCAACTATTTCCTTCAGTAGCAGCAGGGAACAGACTACCTTGTCCTCAAGGTCATTTCACTTGCTCTTTGTATCACTTTCATTCCTTCCTACTCTGTTACTCCATCCCATGGTACGATCAGTCCTGTTCCAGCCAGGCTTTTTTCTTCTTCCTTAGGGTGACATAACTAATTTCTTTTTATTGTGCTGAAAATCCTTGATATGAGTCTGCTGAAATAGTGCTCTCTTCTAAGCCTTAGCAACACTTACCTGATCCTGGGAGGAGCTGGTATTTTTCTTTGCTATGTACTACTATCTTTTCCCATACTTAACTCATTTAATTTGTGACCCTAAAAGAATCAAAAATTGCTAGTCTGGGACAGATGTGCTTTAATTCTCCATCTATTCAAAAGCCATCCCAGTCAAAAAGTGGAAGCCTAATTTCAAAGGCGTAACAATTCCGCTCCCTTATACAAGAATAACAGTGTGGTAGCACAGCTGGCATGAACATTAGGGAAATTCACACAATTGGGAATGAAGGAGCTGAGCCGCTTTATCTATAGAATTATAATCAAAGGGCTAATACCTTCTCTGGGTAGACAGACTTCTAGATTAGACTGTGTTATGTTTAATCCCTGATACTTAGTCTGATTTTCCTTTCTGAGGCTTTTTAAAATTTTACCTGTTCTCTTTTCCCACTCTATGGGAACAAAAATAGTTCACAAATTCTGTGTCTGAAAATTAGATCATTTGATTGCTGTGTGCTATATAGAAAACCAGACAAATAATGGCTGAGAAGGATGCTGGCTGAGTCTGGAGCATGACTCTTAAGAAGAAAGAATGGTGTAAGAAAGGCAGTAATTTTTTTGGAAAAAGAAGAGGAAGAGAGCAAAGCTATTGAACCATATGTGACTGACTACAACCAGACTTGGGGGCCTATTAGTTGGTTAAAAAAACAGAGTAGCGCTTGGCATTTCATCAAAGCCATTTGTGCCAAGGATTTAGAGCTGGATTGTGCAAAAGACAGTTGTAAAGCAAGTGACGAGGAACGAAGTATTGAGGAAATGAAGAGTAATATATGCTTATAGTCAGTACACCAAAGAGTTCCAAACATAGCAGGGATTCTGAAATATTCCTGGGCAGTAAAATCTATCAGCATGAGCACAGCTTTAAAAACACTATGTGGAATATTAACATTGCCTATGAGGACTACTTCCCTGGCACAATGTCTACTCTCTCCGTCTTCATCTGCCTAAATATCAATTGCATGTATTAGGAAGACAAGGTCTGGAGGATGTGGTTTAGTCTGCAGATAAATGTCCTGTTCCAGATCCCTCTATGTTAGCAGATACAGCTTTCATGTTCTCAGTTGTGACTTTTTATGGAGGCTTCTGCTTTTGCATCCCCATAGAGACACCTGTCCAATGCAAGGTCCTTAATCTGTCTCAGTCAAAATGAGGTCAAAAATCAAAATGTGTCTCAGTCAAAATCATGAAAAAGATTTTGATAATATGTCTTGTCTTGACTGCAGCAGGTACAGTATTTTCTCCTTCAGCAGCTCTTCTGTAAGATTGGATAACCTTTGAGATGAGGGCATGATAAGCAGTTGGTGGCAGGCTGAGGATGGTAACTTGTTCCACCGACACAGGGCTGCTTCTGCATAATCCCCATCTGCTTATATCTCTATTTGTTCCCTACAGTTACCATTTACAGCCAGCACTTATGGTATGAGTTCTGTTCAGTATTCTGGGAGAAAATATGAAAGTATGTGGCAAATACAAGCCACGACAATGAATTATTGCATGAAATGGGCTGGAGTGCATCAAAATAGTTTGTACAGTTTTTTTTAGGCTTTATTTTTTTTGTGATGGAATGTTACATTTTCTCATTAGTACCTACATTGTATCCCCTTTACTAATTTAAGGGAAGATTTGGCTCAGTGTTGATGTAAGTCCAGGAGGTATGTTGTCATAGCCAGGAGGAAGTTTTCAGTGCTGTTTTAAGGAGCTGAGCTGCTGGTTTCTTCAGTGCCCTATTCTATTCCTTTTTGTGGCAAGAGAGATATGGCAAAAATCCTTAGATGTCTTTGAAAATCTTGTTGGCTGAAAACTTTTAAATTTGGTTCATCTATCTAAACAGACCTAGTAATCAAGGTTATTTTGGAAATTATTTCCATGGAACAAGACTTGCATTATTCTGTTCAAAAACTCAAAAGAAAATATTTCTCTTGCATTCAGAATGAAGCTTCTCAGAAAACCTCCTAAAGACAACAACAACAAAAAAAAGCAGAAATCTGAAACCATAGGAAACAGGGTTATATGAAACTTCAGGAAAGTACTCAAAGCATTTCCCTATAATTTCAGTATCCAATGTGCCTTTTACTATCCGTGTTTTTAATGGCGCCAGCAAAATTTCACAGTGACGTATCACTATATTGTAAATTTGCTTTGTTTCCCCTGTTTTCATCTGCCTTTTCAATTTCCATGCTTACAGTCTGTTTATTTATGGAAACACAGGGTTGGATGAATCACAGAAGGTTTAGGTTTGGCTCTGAATTTAGGAATGATCCCATATGTATTTATATCCAGAAGTTTTGTATTAAAAAAAATTAAAATTATCCCATCTCCTGAAAATCAGCTTTAGATTGGTGTGGACTGTTTGTCTTGCCTATGGGAAGAGTGTGCATTTTCCAGTATTATTCATCATAATTTGTAATTCTTTGTTTATCACCTTTTATTTAGGCTAAACTGGATTCTTCTTAGAGCAGTATAGAGATAAGACAATAACCCAGAATTGTTTTCACAGAGAAATATTAAGAAAATAGAATCAAGTTGCAGTTAATTCTAATTTATAACTTTAAAATAATCTGTAATCTAACTGCTCATTTTAAAGTCATTTACAGGTATCTGAGTGGGTAGCACAGTGTTTCTAAGAGAAAACCAGCATCTTTTCTGTTGTGTAAGGCTGAGCATTCAGAAAGAAAAACACAGACAAAAAGTCAGGGCCATTGAAAGCAGCTTAGTGCTTGTAGGTGCTTGGCCTGCCCTGTTTTTGCTAAGCACTAGTTAATATTTTTCCTAATAAAAAATTTTGATGATCCAGTCCTGATTTTTCAATAGTGGTCTTAGAAAATTGCTCCCTTCTAATAAATTCAAGAGACTTTTTGAACTACCTTTTGATTTTTTGTAATTTTAAGTTAAAACTGAAAAGCCCATACTGTTCTCTACATGTACCCTTACCCATTACAGTAACTAGGTTTTAGTTGTGTAAGGGAGAGTGAAAATGTCATGATCAGCTGTCACTGATCACTTTCTAAGCTCCCAAAGGAAATATATTTCATTGTATTCAAGGCACTGTGCTCCAGATGTGGGCCTCAAATTCCTGTGCTCCAGGCATGGAACTTTCACTCAAATCTGGAGGGTGTCAGTGATACCT
>VZTM01019023.1:3079-14491 GCA_013400555.1 Jacana jacana
GGTGAGCTGGGCCCAGGCAGCCCAAGCCTGTGGCATGGCAGAGCACCCTCCTGGCTCACTGCTGCTCCTCTGGATTTGAAACAAGAGGAAAGTCTCCCCACGGTGCCACCAGCACAAGTGGGAGCTCCCCGGGTGTCGGCTTGGGTGTGAGCCACGCTCGCACGGCACGGTGAGGCCCCGCGTGGTGCCAGGCTGGCAGCAGGATGGACAGACACCCGAGGACTGCGTGGCATCACCTCACCTCCATCCCAGAGCACCAGGGGAAGGAAAAGCCATCTCTCCTCCCTTCCCTACCAAACCCCCTGCCTCCCCACACGCTCCGCTGCAGTCCCCCACCACCAGCAGACCCCAGGGGAGCCCCGGAGCGGGTGGGGAAGCCCCAGGAGATCCAAACTCCCCATGTCCACAGAGCACCCCGGTGAAAGCCAGGGGAGCTGCCACCACCACCACCACAAGCACCAGCGCAACGGATCCTCTCCTCCCGCCCGCCCCGTGCTTTATTTACCGCGTACCGGTTTCCCACCCCGCTGGGAAGACAGAATTATTCATTTCCTCACCAGCCACAGCGCCGAGTGCTGTGCAGACAATAATTCATTAACCTCTGCAGCCCACTTTGAGCACCCAGGGGAATTGGCCCACCCCCTTTATGCCAGGGGGGAGAGACGCTAAAACGGGACTGGCTCCGAAACAGTCACGGGCCAGGGCACAGCTCTCTCTGTCACCTTGGGCTTTGGGGGTTCAAAGCAGCGCTCGGTGGTCAAAGAGCTCACTGTGGACAGGCCTAGCCTCCAAGGTGGGGAGCGCAGGCTCAGGTTGGTCCTCAGGTGTGCTTCTGCTGATGGTCCTCTGTTCGTTCAGCCCAGAGCTCAGCTGGGCAAACAAGCCCCGAGAGCCTGAGGTGATGGAGAGGCGGCGGGAGACTCACCGAGCGCTCGGGTGCAAGAAAGGAAAGCCGAGAGGCTGTGGCAGATATCTGGGCTCAGCCAGGACGGGGTGATGCCCTGTGAGAACCCTCCCTCACCCACCCACAGAAGACCAACAGCACCAGGCTCCCTTGAGAGCGCTCTGGAAACCAGTGGGAGCTCCAGGGGGGGGAAGCAGGGATTTTTTTTCTGCAAGGACAAACCACGACCCGATTACACCACTCGCGTCCAGACAAGGCAAAAGCTTTGCCTGCATTTGAAGTTGCCACCAGAAGTTCCCCAGCCCGACCCTCCAGGGTCCCAGAAACCAAAGTAACTGTTTGCCAGAAGGAGGACACTGTCCCTGCAGTGTGCCCGGGCTCTCAGTCAGATTTCAGCTCTGCTCTCTAGGCTGGTGGGTCCCAAAGTGCCTCATGGGCTGTAGGGACATCCTTCACCCGCAACCAAGAGGCCAGCTGAGCCTTCTGGGGCTGAGGGGAGGCAGAAACAGCCTCTGCAATGGCAGCCATAGGGGAGGGAGGCTTGCAGGGGATCACCCCTCCTGCTGTATCCAAAGCTGTCACCGTCCTTGTGCCGCAGTGCCCATGTCCCCAGAGCTGGTGGCACGAGCTGTCAGCTCATGGGGATGGGGCTGCTCCCATGCTGGGCGCTGGACAAAGTGCAGGGGCCAGGTAAGGATGGATGATGGCAAGGAGCATCGCTGCAGGCAGCAATGGGCACAGGAGGGATGGGACACTTGGTGGGCACAGCTGTGGCCAGGAGGGTCCTCCCACGGTGTGCAAAGAGGGTGACGGGCATCGTCGGCACGGACACAGTGTCCACGTCACACCTCCATGCCCTGCCAGGAACCCTTCATTGCCAGTGTTGGGCTTCATCATTGAGGTTTCATCTCTGGTCCTAAATACCTTGTCAGAGCAGGAGAGATGCTGCCAGGGGATGTAAGTAGGTCTTGGAAGAACAGGCTCTCGCTACCTGCTCTCCTTCTGGGACAACAGCAGCCGTCGCCCCCAAAGTCAGCAGAAGACATTCAGGAGACAACAGGCGACGTCTCCGGCAGCATGTGGAGGGCAGGGTGAAGGGAGAGCACCAGAGGTGATTATCAACTTGGCCTCACGGCTCATGAGATGACAAGCTGAAGACTGTAGCGGGTGTTCAAGGCAGGACTTGGTGACAAAAGCCCCAAAGGTGGGTAACAAAACGCTGGAGGGGAGGAGAAAAAGAGGGAACGGGGCTGGGGCGGGGAGGGAAGGGAAGGGAGGGAGGGGGGGAAGTCCTCAACAACAAAAATAATCCCCAAACGTGTTGTGCACAACACCCAGCAGAGATTGCTAAAAACAGCTCCTGAGGAGTTATTTTAGTCTCACTTTTGACAAGCGAGAGGGTGTGACAGGGAAGGGAGCACACAGGGATCGCACCCGGGACCGGGGCTTCAGCGCAGCACCGCGGCTGGGGACACGGTCCTGGGGCACGGTCCTGAGCAGGAGGAGGTATGAGAGAGCCCTCACCCAGCACTTTGGGCACAGGCAGAGTGCTGCCCTTCCAAATAACACCCACGGGGTTCCTGCCACGGCCAGGCCATGGAGCAAACCCTGGTGTGCCCAAGGCTGGGATGGGAAACGCACCGGTGCTCAGCCCAGGCTCCAGCAGAGAGAACCTCCCGGAGCAGGAGCGGGGAGTAGAGTGGTCTCTGGGGCTGCTGGAGAGTGAGCAGATGTGTGACAATGAGGATAAATTGATAAGAAACCCGGTCAGAATGGGGAAAGCAGAGCTGGGAGGGGTTATAAACCAAATGAACCTTCTTAGGGTAGGAGGTGGGGGGAGAAGGGAGGCGGTTAGTGGAAGCCTGTGAGCGGCTGTCCCAGATGGGAGGCAGGCAGGGGGCAGGGGAAGCCGAGGACATGACAGTTGGCTGTGACAACAGCCTGGAGAGTGCGGGGACCTCGATGATCCTTGATGCCTCCTGCAAGAGCACGCAGGACTCGACGGCCCCTCTGCACAGAACGGAGACTTCCCCAGATGTACGAGACCAAGCAGAAGAGATTGCACCTCCCCGGCACAGGGATCTGCCCACGGGGATTGCTTCACCTCACAGACCAGGAAAACACAGGCACCCACGGGTTTTCCTCGGGGCAGAGCGGCAACCGAGGCAGCCAGGGTCTCCCCAACAACTCCCCCACCGGCACTGGTTTCAGCTGCATCCCCATCCCCACCTGGGTGCCGGGGAGGGGAGCTGGGTGGCACCTCGTGGCACCTCGTGGGACAAAGACACTCCTGGTCGCCACACTGGGAGTTCACTCAGAGCTGTGCAACCTCGGGTACCAAAAGGGTCTGTGTGCTCCATCACCCCTCCAAGCCAGCCCAAAGGGCTCCTCTCCTGTCCCCTCCCCAGGGGCTGAACAGAGCAGCTCGTTAACACACAGCGAGTGTCTCCTGATGAATGAATCGGGCAGAATCACACCCCACTTCTGGCTACTCCACGCATGGAAAAAGGAGATGCTCTCGGGCGAGAATTACTCACTCTGCTCCAGTTACCTTACAATTCATTCTTCAAGCAGAATCCCATCCCACCATCAATATGTCGGCAGCCAGCTGGAGATCCTCCCAGCCCTGCACTCCTGCTAACTCAAGGCAAGACCCCAGCCCTGGGTGGGAGGCAGTGGGACCGCTCCCCGCACTGCCCCAGAACGCTCCAGTCTCACTCCACCCACCCCATCCTCCTCCAGCACCGGGTACTCAACAGACATTGCCTCCCTTGCTGGTCCTGGGAGCACCCACCAGGGACTCCCATCCGAGCAGCCACCCTTCGGGCCACCTCCTCTTGCACGGATTTACACCTTCCCAGGAATATTTCTCTTCCCAGATCAGCTCATTTTCGGGAAGCTTAAGAAAGTTTAAAAAAATGCAGGTTAATGAGGCCACCACCTCCTTTTTCACATCCTTGCAACAGCCCAACGGGGCTGGAGAAGCTCCTCTCTCTTGCAGGGACCTCACCCTTTGGGGTCTGTCATCCCGGGGCACATCCACAGGGATCTGCAGTGGCCTGTGCAGCCTCCCCACACACCTCCTCTGGCAGCACATTCCCACTCCATTTTCCTGGCTTTGGGGGCCGTTCTGCTGCCACTCTCGTGACACAGGCACGAGGCTTGAAGCCCTTGCAGGAACAGTGATGCCTGCCCGGGGTCAGGAACCGCTGCCAGAGCCGTGCAGCCCCCATCTCCTCCTCCCAGGGCTCACGGCAGCCTCGACTGACCATGAACCTTCTGGGCCAGCCTCTGGCTGGAGAAGTAGAGGGCAAAGATGGCCACGGGTGGCAAAAACCCCCACTCTCAGCAAAATCCTAGCCCCCAAATTTGCACAGGAGTTTGGCAACTGTTTGGCGCTTGAGACCCCAGGCCAGCTCCAGCTGTGGACACCGCCCCAGGAGAGCAGAACTCACACCCTCAGCCCCGACATCTGGAGCACACCAGAAACCAGTCACGAGGCTGGAAACCTCCCAGTAACACACTGACCCTTCTCACCTGACCCAATAGATGTGCTGCTTTGCCAGTACCCCAGAGAGGCAGCTCAGGAGCTGGAGGTGGGGCACGGCACATGGGCAAGGGCAGAGTAAGCTGGAAGTTGGAGGGAGAAAGCTAGACACCAGATTTGGCCCAAACTCCCAGCTTCTCCAGTTTTCCAGGTCCAGCCCAGCAGAGCTGCAAGCCACAGCGAGGAGATACAGCCAGTGCAACCACTCTTACCAAAACACACTTCCCCGGCTCCAGGCTCCAGAGGGAACTCTCTGTGTTGATCTTGTGGGTGAGTTTCCCTTCCATGAGGACGTGCTGGCTGCTCCCCTCCAGCACAGCCACACGAATCGTGCTGTTGCTGATATCCACAGACACCTGGAAATACAGACAGAGAGAAAACTATCAGGGAAGTTCCTGCTTGCCCTCTTGCTGTGTTAGTTGGGGTTTGAGGTCAAGTGCACTCGCTGGGGATGAGTGAGAGAGAGAGAGAAGAGCATGCATGTAGCAGGAGGGTGGGAATCCTGCTGGCATTTCAGAGCAAACAGCAACAGCTGGGAGGAGAAAGGAAACCTCTCCAGGGAAGAGAAAGCAGCAGGGCCCAGCAGACAGAGCCCTAGGAAGGATTTGAGGCGGCTGGGTCTGCCACTATGACGGCCCCGTGCCTCAGTTTCACAGAATCACAGAATATCAGGGATGGGAAGGGACCGTGAAAGCTCCTCCAGTCCAACCCCTGCTGGAGCAGGAACACCCAGAGCAGGTCACACAGGAACGCCTCCAGGCAGGGATTGAAGATCTCCAGAGAAGGAGACTCCACCACCTCCCTGGGCAGCCCCTGACAGGGTTCCCTCACCCTCAACAAGTTCCTCCTCAGATTGAAGTGGAACCTCCCAGGTTCCAGCTCCCACCCAGTGCCCCTTGTCCTCTCCTGGGACGTCACTGAGAAGAGCCTGGCTCCATCCTCCTGACACTCCCCCTTTCCAGAGTTACCAACAGTCAGGAGGTCACCCCTCAGTCTCCTCTTCTCCAAGCTCAAGAGACCCAGCTCCCTCAGCCTTTCCTCCTCTGGCAGATGCTCCACTCCCTCCAGCAGCTTGGGAGCCCTGCCCTGGACTCTCTCCAGCACCTCCCTGTCCTTCTGGAGCTGAGGGGCCCACAACTGGACACCCTATTCCAGATGGGGTCTCCCCAGGGCAGAGGAGAGGGGCAGGAGAACCTCTCTCCCCCTACTGAGCACCCCCCTTCTGATCCACCCCAGGATGCCCTTGGCCTTCTTGGCCATGAGGGCACAGTGCTGGCTCATGGCCATCCTGCTGCCCACCAGGACCCCCAGCTCCCTTTCCCCTATGCTCCTCTCCAACTGGTCAGTTCCCAACCTATATATTCCCCACAGAGAAAACCAGCAACACCACAAGTCTCCTCCATACAGCACTCAAAGACTGGACACCCACTTGCTGCGACTGAGCTGCTCGGAGCACAGCAGGATCCCGGCCATCGCTGCCATGAGCTGGGAATAGGGGGGAGCTGTTCCTGGGAGCTGAGTGTTCCCCTACTGGGTAGGAGTGATTCGGGGATCTCTGCCCTCAGGAAGGGCTGCAGCAGCTTGTCCCTGGTGTGTACCACAGTGAAAGCACGTTCCTTGGCTTCACTTCTGCCCCCAGAGCCACGGCTGGGCCCAGACCAGGCCTCCTGTCGGGCGTGCCAGGAGGGGCTGCGTGCGGGAGGGCCGCTGCGGCACGGCTGCCCTGCTCCCCGCCGTGGGGACAGGGGATGAGGCAGCTCCATCCCCAGGAACGGGGCCAGCTCCCACCCGCAGTAGCCATATGGGGAACCCTGCTCCCACTTGCCACGGAGGTGACACGGCTCTCCCCCGGGGAGGCAGAGGCAGACTGCGACTTCGCTGCGCTGCATGCAGTACCTCGGTCTCCGGAGAGACCATATGCTCTCTGCTTTCCCCTTTGTCCCCGAGCTGCCACCAGCAGAGCCCGAGTCGGGCCGGGGGGACTAAGGGAGGACCTGGCCGGGAAGGGGTAGGTTTGTGGCCCCTGGCGCAGCCCTGTCTCTGGCCCGAGAGGAGGAGACTGCAGTGAGATTTGCCTGCATTCTCTCCCAGAGTTCCCCCAGATCTTCCTCCCGCTCTGCAGATCTCATTTGAAATGTTATTACATTATCCATTACCTAGGAGATTTCCAGTGGCTCACTAGCTCCACGCAGGCAAGAGATAGGCAAGGCTGCTCCAAGCTGGGGAGGGCACCGCGGCTGCGGCTGATCAAAGCCACCCAGACAAAGCCCCCAGACCCGCTGGGTGTGACTGGGACCTGCTGGGGCTTCCACGGGTGCAGAGACCCAGCACACACAGCACGGGGGACACTGGGACCGAGTTGTGACACTCTGGCTGGCAGCAGGACCGTGGGCACAGGGTATCGGGGAAGGGACTCTGCTGGACAGGAGAGGACGCCTGGCTTTCACCCGGTGTGTGGCTGCAGGCAGCCTCTGCAAAAGCAGCTCCTCCCGATGGGAAACATCTCCAGAGAGGCTGCAGCATGGAGCAGCTTCCCCCAGCCGGGGCTGAGGCCTCTCTGCCACCCCCCCGGTCCCCAGGCACAAGGACAGGGCTGCTAGTGCCACGCTGCCAGCACAGCACAGGGCCTGGCCAGAGAGGGTCAAGAGGAAGGAAGCAAAGTGACACACACACACACCCCCCCCCAGGTCACCTTCTGGGGCGGCTTCTTTGGGACAGGGAGCTTGGAGATATGGAAGGCACAGATACAGCACCGTGGCTGCAGGATCTAAACTCAAATGTGAAAGGGCCTTTATTCCAAGGTGGCTGAGGGACATGCTTGAGGTGGCTCTGGGACCAGGAGAGAGCATTAGGAGAGAGCGGAGAAACCCAAGTGGAAGAAGAGACCCAAACCCAGCAGCTTTATCCCAGCCCCTTTGCTGCATGACCAGCCAGCGCGAGAGGCCGTCACAACACCCACTCCTACTTCCAGCCAACAAAAGGCCCCTCTTGGCATGGCATCCCACCAGGAGCGGTGACAAGGGGACAGCAGCAAAGCATGCACCCCCAGAGAGCCCTGACCCCCTCTTTGTGTGGAGACAAACATCTAGGAGGACCCATGTGGGGTGGTGCCCAGAAAACAGGGTTTGGTGCACGGGGGCAGCAGCTCCTTCTTGGGCCTTGGTGGCAACACTTGGTGGGCTTGGCACCCCAACTCTGCCAGGGAGGGTGGCTGGGCTCTGCAGGGGGCTGCCCTTCCTCCCCCCCACCCCTCCCACTGAGCTGCTTGGGGCACACACAGCCGGCACACCGGGGTTTGACAGAGTCTGGGGGGACCTGGCAGCGAGTGGATCCCCTGGGAAACCACGCTGTCCCGGCAGCGCAGCCACGAGCGGGAGGCTCTGAGGCTGGTTGTGCCCCTGGATCCACACCCCGGGAGCACCTCTCCCCCCCTTTCAAAGCACCTCGGCTTCGCCGTCGCTCCCGAGGAAACCCAGATCTCAGCTCCCTGCCCTGGCTTTCCACCGCAGCCCTTCCTGAGCACACCACAACACCCCCACGCCCGCCCACGCGAATCAAACCAGCAAACACAAACCTAGGAAGGAATCTAGCTCATCTCCTCTGAGCCAGGCAAAAAGAGAGGCTTGTTGGCATTATCTCTATTTAAGTGCTCGGGAAGCACTGGGATCCACGGGCCCCTGTTGTGCCTGTAAGTAGATCAGCGAGGTGGAGAGACCGCAGAGGAAGATGCTCCCACCTACCCCGTCGCCCATTCCTGCTCCAGGGACAGTTTTTGGAGCTCCATACAAGGAAACCTTAAGCTTGCCTGAGTGAAAATGTGCCATAGCAACAGCTTGAATCCAAAAAAGTGTCATAAGGAAGATTGTGAGCAGCATTAGAGCTGGGCACACTCTGAGCCTGGGAACCAAACAGGGGAGATTTTTAAGCTCACCTTGGCAGGCAGAAGCCAAAAACCAGGCTATTTTTTAGAAAATGAAGATGTGTGGTGAATGCAGGGGAGCACTCCTCTTTTGCAGGAACCCATCAACAACGTGTCCAAAGTCCATCCAGCTTTAAAATGGCTCTGGACCATCCTGCTTTGGCCTGTCACCCAGCCTATCTGCTTCCAATCCCCCGAGGCTGGAAGGGATTTAAAGAATCACTTCAAAGTGAAAACTCAGCTGCCAAGAGTAGCCCCAGGAGGGATGTATGAACCAGATACCAGGAGATGCCTCACAAGGATAAGCCAAGTCCAACATCTCAACAATTGATTGCCCTGAGAGGGCAGCTCAGGCAGGAACCAAGTCCAGGGCAGGCAGAGCCACACCACAGGCAAGGACCTGCCTCGAAGGTCACCCCACAGCCACGCAGGAGCTCTCCTACAGCAGCAGCATGGTCTTGAGGGCTGAGGAAAGGTCCCATCCCAGCTCCTCCAGGCACCTGCAAGGCCCCCACACCTCTGGGTGGCAAAGAATGGGGTGGACAAAGCCCGATGGTATTGGTTTTTTGGCAAGGACACAACTCCCCTGGCACAAAGGGCATTTCCCTGGGCAGGAGGAACCATCGTGACTGCAGTATGAGGCAGAGGGATGGAACATCCATCTGGATGGTCCCAAATCATTCCAAGAAACAGCCTGGGTTTGTTTTAGCATCTCTTGGTCCTCCTGATGTCCCCGTGGCAGCCGTTTGCTCCCTCACCCCTCCAGTCCGGGTTGCTGCTCCCAACTACACTCTTCTGGCATGATCAGGAGCTGTGTAGGCTGGAGCCAGTGAACAAACCCAACCCAAGCCTGCTCATTTCAGCCACCCTGGAAGCAGAGGAGAATGGGAGGTGGGGGAGCACGGACTTCCCAAATGGAAAAATACAGAACCAGCCATGGGGAGGGCAGCACTGGGGAAAGCCAGGAGAGCCCACACCTGTGGGTCCAACTAATGCCAGCCATGGGCACACTGGAGTCCCTCGCCAGGAGGGAGCAGAAGTGGTGAAGGAAAGATGACATGACTGCTCGTGGCCAGGAGCAGAGAAGAAGAGCTCCTGCCTGAGCCAAGGAGGGAGGTGGAACCACTCCCTGCCCACGCAGGCAGCCAAGGAGAGGGTATGGCTGCTCACCTGCACCCCAGCACCAGCTCCCTTCCTGCCAGGGCAGGGCAGGTCTCACACAGGCTGGGCCTGCTCCAGTTCCCAAATGCCAGAGGAGTCATTCCAGCAGCTCCCACTTGCAGGAGACACTCCAGCGGGAGCAACAGCGAGGGAGCATCCATCCCCAAGGCAGGCTCAGAAACCTGCATGCAAGTTTGCAGGCAGTGGAAGTGGAGAGACAAGGTCCAGAAAGTGCCATGTGGCCCCAGGGAACCCCTCTGGGACCAGAGCAACGGGACACTGCAGGCACAAGAGGAACCTGGCCAGGCTGGGACCGTCAGTCCCCATCAGCCACACACCCAGCACCAGAGGAAAACCAGCAGGCTTGCATCCTGCTCCTTGAATACGAAGGAGCCTTCCTGCTTCAAACAGAGCTTCCCAGGAAAGCTGAGCACCCCGAGGGAAAGGGAAACCCAGAAAGATACACCATTAACACCACTTTACCTGTTTGCCTTTTACGATGTGCTTGGGCACAGGCACTTTAATCTCCAGGTCGCTGAAGTCTTGGGACCAGGTGTAATTCTCTCTCACGGCACCATTGTAGCTGTCAGGGTTTGTCTGGAACTGCTCCTGTCTCCTGGGGGAGAGGAAAGGAGGGACACACTCAGCTGATCAGAGCCTGGAGGGAGCAGGAAACCTGAGAGCAGGGAGATCAGAGCCTGGAGGGAGCAGGAAACCTGAGAGCAGGGCGTAAGAAGCAGAAAGGGAGGGCAGAGCCTGTGCTGGGCCACTCCTCAGGCTGGATGCCCGCTCCCTGACTTGCTGCTGGCCCCCTCCAGGAAGGGCAAAGGCTGAGGGTTGCCAGCCTCAGAGCGACACCAGCCACCCTGCCTGTTGTGGGTGACCTGCACGTCCCTCTCCCAGTGTGCCACAAGAGAAGTCAGGCTGCTAATGGGACAACTGGTGAGGCAAGCCATAATTTGCCTGCCCAAAACATGCAGAGCTGGCTCCTGATGGGCTTGAGGAGCCTTCCAGGCTAAGTCTGATGGAGCACAGAGCTCCTCTTCCCCTCCACCTCCACATCCACCTCCCATTGCAGCTGGAGCAGAGGAGACCATGGCTCACTGGAGGGTATGTGCTGTCTCCTGGGCAACTGCTGTGGCTGCAGAGGTGGTGGCCCATCACTGTGACCTGGGTTCACCAGGAAAAAAACTCGAACTGGTCGTCCTCCTCCTGCTTTTAGCACCTTTGGGAAACCCAGGGGCAGCTGCTGACACGGAGGTGATGGACCTGGGGAGCCAGCTCAGAGTGGCACTGGAAGGGGGCAAGTGGAATCAGCTGCCCAGGGAGGTGGTGGAGTCCCCATCCCTGACTGTGTTTCAGAGTAGATTGGATGTGGTGTTGAGGGATCTGGTGTAGGGGAGAGCTTGTGGAGTGGGGCTGATGGTTGGACTCCATGATCCCAGGGGTCTCTTCCAACCTAAATGATTCTGTGATTCTATGACAAGTGGGTCAGGAGCAACACCTTGAGCAAGACACAAGCTGTGGACACCTCAGAAGGAGGAGGAGGAGGAGGAGGAGGTTGTGATTGGATTTATCAGAAGGACAAGCAATAATCAACGCGGGGTTTCCAGCCAGGAAATGAGATCTCCATCACACCCCTGTCCCTTTAAAGTGCTGGCAGGAGGAGGCTCTATTCCATCGAACCCTCCCAGAGAGGGCTTTCAAATCAAATCAAATCAAATCCCATCTCCTTCTAAAGATAGCTGCGGTGCTAACAAAAGGCAGAGTTATTTTAAAATGTTTTGATACGCACCTAGTCCTCAATCTGGAGCTGTATAAACACGGGGCTGCAGTCAGTTACATAAAGGGGGGGCTCGGTGAGGAGTGGCCCCGGGGAGG
>VZTM01019023.1:14540-30763 GCA_013400555.1 Jacana jacana
GGGGGGGGGGGGGGGGGGGGCGGGGGGGGGGGGGGGGGGGGGGGGGGGGCAGCCAGCCCTGGCCACTGTGTGTGTGTGTCCCCCCCCCTCCCACTCTGTGCCCCGCTGCCTTGGTGGCACCCCCACACCAAGGGGCCCTCGCCAGCGCCGGGCGGGGGTGGCTCCCAGCAGCACGGTGCCCTGAGAATTACATAAGATCCATTCATTTTAATTAAATTAGGCTCTAATGCCACCGTTGGGTGCTGTGAAGGGGCTGTGTAACATCTTTCCCCCCCCCTCTTTTTTTGCCTTGATGGTTTTCCTGCCCTATTACAAACCCCCACCCTCTGCAGCGGGGTTGGATCCGGTTCCCCAGGCAGCACCGGGGGCCAGCAGCGCCCGGGGGCTCCCAGCCTTGGGCCAGTCATTTCAGGGGGCACTGCATCACTGGTTTTGGGCATCTTGGCCTTGCCTGGCGGTTGCCCATTGGGTGCCCATTGCCATGGTAACGGGGTTGGCATGGCAGCACCGTACTGGTGCTGGCGTGGGTTGGCTCCAGCTGTCGGTTTCCCACCCACCCCCAGACTGTAGGAGTCAAACAGGCTGGAGGGCGAGAGGGGGAATGGTGCGGGCGACTGGGGCTCTGCG
The DNA here is from genome assembly GCA_013400555.1 of Jacana jacana. Classification (NCBI taxonomy): domain Eukaryota; kingdom Metazoa; phylum Chordata; class Aves; order Charadriiformes; family Jacanidae; genus Jacana; species Jacana jacana. Next base: position 15,168 of record VZTM01019023.1, read on the forward strand.
GGGCCTTGCTCATGCCCTGAGGGAAGCAAAGGGGCTGAAACGAGGTGGTGCATCCCCCAGCATTGTCTCCTGTGTGTCCTCAGGTCATCTCCCAGTGCTGGCACCTGGGCATGATCAGCCCAGTGCTGCCCCTGCACAAGCCCTGCCAGGGAGGAGGGATGTTTCTCCCCCAGGTGAGGGTCTGTGCCTGGTTAAGTGCCCTCACAGGATGATGGGCTCTGCCTGGGCACAGCCCAGGTCTGTGAGGCTCCAGCAAGCATCCCTGACTGTTTCAGAGTAGGTTGGATGTGGTGTTGGGGGATCTGGTGTAGGGCAGAACTTTGTAGAGTAGGGCAGATGGTTGGACTCCACGATTCCAAGGGTCTCTTCCAACCAAAAGGATTCTAGGATTCTAATGGTTCCACAGTGGACCAGAGCGCAAACCTGAGCCGGGTTTACAACAAAGCCGGGTTTTTCCTTCCTAAGAGAGCGTTTCCTTCCCATCAGTGTGAACCTGAGCTGCGTGGCAGAGCTCACCATGCCCCTTTGCCGGGGAGACACCAGAGGGAAGACACGCCAGGTGGCAATCACCATCCCAAGCATCATCACCTCCCCGAGAGCAAGGTAAGAACCAGCCAAGGATCAAGGAAATGGCTATTTACTTCCAGGTCTTCCTCCCCCCTCAGCCTTTCCTGGGAAAAGCCTGAAGGCTGAGGGGGGAGGCAGCAAGCCTGTGCCAGGGCCAAGGAGAGCAGAGGCAGATGCAGAGCATCAGAGGTGGGAGAAAACCCATCAGCGCGAAGGCAAGCGTGGGTCACCCCAGCTGCAAACAGCTCATGGCCGCAGCAGAGGAACACAGTCCCAGAGCAGATGCCCACTGCCACAAAGCCACCAGGTCCACCCTTGTGTCTCTGCCCTGGGAGGAAAGGGCTGGAACTGAGCAGACCCTGGTCAAGCACATCCTGGATGTTTCAGCCCTCCCAAGAGCTCGCGGAGCAAGATTTCATCGTCCTGTGAGGGCACGAGCGGCTTCATGGCAGCCCCAGGAGGTACCAGTGTTAACTGGGTTATTTCCACAGGGAAAGCGAGGCAGAACCTGCTCTGCAATGACTCTGACAAGCTTCTCTTCGCATGGCATCACTACCAAATGAGGGAAAGCAGTCTTCCTTTCAGCCCTGACCATCCCTTATGGGACAGCTCTGTCCTCGCTCCCTCTGTGCCACAAGGAGAGCAGCACACCAGGAGACAGGGGGGTGTTCCACAACTGCCTCTGCTGCCCCGGGGGACAGGGGAACACTTCACGGCCACCTCTGCCACCCCGTGCCGCTGCCTCAACCTCACCACCCTCCCGGGCCAGCCAGGCAACACATGCCCCAGTCAAACCATCAGTGGGGCTAAGCTTCCCCTCGTGCCTAAACCTGCCTCCAGCCACGGTTGCTGGTCCCAGGGCCGTGGGGACCGGTGCCATCACTTCCCTGCTCCTTTCCTTCCCCCAACAGCCAACTCCATCCCTCCAGCCCTTTCTGCAAGTCACCAAGCCTCTGCTCCTGGTACTCAAAATCCTTGGATGGGAAACTACTGGGCTGACTTTGTGCCCCAAAAGAGAACGACAAGGGGAACTCACGAAGGGCTCGGTAAATTCTCCTGCAGGTTTGACTGCCTGCTCTTCAGCACAGGAGGACTCAGGGCGACGAACACAGGCCTCGTTAGGCACCTCTGACAAACTGACAGCTCTACCAACTCCTGGAGCAACTCTTCCCCTTTCCTGGAGGTCTTCCAAGCAGATCCTTGCCTGGTCCAACTGTGCTTAGCACACGCCACCTTTCACGCTGGCGGCACTCAAGAAATTGGACCCAGCTCCTTGGTTGGAGGCAGCTTCCCTCGCCATCTGCAGGGGACAGCCCCAGCTCCTGGCGAGCTGGGCCGAGCTGGGCTGGAGCTGGCTCTCCCGGCCAAGGCCATCCCACCAGTAGTTGCTTCAACAGCACCACCGTGCACCAGGGGAGAGAATCTCCTGGAGCAACACCATGGCCAGGGGACATCCTTGTCCCAGGACCCTCCCAGTGAAGATGGAGGCTGGGTGCAGGCTGCGGCGTGGGTCAGGCGGGCATCCTGGCAGCAGCCTGGCGGTGCCATGGTCAGCTCGCCCGGTGCCGAGCCGCCGGCCGGGCCCAGGCTGAAGGAGAGAGAGGGAGGGAGGGTGAAAAAGCATCAGCTTTTAAACCCAAAGGGTTTGGCACCGCGTGCACTTGGCTGCCGGGTGGTGGGGATGGTGTGGGTGGGTCTGTGTGTTCTGTCTTGTTCTATTTTTGCTCGCAATGTGTCATTTTGGGGGAGGTGAAACCTTTAACAATGCACCGTCAAGAAGCAGCCGGTCTGTTTTCCCTCCCCAGGAGCGGCACCCGCGCGCCTGCGCCGCAGCCAGTCCCCCCCTCCCCTTGCGTGGGGTCAGATCCCAGCGGCCCCGAGAGGTGTTTGAGACCCCAGGGGCGGTGGTGGCATCACCGGGAGGTGCCGTGGCTGGCCCCAGCGTGCAGGCTGGATGCCCCACACGCTGGGCTCCCTTCCCAGAGTCCTGAGCGTTTCTCATTCCGGCGCTTCCAGTTCCGTGGGCTGGCGACGCGTGACAAGCCAAGCGATGGGGAAAGGGCCAGGGAGAGGACACTCAGCTCAACCCATGTCCGTCCTCAGAGCACAACAGCTCCAGCACCAGCTCCGTAAATCACACAGAATCCCAGGGATGGGAAGGGACCTTGAAAGCTCCTCCAGTCCAATCCCCCTGCTGGAGCAGGAACACCCAGAGCAGGTCACACAGGAACGCGTCCAGGCGGGTTTGGAATGTCTCCAGAGAAGGAGACTCCACACCCTCCCTGGGCAGCCCCTTCCAGTGTTCAGTCACTCTCACTGTGAAGAAACTTTTCCTCATATTTAACTGGAATCTCCTCTGTTCCAGCTTGCATCCATTGCCCCTTGTCCTGTCACTGGACGTCACTGAGAAGAGCCTGGCTCCATCCTCCTGACACTCCCCCTTTCCATGTAAAAGCAGCACCAGGCACAAAGCAGGAGCAGGAAGGAAACGCTGAAGGATTTGATTTAATGTTCTACACGAGGAGAAGTAGGGCAGCTCACCGAGATCCTCGGTACTGAGGGGTTTTGGTGCAAGAATGCCAAAGTTGGGGAGCAGACACAGCAGCAGGGGAGCAGCCGTCCTCCAGCACGATGCTGCAGGCCGAGGGGGGAGCAGAGGTGGGCGAGCTTCATGGGAAGGAGCTAATATGGGCCTAATCCCAATGGAGTCTTTTTCTCCATTAAAGAAAAAAAAGTAATCCCAAGGATTTTCAGAACTACTCAAGGAAACTGATCCTCTTAGCCCAGAGGACCTCAGCTTTCCAGCCCAGGATCTGTCTCTCTCAGAACACAGGGCAACGGAAGCACATCTGGGTTTTGGGGAGTCAGGGATGCCAGCCCAGTAGCTCAATGTCCCCTGAGGCCCACCTCAGCCGGCACTGGCTCTTGGGCTGAGCAGACACTGAGCTGAGGGCTGGGGTCTGCATCACTACATCAGATACCCCCGATCGCTTGGCATTCAGAGAAAGCTTCCTCTGGGGCTGGCACTGCTGTTTGCCCTTAGTCAAGGTGAATTATTTAGGCAGCTTTAAGGAAAACGTGTCAAGGCAGTTAAGTGATGCAGATATGGAGTTGGTTGGAGAAGAGAAACAACCTCCATAGCTGAAGCTGGGCAAGTGGGACTGGCTGAGGCTGAAGAGGATGATGTAGAGAGAAAGCCGGGGCTGGTGCCACGTGACAATCACCCCAGCGCCCTCGGAAAGGGAGACCTAGACCCACTCCCTTCTGCAAAGCTGCTCCTGAAGGAGGTATTTATCACAGTCTGACCCTTCCCAGGTCTCTGCCATCGACGACACATCCCAGCAGGTCCCACAAGCCCATCCTCAAAAGCAAGTCTCTCCCCTCTGCGGGACCTTCCTGCGGCTGGAGTGGTGAAACCAGAGGGTGCCAGCAACCAGCAACAACAAACATCCCAGCTCTGTGTTTTAAGGCCTGACAGAGGCCCTCAGCGATGCACAAAACCTTCCTTCAAGCTCGAGAGGTTGCCAAGAATGGAAAGATCTCATTAAGTAATAATGAAGTTCCGAGCAAGGAGTGCCTAACCCAAATAAGCACGGGGCGAGCGGGGCCTTCCAGGGAGACGCACCGCCCACCCTCAATCCAGCCGGCGTTTATTGCCGTGATCAGATGTTTGGATCAAGGCTGTTGCTCCCTGACAGCAGCCTAGAGCAAGTGGCATCCATCAACATAATTAATCCTTCGTCCCTGGTGCTGTGATGACTCAAGGAGGCACCTGCAAATTCAGGAAGAGGAGCTGCTGCCGACGTGCAAGCGCCTGGGGCAGGCTGCCGTGCTGCAGGACAGCCAGCACCACAGTGGGGCTGCAGCTGAGGGGTTCTCCCCTCTGTCTGTGTTGTCTGCCCTGGGGTGGTTTCCTCTGAGCCAGACACCTCCACTGCAGCTCCCAGTGCGAGCGCTGCAGGACACAAGGGGAGGGGGAAGAAGGGCCCTACCTCCTGCGCACCATGGCCCTGCCATCCCTGCCCTGACTGAGGCGGCAGCGTCCAGATGTTTCTGTAGCTCACAGCTGGCACTGCTTGGCTCAAAGCATCTTGCTGGTCTTCCCAGCAAGCGGGGAGGATGATGTAGAGGAGCACAAGAGGAGTGGTTGCAGTCTGCCTCCCAAAACTGCTGCCAGACGCTCAGCTCTGCTGCTTGCAGGTAGCACAGGGCTGCTGAGACCCAGCACTGTGTCAGCAGCCACCGTCCTCCTGCCCTGGCAATGGTGGGCTCACCCAGACTCCTGCTCCCATGGGAGCCCTGGTGGTCCCTGCTCCCAAGCTGGACTACAGCCAGAGGGGAAAAAACCCAGCTTTAAGATGAATTTGAACTGGGTCAAACTTGCTCCTCGAGGTCCCGGTGTGGCTGGTGGAGCAGCTGAGCAACAGGCAGAGAAACCACAAGTGGAGTCTCTTTGGAAAGCTGCATTTCCGAATCTGCAGGGATTGCATGCATGGAAAATACCAGGTTTGGGCTCCTGCAAGCAAGCAGCAAAGCAGCCTCCCCCCCCCTCCTCCAAATTTAACATCTTTTTGGCATCAAAACATGAGGACGGTTGCACTTTGTCTCTCCTGGTTTTGCCCAGAGAAGCGCCGAGGCAGGGGGAGCGCTTCCTGCTGGCTCTTGGCACCTTCCCTGAGGTCCTGGAGGCACCCAGTGTCTCATAAAGGCTCCCTTTGTACAGAACACTTCAGTTAATTAGGTCTCAGGCAAAGCGTTAAGCAAGCTGAATACCAAACCCTTCCCTCTCACAGCTCGATTCACACCCGCCGTCAACAACCCTCGGGATCCACTTCCACCCGCTCCACCGGCTGTCAGCGAGCTTCAGACCCCAACAGGGCAGCAGCCCGGGGCTTCCCAGAGCCCTCCCAACCCTCAGGCATGTTTGGGTTGCTGGAGGAGAACACCCCAAATACACAGGTTTGGAAGGTCTCCTTCATCTCAGCGGTCTCCTTTACCGCCGAGGACAGACGTTCCTCAGTGGTTCCCCAATGGCCCACACTACACCAGCCTCGGGGCTCCCGAGCACACACCTCACAGCTGTGCAGCCTCAAGTGGTCCTGCCCTCAAAAAAACCCTGAAAAATGGAAGCCACACTGCCAAAATTCAGACACAGCCCCGTTGGGCCCTGCAGTCCAGGCTCAAGCCTGTGGTACCCACCATCAGCTCTCCAGGAAGGTCTCCTCACCTTCAGGAAGCCTCAGAGCTTCAACTCATCACCAGGATGGGACCAACCACCAGAATTAAGAGAGCATCAAGACACTTCCCCCCTGTATCGCCGTGTATCGGGTCCGGGTGACGCTGTGGGAGAGGTGCCCAACAAACCACCCACCAGACGACGCCCGACCCAGCAGCCAAACAGCAAACCCACCCAACCGGCCGCAGCTGGAGTTCCACCAGTCCCACCACGCAGGACCAAGGCTCTGTCCCCTCTCCCTGCTCGGCGAGAGCCTTGCTCTTTTCCAAGCTGGTGCTCTTCAGGGGAGCTTTTAGCCTTCCCTTTTAGCCTCCGAGTTATTTATGGAGCCGTTCGACAGAGCCAACGTAGTGACATTAGGCAAGTTTAAATGCCACCGCCAGCTCGCGGGAGAGCTTCGGAGCGCTGGCACCAGAGGGCTAGATCTCACTACTGCTGGGATATTTAGGTCAAGGACAGCAGGACACACTTCTGTACAGAGAGGAGTCCCCTGGGATCTTGGTAGTGTTTGCACTGAGCTTATACAACCTTGGATTTCAGAGGTCTCCTCCGTGCAGCCAAACGGGGCTGGATTCAATTATAGCTCCCTGGGGAAAAGGGTACAAGGTCAAAGAAATCCAACGGGATTGAACTGTGGGAGGGCAGGACAAGGCCCCCCCCAGACCCCTGTGCCACCGACACCAACCTCTCCTGCCACCTGATGACACCACAGGGCCACGCCAGACCCGTGTGTTTGGGGTCATTTCCCACATTACAGAACAAGGCGGTGTTAAAACAAGCAAACAGTTCACTGCTTTTATAAGTAAGAATCAGGCACATGCTGTCCCCCAGCCTCCAGCCCTGGGATTTTCTGCTTGTTAAGAGAAAAAATTTATAGGTTTTAATTTAGTTATTTTTGGTCCCAGGACCTAATTTTGGAGCTCAGTACCTTGGTAGGGCAACTGAAGCCCTGAGCGATTCGGTGCGTGACAGGGGAACTGGCACTCCGCTGCTGATCTCAGCAACCCGACCGGAGGAGTCCGATTCCCCATCAAAGAGCTGCAAAATTGGGCCCCGACTGATTCCTTCCCGGCTGCAAAAGGCTGGTTACCGTCACGGGCTGAGGGAGACAGAGGGCTGGGGACCTCGGCCTCGGCTTTGAAAAAGGGCTGAGTTTCCACCACTATGGGAGAAGGTTTACCTATTAAAATAATTCTCCCAGCGGGAAGCCAGGGCCTCCCTCTGTTGCAAGGAGAAAGATTACACTTGGCGGGGAGGACTTGACTTAAAGAGAAGTCTCTCCACTTCCCCCAGGATAACCTGGACACATCCCTCCTAGAATACCAGATCTGACGGCACCGCAAGGCCAGCGCTGCAGCTCCCGGGAGCAAACCAGGCCTTGTGAGAGAGGATGAGGGGAGGACGCGCTGCCTCTCCTCTGCTGAGCCCGGAGGAGGAGGGGGGTCTGGCCAACACGGGCCTTCTGAGCATTCAGGCTTTTGTGAAGCTCATGGTTTTGGGAAGCTGCAGCTCCCATCGCGGAAAGGTGGTTGCCAGCACTGGGAGGGAAGGAAAAGGGTTTAAGTGACGGCCTTTGACTAAGGCCAAGTGGCTGGAAGGCAGCTTCTTGGCCTCACTGGGACAGCAGGACAGACCAGGAGCAAAGAAATGGCAGAGCACAGGGAGGGCTGCCCCATCACTGGCAAGGAACGATGGAGGATCACGTCAGACCAGGGGGAGCAGGAGTATGCTTAAGTGAGAACCAACTGGGCAAACGAGGACTCTCCAGCCTAAACCGAGAACCTGGTGGGAGAACTCCCCACGGGGTGGGGAAGGGAAGGAGGGAAGCACTCGCTGCCTCTCCTGCGCAGCGGGGTTCAAAAGCCGCAGGCAGTGGCATGGAGCCGCTGCACAGTGGGGGGGGGACCTGCTGCAGGACGCTGCCATGGACACCCCGGGCACCCAAGGCCTGAAATTCAGAGGGAGAAGGAAACAAAATAATCCACCAAGAGACATGAAAGCCCAAGCGCTCGCCAGTGGGCAGGGGGGGAAACCACAGAGGAAGCATCACCGCACGCTCGTTCTGTTCTTCTCCTCTTCCCCCAAGCGTCTGCTGCTGCTGGAGACAGGATATGGGGCCAGATGGAGCTCGGCTGTACCGGGTCAGGCCGTTCTCTGGAGGTCTGGCTGGCTCCTGCTTGTGACAGGCCCTGGCTGTGGCGGGGGAAGTCCCCAGGCGCCCTGCGGCACCTCTGCGCAGCTCGTGCGTGCGGAGGAAATCAGAACCAGGACAGACTCTCCCTTAAATATGGATCAGGATCAGCCCCCCGTCTTTCTGGGTCAGGCTGGAAGAACAGCGTGGACTCAATGGGGAGCTCACCAGGAAAGCCCACAGGGAGACATCAGGAAAGGAAACCAGTTTAACTGGCTTCTGGTCCGGATGGTCCCAGAGTCAAGCACTGCCGGCTCCACTCCCTTCCCCTGCCTGTTCTCCAGGAAAAGGCTTGAGAGGAGAAAGCTTGAGGTAAGGCTGCCTCTGAGTCAAACCAAACTGACCTCAGAGCTGGAAGCACGCGGTGATGTCTCCTCTTCACTGCTCTGCTCCTCTGCTGAGGGCGAGCAGCAGCCAAATTCCCCTCCCCTGCCCCCCCGAGGGAAATGAAGCCACAAAGCCCATCCTGCAAACACCTCACAATGAGAAAAGAAAACCCCATCTCAGCTTCCAGCAAAGCCAAGCCGTTTCTGTGTCAAATCAGACTCACCCAGCAGCCTCACAGCCATTTCCCGGAGTGCTGCTGTGTCGTCTTGGGGACGCTCCCCAGCGAGTCCTGCAAAGGGTTAACCCCAGGTCCTTGGGAATGGAAGGGGCCGCTGCGGGGAGAGGAGAGAGCTGGAGCCTCAGCTCCCCAGATTAACACATTTCAGTTCAATTTTACTCTGCCTCTTGCTAGGGACAACGAGCTGGAAATCACACAAGTGATTTTTGTAGGTCACTGCCGAGTCCTGCCACCCACTTCTGAGAGCAGTAGGTGGCCAGCCCTGCCACAGAGCTCCCCTGCAGAGGGTGGCCAGTGTGGCCAGGGCTCCATCCCCTTCCCCAGCACAACCCCACTGCACACAGAGAGCAGCCCCTTCCCCAGCTCACGTGTCGCAGAAGACCTGCAGGGTCTCCTTCAAGGCCCAAGCAAGGTAGGGGTGGAACAGCCAACAGCCCCCTTCTCACCACGGTCCCTTCCCACTGCCCCTTCTTCCCTCTCCAGGCTGAAGGTGAACAGTTGACCCACGGAGGTCCCAGAGTTTCATTCTGCTCTGGCTCAGCAGCACAGCCTTTGTGACGGGGCCCTGGCAGCAGCCCAGGCACAAGGTGCTCACCAGTGCTCAGCTCCCCACTGGTGCTGATCCCAGCCCCGGGCACACGTGTGGGTGCCACAGCTCTGTGCCAACTCGGAACCAGGAGGGACCATCAGCTCCCCCAACTCCCCACTGTCCAGAGGGAGGCATGGGCCAGGCTGGAGTCACTTGGGGGGAACCATCGTCCTTTGGGGGAACCCTTCAACATCTGCCCACCCCTACCCTAAAGATCCTGCTCTGGGAGACCTGCCCTGCTGGGTTGTCCCCGCAATGGTCTCTAAGATACAGCCCAGAACTGGCCTGTCCTGAGCTCACCTGGCCAGAGCACCCAGGGGAGATGCAAGGGCAGGAAGCAAAGACTGGAGAGAGAAATAGATGAAGGTGAGACATTCACCACCATGCACAGGCTTCCAGAGTTGCAGCTCCTAACCTGCAGCTACCACCCCCTGCACAGAAGAACCCCAGGATGGGGCTCATGGCATGGGGGGAGGAGAGCACGGCCCCGGTTCACGCTCAGGAAGAGCAAGGAGCAGAGGGGAGGCAGGACCTGAGCTGGAAAGCAGAAGCTGAGCGCCCAGCCCATGCTGCGCAGTGCCACACGTGGGCTGCTGGGCTCTATTTTAAATGCTGTGTGGCAAATATATGCAGGATGAAATCCAAGCTGGGGGAAGGGGAGGGTGCTGGGCGGCGGAGGTGTTCAAAATTAGGAGCTGAGCTCAGGCAAGGATGGCTTCTGGGAGCAGATGGTGGAAGAGCCGGGGCCTGCGTGAGATGTGCAGCTGCAACACCAGCCCCACGGTTTGGGGGCACAAGGGGGACACGCTCCCCTCTACCCTCCCAGTGAGCTGGGCAGATTATGCAAACCACAGTGGCTGGGGAAGGAGGGCAGGGACACCCGGGCAGCTGCAAGCCAGGCTGAGGAGCCAGCTTCCTCAGCAGCATGGAGGAGACCTCCGGTCTCCCTTGGCACACGCTCCTGGCACACGGGCCACCCCAAAGACATTCCAGTCCTCAGTGTTTATGGGGCAGCCTCCCTAGCCAAGAGGAACCGCGTCACCTCCTCAGGAAGGCAAGGGATGCAAGGAGACCCGGCCAAGGGCCTGACAGAGCAAGGAACTGCTGCCCTCCTCACCCAGGGGCAACCCCCCTGCACCCTCGATTCCACTCTCCCCTTCCAGACCGACCCCAGAGAAGCCGCCGCCATCTCGCTGCGCCTCCACAAGATGCTCGGCAGCAGCGCCCGGCAGCCGAGCAGGCAGCAGGGCTCTGATGGGAGCTGGCAGATCTGGGATGGTACCTGCCCTACATTCCCCCAGCAGGTTGACAGAATGAGCGAGTTTTTATATAGATTTTGGCGGCAGCGGTTTTCTTCTCCGGTGGCGGAGGGAGAGAGAAGAGAGNAGCCAGAGTCACACATTATTCATGCACCCCTCGTAACCAGGCTGGTGGCTCCGAGTTCTGCTCAGAAGGGGCTGTGCAGAATTAAGCAGCCGGCTAAATTATTAATAGCGTGTCGGGGGGTGCCCAGGATGCCCGCTCCTGGTCCCCACCGCCTTTTGGGGGGGGCTCCAGTGCCCCCCAGAGGCTCAGAAACCAACTACAGCCCTTTGACAAACCTGGTGGCTGCTCTGCCCTACTTGCAGCCTGCGAGTGAACACCCTGTTCTGGCCTGCAAACCACCGGGCTGTGAAGCCCCACTGGATGTCCCTCCCCTGTACTGGTCTCACCCCATGCAGCCACACCGGGCAGCACCGAGGGGGTTGCAAGTGTGTCACCCCACCAGTATGCTTGGGGCAGCGGGAGTAGGCACAGGTGGGAAGAGGAAAGGCAGGGAAGCCCATTGGGCAGGGCAGGAGCTGCAGGGGCACCCATGCTCAGCTGGAAGCACCTTCTTTCACGGCTAGACCAGCACGGGGGCTGCCATGCAGGCAGCTGTGCCCAGTGCCATATCTACAGGCTGCAAAGCAGCATCCAGGCATCTGTAGTCTGTCAGGGGAAGGCTCTCCAGTACACCAGGAGGGACACTCAAGGGGTGGGGAATGCAAAGGGTGGGCTCTCCCCACCCACAGCAGAAGCCGCCCCCGTCAGACACACCCTGCCCTTGCACCGGTCCTCAGCTTCCTTCTGAATCCCTCCAGTTTCCTTCCCACAGCCTTGACGTCTGCTTTCAGGCAGCCAAACACCACTGGCAACAGCTCCTGCCCCCACAGCGAAAGGCCTGAGTCCAAATGTCACGTGGCAGAACACAACCACCGCGGACGCGAGGGGCCCAAGCAGCTCAGGCGGCCCCAGCTCCTTCCCGACTCTGCCCCGTTCCCTTTCGGATCAAGCCGGGCTGGAAGCACAGGGCTCAGCACCGTGGCCACAGAGACCTGCCAGTTCCAACAGGACTCATTCATTTTGTGCTGGGAGGGGTGTCAGACTGCCAGCCCCGGGGACAGCTCTGGCGCAGGCAGCAGAACGTGGCTTTTCAGGTGAGTTTGGGTTTGGCTTCTGACTTATTTTTATCCTGTGGGATGGGTGTCAGACCGGTCGAGCCAAGCACCAGCCCTCTCCTCCTCCCCACTGGATCAAGTCACTTGGCAGGGATGTTCCCTGGGCATCCCCTTCCCCCTGATGGCTGCCACGCTTGGAGCCAGGCCATAGGCTCACACTCCACCACATCCTGCCCTTATCCTCTGCCCCCGAGACACTGGTCCTCAGACCATCCCTTCCACACGCTGGGGGCTGACAACCCCCGAAGTCCAGGCTCCTAAGTCTCTCTGTCCCACTGGGCATCGGCCACCCCACTCCTTCCAGATCTTGGGACTCTCCCAGCAAAGCCATTTCCCCCAAGCAGCTTGCTCTCACTCTCTGTGTGTCTACACCTGGCCTGGTGGACAGGGATCACCAGCCCAAGCTGTCCTCTTCCCCCAAGCACCAGTGGGACAGCGCGGACGGAGCACAGCAAAGCCCCAGGTACAACCAGGAAAGCAGCAATGAGCAGGTGGCAGGGGGGTGGGACACACAGCATGGCCATGAGAGACAGCCAGGAAGGAAGGAAAAAGACAGGGATCTGCTCCCAGCATCCCTCCCCGAGGCGAGGCCAGGCAAAGCTCCGACCCAGGCGGCAAGGAGACACGGGAGCTTGAAACTCAAGAGAGCATGAGGTCCCCAGCGGCAGCGAGTCCTTTGCCCGGGCTCAGGGTCAAGGTGGTGCCCAGGGAAGGACAAGTGGAACCTGCAGAGGACCCAGGTGGTGCCCAGGGAAGGACAAGTGGAACCTGCAGAGGACCCAGGTGGTGCCCAGGGAAGGACAAGTGGAACCTGCAGGACCCAGGTGGTGCCCAGGGAAGGACAAGTGGAACCTGCAGAGGACCCCGTGCTCAGGCGAGCGGTTCTTCCAAAGCAGGCTGGCCCACTGGAGCTTGCCTCCTGCTGCTCCACAGACAGGGCAGAGCTGGAAGTGCCACAGACACCCTGGAGAGGTGACACTGCAACAAGGACCAAGGCTGTTTAGAGCCACTTGAAAGCCACAGAGTCTGGTGAAAAGAAGAGCCCAAAGGGAAAACTTTCTGCAGCACTCGCTTGATCTTCAAAGTGGGCTCTGATCTGAGCAAAGGGCTGGGCCAGAGACCTTTGGAGGTCTCTGAACCCTTTTTTGGCCGTGTGTATCTGGTGCTTGCTGCAGCTGGCCCCATTGCCTGCCACGCAGCCAGGCCCACCCATGCTGGTACTGCAGGTACCTGTGCAAGTCCCAAGCTGGTTGCTGGGACCTCTCACAGCACACCAGAGGAGTCCAACATTGAATTTCCACGAGAAAAAAGGTTACAGGGTGGTACCAGGGTTTCCCAGAGCTGCAACAGACAAGACCATCAGCCCAGTTGTACTATGCCAAGCACTGGGAAAGGGACACTGCTCGCCAAAGCCAGTGCAAGGAGAAGCCACTGCGACTGGCCCGGTGCTGCGGGGTTGTGTACAGGGACGTGCCACCTTCCCTGCTCAGAGCAGAGGAGGAGACACCAAACCATCTGCAAGAGAACAAAACCCACCCCTCCCCGTGGGGAACTACACAATGCCTCTGGCCACAGGAGCCCCCAGGGGAAATCCTCACCCTCCCAACAAGGCTGAGTGTCTGCAGAAGAGCACTGCCTCCCCAGGAGGGGCTGGAGGGCAGGACAGCAAACACCACTTCTGTGTTTTTGCCTCCCCCCTGCCAGGAGCATGAAGAAAGTAAGAGACCCTTACGTGGGCAGTTCTGCTGGCCGGGGCTCTGCTGGGGCAGCGGCCCCCGAGGGCTCCACCAACACAGGGCTGGGGGCTGTGTCCTGGGCTATGGTTGACTCCTGCGTCTCTGCAGCTTCCCCAGCACCTGGGACCTCTGCTGTTGTCTCAACCTCAACCTCCTGAGCTGCAGGGGACAGTTTCACCCTCTCGGCAGATGCAGCAGCCTCCTCCTCCTCCTCCTTCTTCCTCAGCTTCGCCTCCAGCTCTTGGCGCCTCTTCTCATCATCCTGCCGGGCCATCCGCTCGAAGACTTTGAATGCCTGAAAGACACAGAGCAAACCAAGTGGTAGTCAAGCTGCCAAGCTCTGCCCGAGAAGCTGGGGGAGGAGAGGAGAAGCATCACACACTCGGGGCAGTTATTGCTGCCCCTCCCTCTCTCCGGATGCTTTACGCCCCCCCCCACTCTCCACACCAAGTTCCTGCAATCCCTGACAAAAACCAGCTGCCAGCTATTTCAGAGCTCGCATGCCCACATTAAACACAACCTGAGGAGAAAGCCTGAGCTCCTGGTAGTCACTTGGAATCACTGAAATTCCTCCACCACTGGGGAAAAGGGCTGGTTACTCCAGGGAAAAAGCAATGGGCTCCAACTCCCAGCTGGGAAAGGGCTGCGAGGGAACCCTCACCCTCCAGCCACCCTGTGTTCCAGCACTCACCCAGGGGTCATTTCTGAGCCTGGAGCTCAGATCAAACCTCCCAAGGTGCAAATGGGATGAGTTGCCCCAGGAGAAGCTGCAAGATGGCTTACCTGGCACTGGCTGAGCTCGAATGGCCTCAGAGCTCCCTTTGCTGGCACAGAAGAAGGAGCAGAGTGACCTCATGTGGGCCTTTGAGCCAGAACTGACTGTTTCAGGCCAAAAACACGCTCAGAGGAAAGCTATCCCTTCCCACTCCCAGAGCTGCAGCAGGTGAGAAGGTCATGGCCCAACCAGCAGCGACAGCAGCAACATCCCACCCTGCAGTTTGTGTCTAGCTGTGCCTGTCTAGTGCAGGCTGGAGACTGAACCCCCAGCTGCTGGACACAGAAGAGGGAGGCACGGCCTTCCAGGGCCTGTGCCTGTTCCTCAAAGGAGCTGTAGCTTCTTCCAGCCATTTGTCACTGTCAGCACATGCCAGAAGGTGAGTGACCCTCAAATGCAGCCTGCCCTTGCTTCCCTGGAGGATCTCAGAGCCAGCTCCAGGGAGCGACTGACCCCGAGCCACAAACTGGCCCATGGCACTGCTCACTCCACGCCTTCCTCTGGGCACGGGACACGTAAAAGGGACCCAGCACTGGGAGGGCTCCCCCCAGCCCAGCTTTACTGTGGGGTGTTGCTCATGCCCCTCACCCCAGGCTTCTTCCCCATGTGGGGAACAAGGACGTGGGAGAGTCGAGTGCTGGGCACTGTCCCTGCTCCGTTTGCTTCTTCCTTTGCAATCGCTTTTACCCCCCCCCAAACCCACAGGGCCCACCCCTGGCTTCTCTCCAGCCGAAGCCTGAGCTCAAGGCAGCCTCCTGCAGAATGTACAGGGTGACACCTCGAAACCACCTCCTTCCCCTCGCTCTGGCCAAGCTGGGATAGGGCCTTTCTGAACTATCCCTACAGCTGCAGCCACGAGGACACCCCGGCCAACAAGTGCTGTGGCTCTATGTGCTCCCCTCCTTGTGCCCAGGGTCAAAGCGCTCCCTGGGAGGCACATGAGAGGCCTCCCACCACCACTGCCCTACTGCAGAGTGGTTTGGGCTCCATGCTGTCCCCTCTGCACCCTGAGACCCCCCCATGGGTCAGTCCCAGAGCCCAGTGAGCTCCCACTGCCCAGGGACACAGGGACCCCCTCATGGGAGAGGGGCAGGGACCTCCCATCATCCTGCTCACGTCACCCCCCAGCCTGCCAGGCCTTCGACAGGAAAGTTGCCTGGGCTGAGCAGATCGACACCCCAAATCTAGCCTGATTCTGAGTTTTATGAGCTTGTTTTGTCCCTGCTAATAAAGGTTAATGACAGCCCTGAGGCAGAGACATCCAGCACCGAGCCCAGCCCAGGCGGGTGGTAACAGCAGCAGGTCAGGGCTTTCGCCATCTCTCCCCCCCGACGGTGGCTAGCCCAGTGCTTGCCCTCAGCCCCTGCGGAGCCGAGCCCAGCCCAGCTCCCATGCAGCCCCACCGGCAGCTCCCCGCCAGCCCCACCACGATCCTGCCCCGGCCCCGCGCTACCGGT
>VZTM01019025.1:8876-23317 GCA_013400555.1 Jacana jacana
TCGGTTTTAAAAAAAAAAAAAAAAAGGCAAGCACAAAAAAAATCTAATAACAAAAAATAATAATCACAAAATACCCCACCAGACTGGAAGTCGTACAGAAACACCAAAAAATGATGTACTGGATTTGTACAGCAGTTGGCAGAGTGGCCAATGTCTGGGCTTCTGGTTTCTATTACAATGAAAAAGCAAAAAAAGGAAAAGCTATTAAAAAAGCTTCCAGGAAACATCTGTGTATTGTAACGTGTGTAAAGAACAATATCTTAAAAGTACTGAAATTATAGGGATTCTTCAGCTATGTAGTAAGTATTTTGCCTTCACTAAACACATCTTCAGAGAAAAATGATTCAGTCAGTAAATGTCTGCTCATAAAATTCTGCTCGAGAACGCTGTCTTGTGGAACTGAATATTATAGGAAAATGCACTAAGTATTCAAGAGGAGGAGAACTTCACTGAAGAAATTACCAGATGGTTCAGATAAGGCTATTCTTTTATCTTCTGCATTACAAAATTATATGAAATATCTGCTTTAGATATAGTTACCTAAATGGACATGAAAATATCATATGGTTTCTTCATTAATTAATAGCCTTATTGTTCTAGGTCATTTTAGTGTAAATAACCTGAGAACTAAGAATTATTTTAACTAACCATGTTTGAAGAGAGTGTATCGATATTATTTGTTCTATGCCATTGCTTAGTCTAGTCATTTACCCTGAATGAAGTGGATTACCTCGCACCACCAAAGGTCAGAGTAACTCCAGAGCTAGCTCTCTATGTGCTGTCTGAGTGACAGGTTTTACAGATGCTAAGCCAAACGGCAGTGAGTCAGTGCCAAAACACTTTCCACAAAATATTGTATAAAAAGCTAGACTGTTAATAACTATAGCTACTAAGTATTATGTTAATGAGGTTTTGCCAGGTTTTGTATTACTTCTATTGTCTAGTTTTGGTGTTAGGGCTTGCACTTCTACTTTGCCATAGACTGACTTTGCTTTAAATCTGCTCTGTTCAAGTGACCTTTAACTTAAGGCAGAAAAGACCATGCTCTTCAAATGGTATAATTTGATGCGGTTAATGAACTATACTGTTTTATACAAGTGAAGTGCCTGTTTTGCTTAATTCTGCAGCAGCTGAGATCAGCAGTTCTCCCGTGGAGAAGGGCTGGAGACAGATAGCACAGTCTGTAGCATGAAGCTGTGACTCAGTGCACCCCTATCACACATTCTGCTTCCAGTTCTCTCAACAGGATTAGCCAGGCAACCCAGTTGACTAGATAATGTTGGTATGTGACGGGGTGTTATTCTATCAAATATGATGTACAAGTTAAAATGATCTCAGGGGTTACGGAAAACCTCTTTAAAGAGTGAGATATAGATTTTGCAAAATTCTTATTCTCTCTGTAGACCCACAGAGATAGAAGAAACTCAGTAGTTAGCATTGCATCCCTCACTGGCAATACTCCTCCAGTATATTTTCCCACGGGGCTTGGTAGGGATTTTTTGGGAGTGTTAGTTGGGGTTTTTTTGTTTGGATTTTTGTTTGGGGGATTTTTTTAAAAATATCTAAGCCCTAGGTAGAAACCAACAGCCTTTTGTTCCCGCACTGAATAATACTGACTTGTTTTTCCAGCAGTTATCTAGTGTATTTTCAGGATATTTTTCTCACTTCCATTACTTCTCTCCGACAGCTTCCCTCTAGAGCTGTCTTGAATTGCCCCTTGAATTGCAAATACTGAAGCCTTTCATTGACATAGTACTTTATCCCTCAACCCTATTAGGATATATCAGTCTTCTCTACACGCCTTGCCTGTTTTGCTTGATTTTGTCTAGAGTTGCACAGACTTTTTTTTTTCCAAAGCAGAACGTTGTCACAAGCACTTGTCTATTTTCTCAAAACATCTCACTTCAAAGGGTCCTTGTCTCAAATCACTGAGTTGAGAGCTCGAACCTTAATCAGGGCTCTCAGGATTTCCATGCTCCCTCCTGTGTAAGCAGAATTTGGAGTGCTGAGTCAAGCAGGAGGCCACTAGGCTGCACAGCCATGGGAGTTCCTCCCAATGGGGCTGGAAACCCCATGGTTGGCCACGGAGCCGCAGCCTGAAGAAGCAGAGTTCTGTCTTGAGTGTATTGAGAGATGAGCTGCGGGCTCAGGGAGTGAGTTCCTTTCTCTTTACTGGTTCTCAGGGCACACAGTTCCCATCACCTTCAGAGTCGATTTACCAGTGCAATAAATCTCCCTGTTTTGCATTAGGCATTTATTCTCTTAACAGTTTCATTTCATAAATCATATATATTGCCATGACTTCAACTCCCAGTTAGGTGCTGGATAAAAACAGAGTGAGGATCTCTGTATTTTCTTTCCTTCTTCCTCTTTTCTGTATTTCTGATTTTTGCACTGAACCAAGCAACATCTGCTAAGCAGTGTTTATTTGTGTTTACTGAATAATAAATATTACACAATAAATATGTGTACTTAATTTTTCATAAGAAAGCATGTTGATACTTGTGCAAATTTAAATATATATTTGAAGATTTGTAGCATGTATACCAGGAATATTATTTCTGCTCATGCATAAAGGACTATTGGATTGAGATTCTGGATGTTTACCAACAAATGACATTGATTCTAAGTGTAACTGGACTAATTACGGAGGGTAATGAATAAAATACACCAATATAGAAGTATTGTCGCATGTCTAATTGTGTCATGTGGCCTTAATCTAGTTTTATTAAACAGCCCATTGATACACAAGTCCTGCCACAGGAAATTTGTAATTTGTAGTAGATGTAGCGTGCTAACAGGTACAACAGTCTTTCTTTATTGACACTGCAGTATGTTAAGAGCTTCTTCCATTGCGTTCGCTGCAACGCTGAAAAGAACGATGTGTTGGAAATGAATCACTGTAATTGTTGTGGTCAATGCATTACCTCTTTAAATTCATGTTCAGGAGCTACTTTGCTGAAGAACTCCTACAGGAAATCCTAATATACATTTTTGTTTTTATGATCAGATCTAAAATAAAGCTGTTTCACTGAAAACTGTGTGGAAAGCCTTCCAGGGGAAATGCTAATGCCAGGTTCATCCTCAATGAGAAAGAACATTAGTTTTTAGTGCCTTTTTGTGAAACAATTTCACCCACGTTCAAACACATACTAAAGTTGCAAAACCAATGACAAAATGACTGTTTCAATAAAAAATTTGATTGAATTCCTTCTGGCTGTGGTTTCCAAGTACCTGTACTTGACCACAGGCCAGAATGGACCCATCCAGCCTAGTGATTATGTAGAGAACCTTGCAATGAGACTGACTCTGTAAAGAATGGTTGGCGAGATGCCATATTGTTGTTTTGACTCAACTACTCAAAAAGTAAAGTGGAAAATCCTGGGATTTTGTAAAGAGAGAGTAAGGGAGGACCAAGCCTGTATTCACAGACTGACCAAGCAGCCTGGGTCCAAACTGACCTTGTCAAAGCATACTACATCTTCCTTCAGTCTCATGAACCCAGATTTCGTTCTCAAATAAACCAAGTTCCAGGAGAAAAGGGGTCCTTGAACACACCTCTGACACCTTGAAATGTCTGGGGGTGGACTCCTCAAGCTATCAGTTCAGCTGATCTCAGGTGTCTTCACTGTGTCTCAAGGTTTTTCATTTTTTCCTTCAGGTTGTCCTAATTTCTCTATCACTTCATTCAGTTGTGGAGTGTGTTCTTCACAGCGCTGTGGCTCATGGGATGCATTTGCATCCCCTGCTCTGCATCCTATTAAGATCAAGGCTGCTTTTCCAGGCATATAGCAATATGCAGCAGTGATCTGGCTTCATTTGGCATCTCTTTTCAGGCTTCTTGGTTTTTTCAGTATAATTTGTCTTAAGTAATCCCTTTACAGGAACTGACTTTTTTGGTTTTGTGATGCAATGGAGATGCTTGTCTGTTCCACAGTGAGGCAGTCTGGAAGTCTCTCTCTGTCACCTTTCCTATTCCTGTCCAGAATATTGGAAAGAACTCAGAGGAGCTGCTAATTTCTTCTTTTTTTGGTTTCGTTTTGTTTTGGGTTTTTTTTAGACTTTGCAAAATACTATTTTTACCATCAGTAGATTAATTGATGATTTTTCAAATTAGATTGAAATGCTTTTGTGGCAAGTGTGATGAATAATAAGTTTTAGTGATGATTAATATGTATCTAGAAATTGTGTTTGATTTTCAAGGAACCTTTTTCCAAGATAGTTCCTGTGCATTTTTATTTCCATAACATTTATGCTTCCTGATATGTTTCTGTCCTTTTGAACTGCTTTTTGTCTTTTTTTTTGCCTCTGGCTTATTTCCTCTCTTGTACAATGTGTATTTTCCCAAATGGGTCTCGAACAGCATTTTTTATTATACTGACAAGAGCAGCAACACCTCTGTAGACTGTCCTACAGCAAAGGCATGACAGAATAAATGATCATAAATGAATCATCTTACATGATTTCTGTGTTTCCAGTCCTTCAGTTCCTCTCTCCAAGGGTCAAGTGCCCTGGCAAACCACTGCCTCTCATGGCATTTGAGACCTAAACCAGATGCTGACAGAACAGTTGTGATTGTTGTTTTGCCTGCCGTTATCTTAGGGTTTAAACCCAAATCCCACATGTATGATAAAATAGGCAGCAGAAGCCACCAAGGTCCAATAGACCACATGTTGCTTGAATTTCAATGTTATACCTGATAACTGCTTATTCTACGTGTTCAAAGTGCTATAGGGTGAGGTCACATTTTTAGTCACAGAATTCAGATACTACACATGGCTTATAGAAGGACACTAAACTAGGGCTTGGATGGCCTAAGCCTCAGTTTCCTATGTATAAAGTAAAAGTAAATAAATTTACTTGTTCTGTGGGGTTTTTTGGTGTAATTTATACTGGCAATCTTTGGGACAGAAAGTTCAGTTGAAGTCTTTGCTGCCATTGTAGATGTGCTCTCACAAAAATTCACATTAGCTGGTGGTGGAGAGTGATGCCTACTTAGGTCTACAGCTGTTTGGTGCATTGTGTTGCCTTTACTTTATGTAGGTATCGTGTCTGAAAGATCTGGAGTGGAGGAATATCTGATACTGTGTGTCATCTGCATGTCCTCATACTGTTCATAGGACAGCTTCTGGTGCATGTGTTTGACTCTAGTGCTGTTGAGCATGGGCTGCATTACGCTGCGTTACTGTAAAGCACTGATAGATATATATATTTTTAATATATATTCACAGCTGCCCAAGAGTAAGTGTAGTGTAAAGGATAAACACATAGACCAAGCAAAGACATCCAAGGAGAAGATCCAGGGGATGGATAAGTCCTTGGTGGTGGTTTTATCTTAATTTTTATGTGTTTTGGAAATTGGGATTGCTGTAGAGGTTTTTGAGAGGAAGTGCCCCCATTAATAGGCTTTTGATTGCTCACATTTACCTTGTTAAAATGCTTAAAGCAGAGAAAGGACTTGCACAGTATGTGTGCATGTGGATATCGCCCACAAAGCAAAACAACGCTGATGATATTGGCAGACACAAGGGCCTAGAAGAAGAAATTGGTAGCACCAGAGTACTGAAAGCCTGTCTGATATTACTAGGTTTACTGTTTTCCAAACTGTGGTGAAATAATTCTGCAAGTCGATGCATATCTAATGTGCAACATTAACTGAAACCTGTAGCCAACCAGCAAATGCAATCCATGTTTTATTCTATAAAAATAGAAATATTTCTCTTGAAAAAATCCTATTGGAAGCCAAAGATCATAAATTGAGACTTTCAGCTACTAGACAGCTATTCCCTGAGGGGATTTTCAGTCCAGCAATATGCCAGTGCTGTATAAAATAGTCCACTAAGTGGAAGGAAACACAAGTGACAAATGTGATATTCAACTGAGCTCGTTATTATGGGGGTCAGAGTCCTTGACCGATGGGAGAAGTAGACCTTGCCAGAAGTGCCAACAGTATATCTAGTAAGGGAATGTATTAAATAAACATAAATGAAAAGTATATTTAGACAGAAGCAAATGTGTTGCCTTTTTTATTGCTAAAATAAAGTTGGTAATAATTATGTAAGAAAAAAACAAACCCCAAACCATTTAATCTCTTCGGAGCAGTCTCACCACCTCTTAAGGTCAAAAAAAGTTTGCAGAATTTTCAAGCATTTTAGTATAAACAATTATATTTACTAA
Organism: Jacana jacana; assembly: GCA_013400555.1. Classification (NCBI taxonomy): domain Eukaryota; kingdom Metazoa; phylum Chordata; class Aves; order Charadriiformes; family Jacanidae; genus Jacana; species Jacana jacana. Next base: position 15,054 of record VZTM01019025.1, read on the forward strand.
ACTCATTGTATGGTACTCTAGAAGCTGTTGTGTGGAGTCACTGCTCTTGTTACCTGTTTGCCATCACTGAAAGGATGTAAACCAGGAGATGCAGTGGTGTGAAAGAGAGAAACGTCACTTCTCTGAAGTGTGGTTTTGACAAATCACATTTTACTGACTCAGAAGCCCCTGAAGTCTGCATCCTGAGCAGAGAGTTGTAGAGCAGAGCTAGGCACTGATACGTGTAACACAGCACAGAACAATGGAATTGCCTAGGTTGGAAGGGACCTTTCAGATCATCTGGTCCAACCGTCAACCGAACGCTGACAAAAACCATCACTAAACCATGTTCATCACTAAACTCTGTTCGTCTCTGTAAGTGAAACAGCAGTCGGCAGAGGAAGCTTGCTAAAACCATCGATTTGTTGTACCCTGTTTCAGGTGGGATTCCGTTTGTCCTCACTGGAGAGTTTTTCCAACAGTCGCAGAGGCCGGCCGCGTTCATGATAGCTGGGACGGTCAACTGGCTCTCCAACTTTGCAGTCGGACTGCTCTTCCCTTTCATTCAGGTACTCAGCAGCCTTGGTATTTGATATACTATGATATAGCTTGCATAGTGTAGCATATGATGTTTGAATGGTAATTGTCAGGTAATAATAAATGTCTTTTTGTTGAAGTTGGATGAAAATCCCACCACATTTTTGATACAGTTCTATTGTGCTGCCTATGTATCTCCCCGTGTAGATGTCTTGGATAAAACTGTCCTGCAAAATAAAAGTTATGGTAACTGTAGACAACCTTATATGGGAAATTCCCCACAGGAGTGCTTTAGCAGTGCAGTCTGATGGCTGTGTCAAGTGTTCATGGTCACTGATGGTGATGATCACTGCCTTTTTCTTCAGCCCTTAGGGCACCCATCTTCTGGTTTACCCTGGGCTTTGGGAATCCTTAACAGTCTCACCAGGGAATAGATTCTCTCCACTCTCCTCTAAGCATGACTTCATGTTTCTCTCTCTTTATCAATCTCTTCTGTCAGGATTTTATCTTCAGTAGCTGGTTCCTTCTTGCTGCAGCCTAGTTGCTGCACGGATGAATTTGTTCCCAGCTTCCCCAGGCTCCCATAAGCTTCACTTTTAGTGGATTGCTTTATTTCCTTGGCTGAACTAGTTGCCCGGAGGACAGAAGCCAGTTTAATCAAGAGCTGTATGTCAAGTGATATTTGTATTCTAGCAGGATAGGTTTATTTTCTACAAAAAAAATAACAATTTAAATGAAAAAATATTAAAATATAAAAGTCAAAGTTCAACACAGAACATCATTTTTCCCCTCTGATTCCTAAGAATGCTTCATCATTGTTGATGTGCCATTGGTGGCTAAGGAGTCTTCAACCAGCTTCTCATTCAAAGCCACACTGAGGGCCTTTTCCTGACCATGGGCTTCTCCCAAGGAGCATCTGCACTGTCTGGAGCTCACACGGGAGCTGATTCTCTGTCTCGGGCGCTGAAGGACAGCTGATTGAGTCCCCTGACCAGCCATGTCCAAACTCTTATAGGAGCCTCCATGCTCCACTGGTAACAGTTTAAGGATGAAGCTCACAATTACAGCTACAGACAAAAGAAAGAAGTCCTAATTTTAAAGAAATGGAGAAAAATATTAAGGGCACAGATGGAGGCAAACCCTCCAGGCTATTTGAAGGTCCTCACAACCAGGAGGGAGATTTTGGATTACCCTTCAAATCCTCCCTGAGTAAGAGATTTGAATGACAGGCAAGAAGGTGTTACTCTGTGCTTTCTTACAACTGAAAATTTTATGATACTTTATTGTATGCAAAGCTGTATGACAGTATTTGCAGATACTGCAAAATTATATCGTGCTGTAAGACTATATGTTCATTTTCATTTGACAAGTAAGGCTGCTTTTGCTCAGTAATACTGTTTAAAGTTATCTGCATGAGATAGATAGTTTATGGGGAACTTGAAAGTCTTACAAATCCTGACTCTTGATCTAAGTTTGACACTTAATTTAAAATTTCTTGGAAAAGGAAGAAGTCTCTAGTTGTTTTGATTACTTGGGTCACCTTCAGAAGTCAACATGAGTATAAAGGCTGTCATCCTTCCAAATGCTGTTTCTACTAACATTAACTTCAATTAGACTGTTTAAAGCTAAAAGTCTTAAGTGCTTGTTTCAATGCTTACTGAAATCAGTGAGTGTTTTTCACCAGTTCCACAGCGCAGAGTAAGGACTCGCCAGCGTAGACGTTTACGGTGAGATTTTCAAAAGCGGGTGAAGACATAATCCTTTTCCCACTGAGGTTGTTAGGACATCTCCCCAGTGCAGCCAAGGAAGAATGAAGACAGTTCCCCTGTGTTTTTGAAAACTTAACTTTAGTCTCCAGCACCAGTGTGATCCAGGGGGCAGCCACAAGCTCATCCAGCAAGTGGATGCTTCTGTGTGGTTTAACAGCTGTGTCTCCAAAAAGGTGGGGACTGACTATTTCAGCAGTGTTGGCGATTGCCTTCCACCCCAGCTCGCCAGACACTAGCAGTCCCACCACCTGCTTCCATGGTGGCCAGGCAGGTGTCTGGAAACGAGGTCTCAAATCTGTGGGCATATAATCGGAATACTTTTGTTAGGTTTTCAAATTATCCAGAAACATTAAGGAATAATCATGTCTCTCAAAAATAACGGGTTTTGCCTCCTGCCCAAAACTCAGGAGTTACCTGAGCTCTGGCTGTCAGTTGGATCTGAATTCCTGTGGCTCAAGGTCTTCCCTATTGTCCTGCTAATGCCTCCTGACAGATCACCTGGTGGGAACTGTTTAAAAAGGCCCTCAGTAAATTCCAATAACAAGTTAAGCTGTAACCTCTAACTTTTCACATGTATATTAAAGCTTTTTGAGTGATTAAATATGCATACATGTGAAGTTTGCTGTAGCTTTGGGGAATTTATTATTTAGTGTAATAAAAATTTCCCATTGTTTGATTGCAAAATTACCAGTTTAGTTTTAATGAAGCTAAATTATATTTTCACCTTGCAGGGCTTTTGGTTTTCTCTTCTTTAAAAAAGTAATAAAGAATAAAAGCTTAGAGTTTGCACCTAAAGATGAAAGCAGTGTTACTCAGACTTTGATTTTTAAAGCTTTTTCACAACATCAAACTATAGTGTCTCCTATTTCCCTAACTTTCACTTTTCTCCTATTTCAGTCAACTTTATTCTCAAAATTCAGCTTGAGTCACCTGTTTCTTTACAGAAAGGCAATAGCCTCTTCTTAGCTCATCTTTGTAAATCTAAAACAACAACAACAAAAATCTTTAAAATGCCTTCACAGGATGAATGCATAATCCTTTCTGAGTACTTAAATGCTAACCTGGTTGCTTGAGAAACAGCAGCCGCTTTTTTGATCACTCTTGTACTTCAACAAAATTATCCCAAATGTTTGGGAAACAGCTATGTTAACTTTAGAGTTACTCAAAAAATCAACCAGGAGTGAGTTCTCCAAATGTCGCCAATTAACTAGTTTAAATGCCTAGATTTTCTCCCCGCAACCATCTGTAGATGCATAGAATAGAATAAAACACTGGCTTGAGTCATACATTAAAATGTATGGATGAGATTGAAAACCTAGTATACAGATCAATTTTTGACAAATACAAAAAATAAAAATAAAATGGGGCTGCTGTTCCAACCCTCATCCCTGCTTATTTGAGAAACTTGTTAGTGTGAAGGATCAGAACTGAAGTTAAAATGACGACTGATACTATGTGAATTCTCAAGTGTTTGATGTTGTGTGATTACTGGGAGGTGTCAGATAGCAGGTGTCAAAAGAGTGGGCATTTTTAAAAAAAAAAGTTTTCAGTGGAAAATATAGTAATTGAAGAAGCATTATTGCATGGGGTTTGGGAACATACATAGAAATTATAAAAGATTTCAGGTCTGAAAGCATTTCAGATTTGCGTTTAACATAGAGCTTGACCTTGCAAAATGTCACACATGTCACCTTGAGTGATGCTCAGCAGTATCCATTTCCCATGCTGTCACTTGAGAGTGAAGGCATGAGGCTTTTCTGAACCACAAGCTGTGAAGAGGCAAAGACAGTTTTAATAAGCCAGTAGACCAGACACGCTTGAAATGTTTCATAAGGACATGGTGACCTCTCCTTTCAAAGCATTTCAGTGCTCTTAGAGGTGTTAGATCTGGGTCACAGGGCTCTGTTACTTGGATGCCAAATCTCCAAAGTTCCATTCTGGCAAAATACCCATCAGTGAGTATCTGGAAGGAAGCACTTCAGTCCTCTGCCCTCTCCTCTGACTTGCATATTTCATGTTTTTTGTGTGGCGCTTGCATGTCAGAAGATCGTAGCAGTCAGTCCATAAACCACCTCCTGCTTCACACCATGTGAGTGGTAGCATAAGGAGCAGAACAGAGCCCCAGGGTGTGATAATGTTCACTGAATCAACCATCTATTAGTAAAAAAGTAATTTGGCCACTTGGGGAAGAATGCCTGAAGTTATAATAATGCTTGTGTAAGCCTGAATAAATTGAAATGCTGTATATGAAATAATTACAACTTGAACACTTTCCATTTTGCCTTTACATTATATACTATGCTTTATACTTTTAATCCATTGTGATTGGATTTGAATCTCAACTTCTTTTGAGCATTTAGAAAGGTTTAAAAGGTTTTGTGAGCTGATAAAAACCTTATTGAATACATTTTCATACCTAAATAGCCATGTTGTGTCCTTGTTCTTGGAGAGTTATGCAAACACTTAATTTCAGCACTTGATTTAGAGGCAGCCTGCATTCATAAAGCTTTCAACGTGCATTCAGATGCCTTTGAAAGATCTGAACCTAAAATACCCTGTATGGTGGTTCAAACAGTTGTTCCCTGTTGTTTGTTATGGTTTGGGTTGTTTCAATATGTAGAGGTGAGAACAATGGCATTTTTCCTTGTGCATGTCTGATTTTTTCATTTTATTTATAAACTTAAAAAAAAAAAAAAAGAAAAATTTTAAATAAATGACTCAAAAAAAAAAAAAGGAATAAAGAGAAGTGCAGTTGTGCAGTGTGTAAAATGAAATGAATAGATGAAATTGCTACACTAGACATCACACTATCTGCCTCAAAATGTTAAAGATAGATTCCTGTAAATTCTTAATCCAAATTACAGGATTTATTTGATTTCCAGCTTTGTTGCTGGAATTTCAGCAGAAATACTCTGGGGTCAGCACCTCACAGAAATCATTTAGTAGTTGGGTGAGTGAAGACCCAGCTCGCATAAACGCTCTCAGACACCAAGCCTTTTTCCCTTGTTTGGTTTTTGTGATGGCTCGGTGGCTGTAGATAATTCAGGGCAGCAGCAGGGCTTGTCTCAGAATCGGAATAGATAATAGTGCTTCTTACTTCAGCCCTGTATTGCAGTTTTGATATGCAGTGTTACAGATCATCCATTATTCCTTTTGTGAGTAATATCCTCTGAAAAATGTTTTAAAGCACTTCCTTGCTCAGAAGGCATATAAAAGCACAACTGTTCTTTTTGATGTGTTCGTAACAATCAGCCTTTGAAAATATGACTCTTTAATATATTAAACTATTTTAGAAACTGAAAAGGAGACGAAACCAAGTCTTCCAAAGGCTAGCAGTTCTCCAGAGACCTCCAAACAACATAGTTTCTTGAGCTCTAAATTAAAGCGATTCCATCACAGGCGTCTTGTGTACAGGTCAGGTCACCCAGGCAAGAAATTCTCATGTGGTGCAGAAGCTGTGTCATCACTGAGCTTGCAGTGGTAGCATGAATTTTGAGAATTGTTCTTGAGAAGAATTTCTTACTTTCTTCCTGAGAAACAGTGCTAGATGTTGTCCCTACTGATAAAATTCCCGTACTCATTTTACAACAGCATGTGGTGTTGGAAATGTCTTCTCATTGCTTTATGGTATCAACAGAGTATCTCAACAGATGAGTGTGGCATGGCAAGCTGAGAGGATTAGTCATCATCTTTATGTGCTTTCCTAATGATTTAGCTTCTGGGATTATGAGACACAGATTCTCTTTGTGGTTTCCTTGCAAGTAAATGCTAAGCTGGCTGTAACACCTGGAACAAACTGAGTGTCATGAAACAGACTCCCAAGTATTTCCTTGTACTTGAAAAGATTTATGCTCAGTATACAGACCTGTTTGTACTGAGCTTTATTTTTCAGTGTGTGCAGAAAGCATATTGAGAATGAGCTTCTGTGGTCATTCACAGCAAATAATTCCATCATTTATTCGTATCACCCCTTGGGAAAGGGGATAATATTTTATAGAATCATAGAATCATTTAGTTTTGGAAGAGACCCATGGGATCATCAAGTCCATCCATCAGCCCTACTCTACACAGTTCTCCCCTACACCATATCCCTCAACACCACACCTAATCAACTCTTAAACACTTTCAGGGATGGCAACTCTACCACCTCCCCTGGGCAACCAATTCCAGTGCCTGACCACTCTTTCTGTGAAGAATTTATGTCTCAAGTGAGCAAACATAACAAACGAACAAAGTTTTTGGAGTGAAAGTGTTGGGCAATTTTGGATGCAACTACAAAATTACTCTAGCTGGGAGGGACCCCAGGGAGTCTCCGGTCTGGGCTCTCCCTCAAAGAGGGTCAGCTTTGAGATGAGACCAAATTTCTTAGGACCGTGTCCAGTTGTGTCCTAAAAAACACCAAGATTTGGTACTTCTATAGTAGTTTGCTTTTAAATTCACTGACCATAGCTAAAATGCAGCCAGAGTTTGGTCATTTCTAAGAATAATTTTAATCTGAGTTTTAAAAATTCAATATTATTCACTATTAACTTTGAGTTGAAATAAAACTCACTAAAAATTCTGGAAAAGACATTGAGACTTCCTGCTGCTTGACACTGGATTTTGTAGGATAAATTATGACAAATGTTTCATCTTGTCTTAATAAATGGATGCTGTCTGGATGTTATCAGGTGCATCTGTTCTACTCTCCATCTGTGAAACTATATTTAGAAAATCAGCCAGGAAGAATCAATGGGACAGATGAGTCTGTGTGAGTCTATGGATATATACACGTCTGACTGTACAATATAGCTTTTCTCTCAGCGTGATCAGACACCGCTGATTATCTTGAGAGAAAAGGGAGATTGCACAGTACAGAAGAAAACCAAAATCAAATTAGGACCATTTTAAGTTCCCATAAATGTGGGGTTTGTGAACTTTGTGCACGTGTGGTAGAATGCAAAATATTTGTAACCAGTGGAGTACAGATGTTGGCATTCAAGCTCTCCCATGGTTCGGAATAAGCAAGCAGCAGCCATGTTGTTCTTGCAGGTGTAGCTGGGACACTTCTCACCTGATGGATTTGGATCAGTGATATCAATGGTCTGCAGAAGCCAACAAGAGGCAACCAGTGTCTTTAGTTTCTTCTTGAGAAAAAGTACTGATACTGTTTTGATGAGAGCACAAGTGTTGATGATGCTACTGTGATATCACAAGCTATTGTGAAGGTCATTTCATGCTGGGGATAAAACTTGCACTTGTCCCCAACCAGGGGAGCAGGAAGCCCACCTTCACTAAGACATACTTTACATGGAGGTCTTCCTCATTGCTGGGGATTTCCTCATTAAATACCTCTGTTATGTCTCTGTTCTAGTCTCAATAGCAGTAATATATAACTAAATCACAGCTCAGGATAACAAACCTGAATACATCAGATTTTCAGGTTAAATCCACTGACCAGAATGGATAGCATTAGTAGCATAATTAGTACTTCATTCCATAATTTATTTTAGCCAATGGAACTTTAAAGGGATGAAGAACACCCGTATTTTTCATTTTGTTGTTGTTGCTTTGGTGCGTCTGTAGGTTTTAGTAATTCCAGTTATTTCAATGTGTCTAATAGGTTCATCTGCATGGTTAAACTGAAGCATTCGTTTCAATAATTACATTGTAGGGATTTTATAAACCCTCCAGGTTGCTAAGCAGCTTAATGCATGACATCAATTAGTCTTTGACTAGAATTCATGAAGTAATTTAAAAAAAGAATCATGCCTTTTATGCAGGTAGCAAAAGCAGCATACCTGTTTGTAGGCAGCATAAAGGAGAACTTTGAAGGTCTCTTCTTTGTGTTCCAGGTGCTTTCTTCCTAGCAATGTGTGGTTTTAATCCAGATTTGCACTTGCAGCCTTTTTAAAATTAGACTAATTGCAGCAGCGGTTACGTGGCATCTCTTTTTTCCCAATTTAGTAGATTACATGGCTGAAGTTTGCTGACTCTTAT
>VZTM01019025.1:23347-33880 GCA_013400555.1 Jacana jacana
TCCGACACGTAGAGCCAGTCAGATACCAAATCCAATCTTTATTTCTTGGAAAGTGACTCCACAGTATGAAAGTGTGAATGTTTGTGTAGTAGACATGACAGCAAACATTCTTTAAGGTCAAAGTCAGTTAAGAGCCTCCTCATTGCTGTCAGCGAGAGGGTGTTTTTCTGCAAAATACGCAAAGTTTTTTTCCTGCACAGGGCTCTTTGATTACTAATTACAAATATTTTAGCAACAATATTAGTGCCTGTAGTTGCCTTTTTGTATTAGCACTATACACTCTCCAGTAACAATGCTTTATCTCTCTCTCTCTCCCTACATATTCACACTCCAAACCAGACTAGGGTTGCGTTTGCACCTAAACCTCTTCTCAGAAAGAGGGTCTTGAAACGTGAGAAACTTGGATTTGCATCCCTGCCCATCTGGAAGCAGTGGGTTTCACTTTCAACATGGCACTTGGACCCAGCTTCATAGGTACAGGTGTTTGCTGGTCCAGCAGTATGTCCTTAGGAATTTTGTTAATGTAACCAAGGGCAGAGCTGGCAGATGCTGATACCCTGCCTTAATCTGCAAGACTGAGCACAGAGTACTCAATGGTGGATGAGACCACACATTCAAAAAGCCGGGTGATGGTAGTGGTGGTGGGATACTCCTTTTAGTTTTGGATATACAGAAAGAATGAAGCGCTTGGGAGACCTTAGTATGTATTCTTAAAAAGAGGATGCTATAATATTGCTCTCTGCACCGTGTTGAGCTCCCAGTCCATTTGGTCAGAGCTGAATAGTGATGGCAATCAGAAGCTCCAGCTCCGTAGCTCCACATGTCACCATCCCAAGGTGGCTTTTGCTGCTGGTCAGATATGAGCAGAGCCTTGCTTTTCAGGCTTCTGCAACACCCAGGAAGCATAATAAAAACTTTTTATCAAATTCCATTTGAATTAATTGATTCTTCTATAGATTGCTGCACTGAATGTGAAGTTTTGCATTTAAGGAGGTCCAGCACAAGGTCCTCTGCTGCTATTGAGCATAGCAAAGAGTTAGTTGAGATAAAGCCTCTAGCAGGCAGGTGCTTTGATACCCAGCTTAGTTTCAGAAGTTCCCAGGTGCACCAGGTCCCCTTGCAGTTGCTTCCCCATTCTCTATTTATCTTGGGTGCAGGTCTGTTTCTGTTCACTGAGTTCACCAGCAATGAGGCTGATGAAGCAGAGAGAGTGCATGTTATATTTTCAGATAACTGCATCAAGAAGGACATTAGGAAAGCTTTTAATCATGTGAATAGTGTAACTGTGTAATGATGTGTGGAGAAATTGTAGCTTGTCCATTACTGGAGATCTGTAAAAGACAGGCAGACAGATGCTTGTCAAGAATTGAGGCTGCCTTAGTAATGGGAATGGACTGGCTGGCATCTGTGTTTCTGGTTTTCTATGAGTTTATTGACATTTTGGATCCTTCAGAGCAGGATTTTCTTAAGTGCACAAACAGAATAGGACTCCCTTAACTCTCCTTTAAGCTTTTCTTTCTTATGTCAGTGTCACTGGAATAAGGGCTACTGCAGGTTGTGGTGGCAGGAGAATCCAAACCCCAAGAAAAAGTAGAAGACAACTGCAATTACTTCTCTCCTTGGAAATGGTGACAGCACAGTAGGAATACTGTAATGATGATTTGGGCTAAAAATGTGGGAAAATGACAAAAAAAATCAAGAGGAAGAAACAGCAAAAATTGCAATGAACTCAGCGTAAAAGAAAGCAAACCTACAAATATTCTATCTGGAGAAAGGATATGAGAAAGGAAAAGCTAACTGTGAACAACTGAGAAGGGAGAAAAGATCACTTATTTTCTTCAGTTCAAAAGGATCAGAAAGTGTTAAACTTCTCTAACACATCAGAGGAAACCTTGTGAATTTCAGAACAACTTGAGCAAGAATTAAGCATCCACAGAAATTTGAGGAATCTCTAACCTGAAGGCCTTCAAGGTTACATTAGTCATCCTTCTGTAAGCTTATTACTATTTCATATATTCCTTCTTTTATGGATAATGAGAGGAAACATCATTTTCCCTTCGGCAGTAGTGACTCATTACAAAAAAAAACAACCCCAAATATGACCAGAGGAGCCTATATATTCTTTTCTGGTTTAAGGTACAAACCATCAAATACCACTTACTTCTGCATTCGTATTTCCTAATCATACTAGAGTGTGTCTCACATATACAGTACGCAGTTACCACTGAAGATTTCCAGTAGTTTTCATGCTTCTCAGTAGGGTATCCAATGATGAATTCTAAATCACATTTATTTCTGTTTTAAATTTAACTGACTTCACTCTTCAGCCATCAGGTACTTTATTCTTGCAATTTTTTATTTATTTATCCTTCTGTCAAACAGAACAGACTGGAGGTTTTAATATATTTTTAATGGTTGAGTGAAGAGTTCATGGGAATATGTTTCAAGCAGTGAAGTTTCTGGAAGTCTCTCGCAATAAGGAGTTCATCATCCCACAGGATATTTATTCCACTCTTTAATTTAATGAAGAACTTCTTCATTAGAAGAATAGTGAATCTCTAAATAACATATAAAACAAATAGGCTTGCTGGTCAAGCCTCCTGCTTTCTCTTTCCCTTGGGCATATGTATAAAGAGAAAATATTTCCAAAGCACTCTGATGAAACAAACCCCAAATCTAGTAAATGTGTACATACACAAATGGATACAGGCGCACCCTTATTAATTTAGCCGGATTTTTTGTGGTTATTGTTTGGCATCACCTTCTTAGATTCTCTGGTTTATGTTGCTGGAAACAAAATCTGAGGCCTTGACAGACTTTGCTGGAGCTTGCGGTTCAGAAATCGCTTTTAAAGCGTGAGTGATGGCTGGTAGAAATTGGGATGCTGAGGAGGTGCTGGAGCGTGGAGAACAAGGACACTTGCTATGTGTAGGTGGGAATAGGTGCAGTGAGCTGAAGCAAGCAGAGGGAACAAGCTACAGCCGCAGGAAAGCACAATCTAAAAGGCTTGGAAACCTTTGGTGCAATAGAACAAGCTTGTGCTAAGCTGCTGTTATTTGGTAGCGGTACGTTTGCTGGGACTGACTTCTGTGCCCCGATGGTGTAGCAGGACCTTAAATTACATGTTATCTAGAAAAAGGTGCTGTTTATTTTTTGCAATGCATCATGTAAATGCCAAGAATTACTAAGCATTAATAAATAGCAATTAATTTCATGACATGTTATTTTCATTACATATTGATGCATTCTTATTTCATATTTCAGTTTGTTCCAGTACATTATTATGAGGCACTCAAACACTACCTGGTAAATGAGTATTATGCAGCACAGCATAGCAGATTATGCAGGACAGCATAGCAGATTCGTGTCCTAATACTTTATATTTCCAGAAGACAGCGCAGAGTCTTTTTTTTTAGTGTCAAAGTCATGCTGTGTATTATTGCTATGTATTTTATTGGAATTGGAATCTTAGCATGGATATACCAAACTATATTGTGGGGTAATGCACTTTCCCTTTCACACACTGGAAACAGATGTAGGCCAGAGAGGGAATAAGGAACTTTGACATTTTTATCTGCCATGGATGTTCTTGGATGTTCATGGATGTTTGTCCTTGGTTCTGTAAACATCGCGTGCCGTTCACCCTGTTGCTCCACACGCATGCCCCCTCTCCCTGGGTTATGGTGATGGCAACTGGCTGAGCTTATGTGTGTCTCTGGCTGCACCCTTCTTTGCTATCCCCTGTGTCATCCTCATTCTGCTGGCCTTCGGGCTGGTGACTGCGATTTAGCAAGGGGATGTCTCTGCCTGGCTGCTCCATCTCAGCAACCAAAACAGACTGCCCAGAGCCCTCCTTTTCTACCTTTCTGCCCTAAAGACTGGCTGCATCTTTGCTGCTGCTCTGGTTCCCTCTCTATCCCATCACTTGTTTCCCAGAACAACTCATCTTCAGGCTTTCCTCCTAATAGAAATGTTTCCAATAACCAGGGATCACAGAGGAATACCCAGTTATGATTACAGGTCCACTAAGCAGAAAGCTGATTTTACACCCAGCTGGGGGTTGACTTTTACTTTTGGCAAGGAAAAATCGAGTATTGAAACCATTAGGAGTGTTGGGGAAGTGATCGATGGAATCTCCCCGCATGGTTGTACTAGAAAATTATGTAGCTTCCTACCAAAATGACTAAGAACTGAATTGCTGCTGTGGTTTCCCAGGAAAAAAGGGGGACTTAAATGACATTCATTTAGAAAAGCATGAAACCTCTTCTTCATCTTGCCAGGCCTACATACAGCCCCTGAGGACTGCAGGGATTTTTCCCCTCTTTGATTTCTGCCACAGCAGAAAATTGTGTTACCCCAAAATGGGATACAAAGGCATCATTCTCGTGCAGCCTTTTTGGAGCAAGACTGAGGCAGTAATAGCAGTAAACTGCGAGCTGTTTTGCAGCTCTCTGGCAGAGCAATAGCATAGAGTAGCCCATTTTTGCAGACTAATAAATGTCACTGTGCAGTTTGAATGTTTTGCCCACTTATAAAAAACGAGCTTTATTTTAAAAAGTTGTAATAGTTGTATCAATGCTCCATCATCCATTTTTTGCTTTGGTTCCATGAAATTGGAAGTTGGGGCATGTTGATAAAGCAGATGTATTTATGCTATGAGTTCCAGAGATGAACACTAGACCTCAGTGAAGACTTCAATAAAAAGATTAAGTTATGGATAGGTGCTTGGCTCTTCAGGCTGGGGAACCAAGCGACTGACAAAAACGACCTCTGTAATCTCTATCCAGTTCACTGGTAATGGAAAAATGTTGTGCTTTTAATGATGGATGAAGAAGTCACTAGATTTGGGGCAGGCTTCAGTAATATCTGCAGATCTGGTGGAAGGTTTTGGGGCTGTCCTGTCAGACCCTGTCAGTGCCCTCCTATAAGGGTGTGCGTTTTCACAGGAAGGTTCAGCCAATAATGAATGTGGTAGCTTATTCTGGGCCATAACAAATGGTAGGAAAGCCTTTGAAATTACTAAAAAATCATATTAATAGGTTTGCTTGCAGAAAATGAACAGCATAGGAGCATGAGCAAAGAAGATTATGAAGGAGATTATATAGTAAATAGTGAGTGTGCGACAAAAGATCAATTTTAAATATTTATTATGAAGAGCTGCCTGTGTCCACTGTAGTTGTGGCAGGGAAGCACCTTTACAATGAAGAAACCCTCGGTGTTGAATGCTAATGTTACCTAAACCTTCTGCACAAGGGCAGTAAAACCAGGACACCTCTGTAGATGTGCAGCCCGCTGCAGCCTGTCGTAGTCAGACTGTGGCCAGTTTCTGAGCTGGTGGGTGAAGGTCTCATTCTCGTCGCCTGGCATGGGAGGGCAGCGTCGGCGCTTCAGTTGGCTGATGCTGAGAGGCTGATGCTCAGAGGCAGAGGCAGATGCTGAGATGAGAGGAAGGGAGGACGAGTAGCTGGGTGGACATCACATCTCCCAAACACTGAGTGCTTTTACTAGCTGGCCTTTGAAGTGGGGAATTCAAGGACTCCTTGAATTTTCATGTGTCATCTTCACATTAGCTTTTTACTTACATTAGGGTAAAAGGCATCTGAAAGAGGTAAAGTACGAATTGTTACTAGCTGGAAATTGGGTAAAATTTTATTTTCTTTTCTTTTTAGACTCATTAAAATGTCTTGAAAAATAATCTGCTTGCATCTGTGGATGAAGCTCAGTATCACATGGGATACAGGAGCTACAAGGCTTGTAGCCCTAGTTCACATTGCTTGCTAGTACGATGCAAAGACATTATACCTTTGTTTATTTTCCCCTTCTCAGAAACTAATATATTTCTGCCCGTGAAGTATTACTTCTGAGTCGTTCTACTTGTTACCAGAGGCTCTCCTGCACTTCTGCTCCGTTTCTTCCTTATTTTTACACTTGAGATTTTCCTTACCCAGCAAGATTGTCTTTTGATTTTCCTTATTATTTCCTTATAGTGCAGTACTACCCATTCACTTTTTCTGTTATGCAGTACAAGAATTTCAATAACAAAGATGGGCACAAAAGCCTTTACATGGATTCCCTCAGTCAGGCTATTTTAAGCTTTTGCAAACACATCTGAAGTTTAAAGTAACTAACTACACTGCACCTGTATTCAGGGAAGTGGCTAAAGTTCCTCTCAAAGATGAGAAAACAAAATGTAGGCTCTCAGAAGGTTAGATATGAGACAAAATGCTTCTAATTAGAAGCAACCCACTTCAAGCATAAAATATAGGAATCTGTTACCTTTTCTTATGAGGAGGTAGTGAATGTGTGAGGGTTTGGCTTGAAATGGAAGTTCGTGTCTGAAAATGTCTCTATTTTTTACTGAGGAAATAGGTTTCATACATCATATTTTAGTGCTCTATCCTTCTTCATTAGCCTGCACCTACAGCAGAACCTTAAATTGTGTCTGAAACTGAAGAAGGACAAGGGGTAAAGGACACAAACTCTGTCATCCATTTGTTTCAGTGGGTTATATTAATTTGAAGCAAAGAAAGTAAAGTCAAACGTCTACATGAATAACTGATTTGCTGCTGATCATTTTAGTAAGACATCTAGCCATTATCATTTGACCTCATCACTTCAAAATCCAGTTTGTCCCCCATCTCATGATTCTAATCTTCATGGCAACTTCCAAACGCAAGCACCCGTTACTAATGCCAAAGGGGCTGTGACATTGCAAGTTGAGAATACGGAATCATATTTTGGCATTTGCTGGGAAAAGCCAGAAGTTCTGTTTTAAAAATATTAATTTGTTAAGCTTGCCAAATCTGATACAGAATTTGTTGATTTGCTCATTTATTTTACTGCCTCTGGCCTAGAATAGCTATTTTCCTGATTTTAGTCCTAGAGCCCTACATAGAATTTAACCTTTGCTACAGAATGAGTGCAGTCAGTAAGCAGCCATTGTTAAATAGCACATGGTGATATTCTACCCAACTGCTTTTATATTTTTCCAGGCTAAAATGTTCACAGCATGTAAGCTATAAGCAGGAAGATTATTCTCAGCTAGCAGACTTTAGAAGTCGCCAATTGCTAATTTTAAAAAATCAAAACCAGAAATCTGATCATTTCAATGCCAGGCCTTCTATTTGCTTCAGTTTAATTTTTAGCCTGGAAAAAAAATTAGTTCTTTTGCTTATTGATTTTGGGTCCTTTAAGTATGTTCATAATGTAAAAATTAAGTATTCTTTACCATTTTATTTAAAGGGAGGTGGAGGAAATGCCTGTACATTCTGCCTAATGTATATGGCAGCTCTACACAAGCTGGGAATATGCTTGTTAACCTCTTTGCTTAAGAAAATGTGGCTGGGCTGCACCTACTTATTCATACGACTCACTTATGCAGCTATATCTCATCATCAAAGTCAGGTTAGATTTCTCACCATGGCTGGGATCTGATTTGGGGGAATTGCCAGAGTCCTTCAACTTCAATTATTTTTTGTGGCAATCACATGTGTATCTCAGGTGAATCATTTCCTGGTTCTCCTTTTTTTTTGACAAATACAGAGCCTTGATCAGCTGCAGAAAAGAGGAGGTAAAAATGAGTAATTCAAGATTCAGCTGGCAGGACGTTTCCAGAACTGCTGTGTTTTAAATAGCCTCCTTAGAAAGCTGGTATGAAAATAGAAGGTGATGAGGTTAGAAGTTTGTGCTTAACTTTTAAAGATCCCCTATAGCAATATCCCTAACCAGACTTGAAAAACCCAGTGTAAATCCTGCTTCAGAGAGGTGTTATTAGCCTGATGGCTGGTTAGGAACTGGCTATAGGTAGTCATGGTGCTTTCCTTGGGAAAATTAAGTAGGTGTGTCTGCTGTTCCCTTGCCCTCCCCTGTGCTGCTGGGAGGGCAGGTGACCTTCCGTGACCCATGGAAAGGCTGGCCTTTTGATGACCTTTGCCTGTGTACCTGACCTTGACTCTGAATGAGTATCTATGAGCCTATCAAGAGACAGAGCCGTTGTTATTCAGGAAACCACCTGAAACTTTGGGCAACTTTGAACCTTGGATGTTCCTGCAGGAGGGTGTGCTGAAGAAAGGTTAGGGGAAAACAGCTACAAGGCACGGACTGTTGCAGTGCCTTGTTCTTCCTTCCTTCTTTGGTTTCTAACTTTGTATGTAAAGCCTGGCTTCAGGTGTTGCTAAAGAAATGTTTTCCTAGCTCTGGCAAGCCATCATGGATGGAGTGATGCATTTCACGCCTAGAGAAAAGCAGCAATACATTTATTGGTATAAAGCAGAAATTTAGCAAAGTTTGGTAAATGCGAGAATGTTTTAACAAGATTTTATGACAAGGCACACTTGGCTATTTACTGCACAAAGGACAGGGTCAGGCAGAACTGTCAGGGAGACGCTCCTGTTGAGTCAGAGAGTGACTCTTCTCAGAGAGGAGTCAAGGTGTGGCTCGATCCAATCCTAGTCCCAGACGTGGTCAATTTGGTTTATGTCTAACGGATTTTATATGTGCAGTCAATCCTTTACATTGTTTAGCTGAGATTTCAAAGTTCAGCATGCGACTAGTTACTTTCTGAGGGTCTGTTGCAGCCACAAATCTCTGAACCTTGAGAAGTAACCTTGAGCAGTATCCCTAGTCAAGGGGGGATCCTGGTGTGACATGCAGGAGACCTCAAAGGGCTCTTGGGCTGTTCACTATTTATGGGGGTAAGACAATTGACTTACAGTCATGTCTGCATATGGACCACAGTGGGCAGCACTGTGGTTGGGTGGGTGCATTGCTCGTTAGCCTTTAGCTGTTGTGTTGTTATCTGTCTCCCCAAAACCATGTTGAGCTGGATGCTACTATCACAACTAGATACAACCATTGTGACCACCACAGGTGGTTATTGCTTGGGTAGGGTTACAGGAGATAAAGGTCAAGTTGGGGGCCAGGGAGGAGCACACCATGACACAAGCCCATCTGGTATTGGAGGAGGAGAAACACCTCAGTGAAGGTGGCAGCTTGTTCTGAACCTGAGCATTACATGCAGGTCATCTGAATGAGTTATGAAAAGCTTATGAATAGGAGTATTTGTCCTTCCTGTGTGTGTAAATTAATAACCAGCTTTAAGGAAATAGTATGAGTGAGGACTAGCTGGTGAGAAAAGGGTGTTTTGTTGTCACCCCGCAGTCTTTTTGTCTAGGAATTAGGGCTCCGTTGTGCTAATCCCATTGCATACAAGGAGCACAAAGTCCCACGATCCCATTTGTAGGACGTATAACAAAATTTAATTTTTAGCTATTCTCTGTGGAACTTCAGTTGGAGATCCCTGGGGGCTACTTCTAAAGGGATCTGCATAAATTAAGGAGAGCAAGTTTGTTACCAATAAATGTTAAGTACATTATGTAAAATAATTGCAAATAAAGTATGCGCTCATATCGGTGTTCGGTTCAGCTAGAAAAGGTACAAGGAGACGTGAATCAAAGAAGATAATAAATGCTAATTTAGGTCATGGGCAGCAAAGAAATGAACAGGAATAAGAAAGCTGGGATAAAGTTGTGGCTAGACCACTGAGAGGCACAAGTAACTTGTGACATCTGATTGACAGGCTTATTTGTACTAGGAGTTAATGGTTCATTTTCATCATGGAGAAGATTTGGTTTAATGAAGATTTCTAAAAGGGAAAAACATGATTCCATACTGGAGCTCTACCATTCAGCTGAAAAACAATTTCAAATACCGATCTAGGTACAAAATTTGAATTCTTAACATGACAGAATGATTTATGAGGCACTGTGAAATTATTTTTACTGTCTACTAAATCCATTTGCTTCTGCCTCTGTATAAGCTCAAAAGTCATATCTGTTTCTGTGCTGGAATATTTCCACCCCCCCATCACCCGTGCTCTCTTTGACTTGTGATTGTCAGGTTGCTCAGGAGTTCGTGCTTCTAGGATTTAATAAAAAAGAAATTATGATCTCCAGAGTCCACAGTCAGTATCAGAGGATGCACTTTCTGCTTTTCCTATTATGGACAGTAATGGAAGGACTGAACTCTAATTAATTACCCACAGAAAACTATGATATTAAAAAGCGGCTGCAGAAAAGGGGGTTTTGTTTTCTTGTTCCACACACAAATTCATATTCTTCTTCCACACCATATGGGTCATACAGTGGGCAAGTGAAACATCAAAATAGTCCTAGGAATTGTGTGCACCCTGAGCCCCCAATATTGTAATTATCAAGTATTTTTCAAAATTGTACTACTGAAATGTAACTGAAAGCTATTAAATTATCTAATAAACACCCAGCAAAAAATACTTTATAATCAGTTTATTGATTAACTACGTTGGGTCTATTCTCTTTTTTGGTAGTGAGGTAAAATCTAAAATGTTCAAATATGGCCTCTACTTTGTTTTCAGGTAATTCTTACACTAGTTTCTAGCATGAAAGAAGTGCATTTTATAGAATTCTTTTTTTTTTTTTCCTGGCCGTAAGCTCCCATAACCTTAGAAATTATGCAAATGTCTGCTATTGGGGTTCTTATAGAATCATAGAATCATTC
>VZTM01019026.1:0-11929 GCA_013400555.1 Jacana jacana
CTTTGCACTTTAACTTGTTGAAGACAGGATGTGATATCAGTATTTCCAATTTTCTTCAATTTAATTTTCAGAAGGAAGCCAGGGATTTTGATCTAATGAAAAGCTTAGAACAGAGATTAAGGATATTCTTATTTTCAGGATGTTAGAATTCACAGATCTGATAAAATTGCTTCCTCTCAGAATTTCCAAGCACTAGAAAAAAAAATCAGTCAGCAAATGACACTTGCTGCAATATTGGTGTGCTGTCCACTTAGTGCTGGATAAAGACATCTTGGAAATATAGGAGGAAGGTGGAGAGCTGAACCTTTAATGTGCATCATTTTACACTATGCCTAAAATATTAATAATAATAATAATAAAGATATAATGAAGGCATATGGGAGAAAGGAAATGATAAAAGGCAGAGAAATGGCAAACGAAGGGCAAGTGTTAAATTGAAGTGGCTGACATTTAGACTGGAGATCATAACTTTACACTGTGAAAATTGGTAAACTGAAAAAAACCCTATCTCCAGTAGTTCAGTGTACCCTGAAAAAAGGATCCGTAGCATGTGTTAAAAATCAAATGAAGCTTACTACAATCCAATTTAATAATTTGATTATATATTTATTTTTATTTTTCATTTTCATAACATGGATGTTGTCTTGAAAACTGGGAAAATAGAGAAAATGTGCAATACCACTTCTAGAAGGAAGCCAAGACTGGCTGTACCAAATAAGTGTGCTTATACCTTACAAGTAATTACAAATATGACACACATGTTTATGTTTTAATGTTTTGTAATTATGTATTAAGAATTTTTCAATTATTGGTTTTGGAACTTTTCCTATTTTGTTGTGTTCTTGAATTTGTCTGTATTCCAGTTGAGCTGTCCTGGTGTGTCTTTAAGAGTGATAGGACAGAAAAATATTTCAGCATGTGTTAGCAAAGGAACATACAGATAAAACACTTCCTCTGATTCTGAATTACATTTGCAGTCTTTACTTCAACATCTCTAAAATATTTGAGACTTCAAAAGTGGTGTGTGGGATGTAAACAGTGAATGCTGTCACTCAACAAAACTGGCTTTTATTTGGCTGAGATATGAGCCTCTTAAAATACTGACTGCATGCAGTGGGATATTCTCCTGTGCTGTTAGGAAGAGCATCCTGATTCAACTTGCTGCTATTTTCTGGAATTAGCTTTGTATTCTAGAGATACTCTTACATGTGTTTTGCAGTCACCAGCCTACCTAATTGTAGGACAGAGATTTTCTCTCTATCATAGGACAAAGTATTCTAGTTGCAATTATCTGGAGAGCTGCACACAATGACAATTTAAAATTATATGTTTATACATTTTAGTTTGCTTTCCAGGAGGACAACTACAAAGTTTAGAGAGTTAATATCTTCTTTAGACTTTTCTTAAACTGCCAATCCTCAAATAACTAGTGCTATGTATTTGAACCGTATCTATAATTTATGTTTTCAATGCTCAGCTGCAGAATGCTGAAGTCAAAGGTGTAGCTATGACTATTTCATATTCCTGTTCTGCTCCTTTGTGAATTCACTAAAACTTATTTTCTACTTTTTTTTTTTTCACTTTCTGTATTCTGCTGCTACTGTTGTAAAATTGTTTTCAATTGCTAAAGAAATTATTAATAGCCAAATATAGAACAGACAAATGTCCCTAGACATACTATATTTTGCATAAACCCTAAAAAGTCGGATGTCGCTATATTTTTTTTCCTTGCCAATCTTCATCTTTCCCTCAGCACAGCAATCAAAGGGAAACAGATTTTGTGACCCGTTGAAAGTTACACTGAGATCATCAGACTTATTTCCTTGAAGAGAGCATTATGTTCATTTCATCATCTCAAAACTAATTTCAGAAAGAAGTGGCTATAACATGAACGGCTAGTGGCTGATCAGCTGCTCAGCCAATTTTCTTCTTTCCTGAGAACATGCTCATCATATAAACAGTTTCACTTAATGGCACAGACATCATGTGTCATTACCTGGAACCTCTAAAAGACAGGAACTATGGTCAAGCCATACATCACACTAAGAAATATCTTCAAGTTATTTTTAATCAAAAACCCTGAAATGGATTCTGATTCTTTGAAAATAATTAGATTTATATGCTTAGCATAATTTACCTTGATTGCTTACCAGATGAAGGAAA
Organism: Jacana jacana; assembly: GCA_013400555.1. Taxonomy (NCBI): domain Eukaryota; kingdom Metazoa; phylum Chordata; class Aves; order Charadriiformes; family Jacanidae; genus Jacana; species Jacana jacana. Next base: position 2,164 of record VZTM01019026.1, read on the forward strand.
TGAAACTTTGCTACAGCCTAGTTATCTACATACTGGTCAAATTTTTATTGAATTCACTATTGCCGGAGGATCAGTTTATCCTATGTTTTCTGCCTGCTTGTCTTGTGTTTAGACCTGAGTGAGTAAAAAAGGAAGACATCTGGTCTATTTAAATCTAAATATGCCTTTCTCTTTTCCCAAAGCACAAGGTCCAACACTTTGTGTGCCAGTATTTACCTTGCCAAGGTTGGCCCAAAGCCACAATTTGTCTACCAGCTTACTTCCATACATATATCCTTCAAGGATTACCACAAGGAGTGGTTCTTTTCTGTCGGACTGAAAAATGCAAATTGTACAGGACTTTTGTCAGCAGACAAGGGACAGGGAAGCTTTATTCTTGAGGTTGTTCTCAACTGACCTAAGAAGCCTCAGTAAACTTAAATATGGGATGGCCACAGGCCAAATAATTCCTTGATTTTTCTTACACAAGAGGTGTTGTATGAACCTACAATGCTTTGAAAGGTGGTTCTGTCTTCTGCCCCCAGCCCAGACAAGATTCCTGACAGGATACCACAGAGAAGCTTTCTGAGTGCAGATCCCTCCTCCCTGTGTATGCAGTTCTCTGGAAAGCAACATTTTGTAGTCTACCTACATTGACTTAAGTGAATGAATTAATATTTCATCTCTTTTCCTTCCAAATTCTACCCTTGGATATTCTTTTCCTATATAAAGCTCAGCATAAAGGAAGATTGACTCTTCTGTCTTTGATTGTTTTGAAGTGATGGACAACATCTTTGTGTGTATTCACGATCCACCCAAATTGCAAAGAGGTTTTTTTCATTAATCATAGAATCATAAATTGGTTAGAATTGGAAAGAATCTTAAAGATCATAGAGATCCAACCCCCCTCCCATGGGCAGGGACACCTCCCATTAGAACAGGTTCCTCAAAGCCCCATCCAGCCTCGTGTTGAACACTTCCATAGATGGGGCATCCACGGCTTCTGTGGGCAACCTGTGCTGGTATCTCACCATGTTCCAACAAATAATTCCTTCCTAATATCTAATCTAAATCTCCCCTCTTTCAATTTAGAACCGTGAGCCCCCCATCCTATGGCTACATGCCCTGATAAAGAGTTTCTCCATGATAAAGAGTCCCTCCATGATAAAGAGTCCCTTCCCATCTCCTCTCTAGGTCCCTTTCAGGAACTAGAAGGCTGCTGTAAGGTTTCCCTCTTCAGGCGAAACAACCCCAACTCTTTCAGCCTGTCCTCATAGCAGAGGTTCTCCAGCTCTCTGGTCATCTTTGTGGCACTTCTCTGGACATGTTCCAACAGGTTCACGTCCTTCTTATGTTGGGGACACCAAAGCTGGATGCAGTAGTTCGGGTAGAGTCTCACCAAAGTGGAGTAGAGGGATAGAATCACCTCCCTCAAATCTGCCGGCCATCCTTATGTCAATGCAGCCCAGAATTTCGTTTGGGCCACCCTGCCAATGTGAGCATTGCTGGCTCGTGTTGAGCTTCTTGTCCCCAAGTCCTTCTCCTCAGGGCTGCTCTCAATCCATTCTCCACCCAGCCTGTATTTGTGCTTGAGATTGTTGTAACCCATGTGCAGGACCTTGCGCTTGGCCTTGTTGACCCTCATGAGGTTTGTATGGACCCACCCTTCAAGCCTGTCCAGGTCCCTCTGGATGGCATTCCTTCCCTCCAGTGTGTCAAGCGCCCCACACAGCTTGGTGTTCTCAGCAAACTTGATGAGGATGCACTCAATCCTACTGTCCATGTCTACAAGAAAGGTGTTAAACAGCTCTGGTCGCAGCACTGATCCCTGAGGAACATCACTGGTCACTGGGTTCCACTTGGACATTGAGCTGTTGACTGTGGCCCTTTGAGTGCAGCAATCCAGCCAGTCTGTATTCCTCCCTTCCAACAGTCAAGTTATAGGACCAATTTCACCAAGTCTCTGTGATGTCAGTAATGCCATAGCCCTGGATCTATGCACACTTCTCTCTTGCTTGTTTCCCATGCTACATGCATTTACATAAAGGCACTTCAGCTGGGCTCCTGATGAAGCTGACCTACTGGCTGGAATGGCTGCATTTTTTTTTGTGCTGCTCTTCAGGTGGCCTTCCTTTGAGGTGTTTTACCTGCAATTCCTCAATTCCTATTGCTTTTGGAGCCCCTGGCTCATCCCCTTAAGACTGCAAGTATGCTACAGGGTACCCAGCACATCTCAGGGCAACAGGCTGAGGGCCTTTGCTAGTGATCTATCCCTCAGACCTTGGGTTGTCACAAGTAAGCCTGATAGTATTGCCTTTCCCCAACAAGTCTAGTTTAAAGCTTGGTCAATGAGCCCCACTTGCTCATGAGCGAACATCCTCTTACCTCTTTCAGAAAGACGAACCCCATGTGACACCAGCAAGTGTGCCACCATGTAGGCCATCCCATTGTCAAAACCCCCCAGATTGTGGTGGCGATACCAACCATGGAGCAATGTATTGACAAGACTGCACACACGTGGTTCTCTCAGAGTCACTGCTTATAACCAGAGCAGAGTAAAAGATAAGATGCACCCCAGATTTCCATATTAACTTTCTGAAGGTTGTGATTATGGTAGTCTTTTGATTACCCTTGGGCTATATGTTGCCACCTCATCACCACCCACATGAAAAAGTAACACCTGGTAAAAGTCTGAGAGCTGAACCAGGCTAGGAAGTTTCATAGTGATGTCCCTAATCTGGGCCCCAGGCAGAGATCTTACCTCTCTGAGAAGAAGGTCTTCCTGGCACACTGGAGCCTCAGTACCCCTCAGAAAGGAGTCACCTACAGCTACAACCCACCTCTTCTTCCTTGTGAAAGTGGTTCCTAATTTGGGATCCCATACTACTGCTGCCTTCTTCCCTACTTCTGAACTACAGAACACCAGAAGGCCAGGTTATGCTGAAATACACCCGTCTGCTCATTTTATTTGGAGTTTCCATGCTTTTGGTATTGTCACTCTTAGAAAGTGGCTAAACCTAATATTGAGTGGGTAACTTTGTCTCAAATGATAATAATGTTTTCTCTATTTTATTACAGTCTCTTGAGATTGTGACTAGTTTGCATATTCTCTAACACTTAATTAACGATGTCACTTTCCCAGTGCCTTGAAAACAGTTTTCATTTTTTCCTCGGCAGGCCTCCAACAATTACCTCCCATATTTTCTGCTGCAGTCCTTTTTATTACTTTAATGACAAATAATTGGACAGATTCTGAGTAATGAGGGTGAGAGCCAAAGGACTGTTGCATAGGAGATGGTTGCTTGTTACAAGACACTTTTAGTGGTCTCTAAATCAGATAGACAAGTAGAGTAATGATCATCTTGCAGTAATGAGACACAATTAAGAATCGCTGCAGTAAATGACAGAGCAGTTCATTGAACAATAACCTCCCTCTTCCTTTTTTCCAAAGAAGATCGAAGCTTAATTATAGCATTGCCATTTGCAACGCTGTAGTTAAAGATGTGTCAGCATTTCCATTATAAACCTGCTACTTTTAAGGGTTTAAAACGCACATGAAAAAAAATCTGATTTGAGCAGGAAATTTCCTTGCAAAGCCTTTCAGTTTGTTATTTAATTTTTACGTGTTATTTATTTTTTTAACAAAGTGGACTAGATCCACATCTGTTCAACAGGCATATCTTAATTTGTGTGACTGAAGCAGTAACAATTTGCGTTTGCTGAGAATCCTGCTCAGATGCTGTATGAACCCACATGTAACAATGGACAGAGACCTGGCACTTAAGCTGAGTGCTGCTTTTGAGAAAAAGACTCCTCTATGCTGCTTTTGTAGTGGGGAGGAAAGGAAGGTAGTCAGTGCCTTACAGAGATGGGCCCGTATAGCCAGGTTCTCCAGAGAGCTCAGCTCCCATTTAAGTATCTAAGTAAGTGGCCAGCTTTTCCATATAATAACCATTATAAGTGTTTCTGAGTGCTCATGTAGCTTTAGCTGCTTCTGTGAGATTCACCCTTGAGGTGATTCTGATGTCATAATCTGCCATTCAGTGCATATGTCAGAGCATTATTGTCATCATTGAATAGACCAAACAGGAAGGAGAAGGTTGATGGGAAAGCAGGCACTTATTTACACATAAACATCCTCTACAATGAACATAGATTAAATGAGAGAGCAAGAAAGAAGTAAATGGCAGCATAATGAGCTTTCGGAAAAAACATGCTGTGCTAGTATGAGTGGCTATTTAAGTTGCAAGGGTGACAGAAGCAGTACAATCTAGTGAATTCTAAATAATGGCTAATTCTTCATATGTGCCTTGAACCCTTCCAACTTATCTCCACAATGAGTTAGAAATAGATGCTTCTGCCTTGCTAGTGAACTCACTGGTTGTTGGCCTTTGCTATAATCTTTAATTCATGTAAACAAGAGTCATTTGCATTTTATTGTCTGCATGTTTCAAAATCGATTATGGTTCTCTGCAAAACCTAACAGGGTGATGGACTTTACTATTTTTGTGTAATCAGAACAGATGCTTTGGGCATATTATTTACTAGTAAACCAGTTTTATGAAAACTCCATAATTACAGGTCATCAGTTGCTGTAACATGCAGTAGCTGCTGTTCACTATACAAATAAAATAAATTTATTATATTATTGGTGAGAGCCTAAGCCTGATACGGGTGTTTTGATCTGTTGAAGCATAACTGTCAGTCAGTTAGATGTATCTGTTTAGCTGTTCGGTGGCATAGGGGAATTGTCCACTAACCAACATGACTGCAGTAACTTGGCCCAGTTTTGACCCTTTCTTCTGAAAATGGAGTTCACTGGCAGAAATGCCTTGGATTTTCTCACCACTACTAAGTGCCATTGCTTTGGGAATAATTAAAATGAAGAAAGGTTATAGCTGCTTCTTCATGTCCCCATATCATTAAAATATCACATATCAGCATTTTTGAGGGTTTCTCATCTTCTCAGGAAGTAACTAAGAATTTCACTGCTGTGACAACCACATCTGGGAAATTCCTGAAGATAATTTCCTGTCATAACTACTCAGTGTGCAGTGTGCCAACTAGAAAAGATGCTCTCCTAGACTATTTGTTAATAGAGAAGGACTCATGGGAGATGTAATGACAAGTGACTGACTTGGCCACAGTGACCACAGAATCGTTGAGTTTAAAATTTTTGGTGTAATGAGAAAAATGTTCAGTGGAGTTGATACCTAGGATTTTAAGAGAGCAAACTTTAAGCTCAGGGAACTAGCTATGAGTGTCCTCTTGGAAAATGCTTTTGAGGGCTTATGAATCTGTGAGTGTTGGACAGTCTTTAAGAATTACCGGTTAGAAGTATAGAAGCAGGCAATCCCACATTGTCATAAACAAGTGGGGCAAAAGACCAACTTGTCTGAGCAGGGAACTCTTCATTGAGCTCAGAAGTAAAAAGAAATTGTATGAACTCTGGAATTTGGATCAGACTTCAACAGAAGATTACAGAGCTGTGGTTCGTATATGCAGGGAGAAAACATGGAAGGGCAAAGCTCAACAAGAGCTGAAACTGGCCAGTGTTGCACCAGACAACAAAAAAAGGCATTCTGTCATTACCAAGACATAAGGCCTAAGAAAAATATTGGACAAATACTTGATGAAAATGGTCATTTGAATAATAGGGATGAAGAAAAAGTGAAGGTATTAAATGCTTTTGTTTCCCACAGTCTTCAATACTAATAATAGACCTTGGGCTGCCCACTTCTTTGAGTTGGACGATTGTGAATGTGGGAACAGTGACTTTACACTTTTGGACACTGAAATTTTAAGGGACGAGTTATATCAGCTGAATATTCATCAGGCATAGTCGACATGGCTTCACAAAGGGAAAGTCCTGTTTAACTAATTTAATACCCTTCTGTGAAAAGGTCACCCACGTAGTGACTAAAAGGAAAGCAGTGGATGTAGTTTTTCTGGATTTTAGTAAGACTTTTGATACAATTCATCACAGCATCCTTCTGGACAAGTTGCCCAATCATGAGATGAATGCTGTGCACTGGGTGAAGAACTGGTCAAGTGGCAGGACTAAAAGTCATGTAATGAATGAGGCTACATATAGCTAGTGGCCAGTCACCAGAGGTGTTCCTCAGGGTTCAATTCTAGGGGCTAGTTCCATTCAATGTATTTATCTATAATCCGGAAGCAGGAGTTGAATGCACCGTTTGCAAGTTTGCTGATGATACTAAACTGGGAGGTGCTATTGACTCTCATGCAGGGTTGATCTCCAGCCATTCCTCTCCCAATTTGGACTTGTGCCCAGCATTACTCTGTCCCATGTACAGAATCTGGCATTTGTTCTTGATAAATTTAATGCTACTGATGATTCCCAATGCTCCAATCTACCTAGATCCCTCTGCAAGGCCTTTTGTTTGTTTGTTTGTTTGGTTGGGTTTTTTTCCCAATTTAGCTTTAAAACGGTACTTTTAACAGCTCTTTCCTTCTTGAAATACCTTAATCCTCCTTGAAACTCTTAATAAGAGTTTCTGATCAGGTACAACTTGAGCCTTTTTCACTTACACAGCTAAATGTCAGCTTTTAAGACAAAAGGATCCATTAGAAGGAAGATCTATGTGAATACTCCTGGGCTAGCAGCGTCTGAATTTATGAACTTGTATCCTTCAGGAGAACAGCATTATTGGGAAACCAATGGTAATTTTATTAGTTTTCACAAATGAGTCTGGGGTATGATGCTTTGCTTAGTGAGTGGTTATAGACGATTCTGTGTTAACGGGTCAAAGAAAGCACAAGAAAAGATATATTTTCTGGAGTATTTCACACTTGTAAGGAGAGATAGCTTTTGACTAACGATTTTAATGACCCATGGAATTATTTTAGCCCAGTTGCTTTGTTTGCATAATTTCACACTTGGAATGGGAAAAATATGAGTTTGCTTCATTTTCTGCTGTGTACCTTTTTCACATTGATTCGGCTGTTTAAACTTTATATTCAGAGTACTGTAAAAAGACCTTGTAGCTCTGTTGTTCTTCCCTTACTCAAGCCTCTAAGGTAGGAAATGTATGCCTAATAAAACTCAAGAATAATGCATTTCAAAGAGTCATAAATCATAGAATCATAGAAACACAAAGTTAGAAAACACCTACAAGATCATCTAGTCCAACCGTCCTCCTGTCACCAATACTACCCACTAAGCTACTAAATCACGTCTTGTAGCACTTCATCCAGACACTTGTTGAACACCACCAGCGACGCTGACTCCACCACCTCTCTGGGCAGGCCATTCCAGTGCCTGACCACTCTTTGGGAGAAAAAGTCCTGACATCTAATCTAAATCTCCGCCCTGGTGCAACTTGTGGCCATTCCCCTGAGTCCATGAATAGGGAATCCAAACGCTGAAGGTCCTTCAGTAGTTACTTTTTAAATTTGTGGCTTGCAGATATTGCTACTAGATAATTACAGTTGTTCATCCAGTTGTACATAAAAACACACAATAACTATAAACATTTTTATATACTGCCCCATTCACAGAATCACAGGATGTTTGAAATGGCATGGACCGCTGTCTGTCATCTCGTTCAATACGCTTTCTTGAGAGAGGAGTGCTGGAAGGGGCTACCTTTTCTCAGCACACACAGCTGCTGTTCTCTCCCATGCCAAAGCTCTAAGAACAAGCCAAAGGTCCTGCTGGAGACTGCACACCTTGCATGGGCATCCACAGGAGCTCTTTTCAAAATGAGCGAAGACATAGCCTGTGGCAGCCGAAGAACAATGAGGCCACACACAGTCACAGCCACTGCCCTCTGACATCACAGAGGTACTGGGGGCTGCCAAACTAGGAAAGCCAATACCCTTTTCAAAGGGAAAAAGGGTGCTCTGCAGCATGCTTGTCACTCTCTCATGGCCATGTGAGTGGGTTTTAATGTCAGGCTTGTAGAGTACTGTGTTGAGAGACTGGCACCTTGAGCACAAAGACCCAGCAGTGGGCAGCCCAGTAATGCAGCAGGGGAGCCATCATAAGCACCTCTGTGCCAATAGAGTGAAGCGACTGTTCCTCCACAGGGTCCTCTCAGGGAAGAAAGACCTACCCCTTGTCACTGGAGGGAAAGCGTCAGACAGAGGTCACAGAATGGCTGAGTTTGGAAGGGATGTCTGAAGGTCACCACGTCCAAGGTCCCCATTCAAGCACGTTCACATAGAGCAGGTTGCCCATGACCCTATCTAGATGTCTTTTGGAGANTTGATGATCCCAGGGGTCTCTTCCAACCTAAATGATTCTATGATTCTAAAAGAGTATCTTCTCCTGTTGAGGAGGAATCCCCTTTTTTCAGTTTGTGTCCATTTCTCTTTCCATGTTACTAGGTGCCACTAAAAGAGACTGACTCTGTCTTCTTTACATCCTCCTTTCAACTATTTGGAAATCTTGATGAGCTCCCTCTCTGAGTCTTCTCCAGGCTAGATAGTCCCTGCTATTTCAATATTTTCTCCTATGGGAGATTGCCGCGGCCAGGAGCAGTGAAGCCAGACGCAATCCAGATGATTGGTAGATCAGCTTCAGCTTTATTCAGAAAGCTCTCCAACCAGAAAGCAGTACAATCCAGTCAGAAGGAACCCCGTTTGAATCAAAGTCACAGGTCCTCATTCGCTAAGCACTACATTTCGGATAGGGAGAGGGAAATTGTCCACGAGCTTTTCACGCACTTTCCACTCGCCTAAAGTTTCCCCATCATTGGCTACAACCCTTGTCTCATTTGCTGCTTCCTACACCCAGTTTCACTTTCACTATACTTACTTCCAACTCATTTGCATCTGTGCTCTCCCAGCAACCCCTCTTAAAGGGCCTGCTCTCAACAGGAGATACTTCAGTCCCTTCATCTTCTGCTTGGCTCTTTGTTTGGCTCCCTCTGGAAGCTCCATGTGTCTTGTAGTGGGGAGCCCTGTGCTGAACACAGTACTCTAGATGTGATCTCTTCAGCGCTGGGGAGAGGATAAGGATGTCTTGACCTGCTGGAAAAGCTTCTAACGCAGCCCGGCATATCTCTGGCATTCTTTGCCACATGGATACAGTGCTGGCTCTTGTTTGAATTACTGTCTGCCACCCCCTCCATGTCCTTTTCTTCAGAGCTGTTTTTCAACTGGCCATCTGCCAGCACATGCTGCTGTAGGGGGTTATTCCTGCCAAGGGGAAGCAATGCCCTTTCCTTTATTAGACTTGATGAGCTTTCTGTCATTCTCCAGCCTCCGTTCTGTCATTTCTCCAGCCTATTAAGGTCCCGCTAGATGGAACACGACACTGGTGTATCAGCCACTTCTCTCAGTTTTGTATCATTGGGGAGCTTGAGGACACACTTTGTTCTATCATTCAGATTATTAATGAAGATATTGTATTCAACCTATTGGAGTCTCTAGCAAAATGGTTTAACACTGACACAGGTTGCCCACAGAGGTGGTAGATGCCTCAATCCTGGAAATATTCAAGGTCAGATTGTATGGGTCTCTGAACACTGTTCAATTATGTGAACTATTGGTAGATGGGACAAAAAGAATGACTGTGCAGTATTCCAGGGCCGCTGGTGAAAGACCAGCAAAACTAATTATATACACTGGACTTGGTATTCATTAAAGACCAGGAAACTAGACCAGGACACCTGATCTAGTTGAAGATTAATGCCTTCTTTGTCTCTGTCTATACTGCCAGAGGCTGGCTGGAGGAGCCCCATAGCCCTGAGGCCCTAGAGGAAGACAGGATAAAAGAGGAGTTTGCCTCAGTTGATGAGGACTGGGTTAAGGACCAGTT
>VZTM01019027.1:0-27872 GCA_013400555.1 Jacana jacana
GAGTCAGGACTGGACATTAACTGCTGGAGATTTTCAGATTGTAGTGGTCATCATCTGGAAGGAGAAAGATGTGAGGGGTGAAGTATAAAAAGATCTCCTTTATGAATTTTCTCCCTTCTGTGTGATACATATATGTGTTTTCTCCCTCCTGCACTTGGATTAGCAAAATGAAAACACATTCCAGTCAAAAATGATTTACTGAGCAATTTCCCTCTTTCCCGTACCCTTCTGAGACAACACTAATATGAAGCATGGAATGGGATAGTGTTTAGAATTGTTTGGGATTTCACATCTGTGTTTTGTCAATGGTAGGAAAATAGTATCAAATAGGAAAAGCTTCTACCAAGGTAGATCCACACAGCTGGAGAGGAAAAATGGTTCAAGATGTTGGCAGTATGCTCAGAAGAACCGATATCTCCTATTCTTCTAACTGCAGAGCAGTGATGTCTAGATGGATGGATGCTGTCCCTGATGGCACAGCAATGAGAACTTGCTGTTAAGAGACTTGTGGCTGTGCAGAAGCTCCTGAAGTTCTTTTCTGCCAGTGTGCAGAGCAGCGCAAAGGGCTTTACCCCTCCCTTTCATGCCCTGCTTATGACAGCCTGTTTACTTAGGCTTTGTATGAAGGATACAGCTAGGACCCAACAATTTTGTTCTCTTTTGTGCCCTCTGCAATAATCTCTCTGGATTTGTTGTCTACTCCCCTTGGCTTGTTCTAAAGCATTTATTCTTTTGTCTTTCTAACTTATTGCCTAAGCTTTCAGTGTTGAAAAAAATGGAGGAAAGTAAATAAAAATCATAGAGTATTTGCTTTAAGGTACAAAAAAAATGAACAATTTATTTTCATTAGCCTCCAACACAAACAACATTCTCACTATACTATTTGTTATTACAGGCACTGTGTTTCTCTGGTCTGACTTGAACAGTCTGAAGTGTCCTGCATTGCAGTCACAATGCTGACACACTCTTCAAACAAAGCTTTTGGGGATGCTTGTTAGCCACAGCTCAGCCTGATTCTGCTGCATTTCGCTTATTGATCTTAGTGAATGACATCCTAACTCAAACAGTTTCTTCATTAAGCAGGCTTTTGGTATGATTTTTTTTTCCTGGAGAACTGGAGTTTCACCCAGAGACAGTTTCTATTTTCTCCTGGGAGCTGGTAACCAAATGTTCAGAGAGAATTGGTGTTTGTTAGCCTCTAGAAGCTGCAGAAGGTTCTGGACAGAGAAAATGGATGGCCTGCAAAGGAAATAAGATGATAGGCAAAGGGCAAAGCAAAAGGTGACACGCCCCCCCCCCTCCAAACACACTGCTTATCTCATCAGCGCTGAAAAACGTTGCAAACACAGTGTGGGAGCCAGTGGGGGCTAGTGCATAGGGGAGAGGACCTGAGCTGGCATGTTTGAGCTGAGTTCCCAGTTCTGTCACATGCTCTCCTGTGTGGCTTTATCCAAACTGCTCCCTATCTTTGCTTTGTTTCCCTTGCCTCTCTGACTCTTCACATCTGACTAGTACAGAATGCCTTTTACCATGCTCTGTACATACCATACCACTGTGTGGTATTCCCTCCCTCTGAAATGCTCCTGAAGTGTCTTTTTGTCTTTGAGGATATTCGTATCAGTAAAGGCAAGCCTGTCCAGAAAACTGAACATTTAAATTCTCTCTGTATTTTTTACCAGTTCAGCTATTGTCTGGTGCTTTGTGTTCCACATTCCTAAGCTCACCTAAGTTCCTTCTCTGCTCCTTCATCCTCCCTCTTACTTAGGCTTGCATCCCTGTACTTCCCCTTCCTGCCCCTCCAGCCTGCGAAGACACCCTGTTCTCTTGACCATCTAATTTAGCTTTGATTCCCTCCTAGTCATTAGGTTTTTCTATTGAGGCCAAGAAGGTCTAGCAGCCTCTTTGATGGGTCTGCTAAGCTGTTGATTTAAATTTTGCAGGCTCTGTGACGCAGAGAGACTGCTAAATCACTGCTCCCATGACAGGTTTCTGAAGGCTGGAAGAAGACAGAGTATTGAACAGAAAATTGGAAGAGGTGAGAGAAAACAGGAGGCAGAACTTCTGGAAGGAGGCATGAAGAGTAATATTCGGCCAGGTAGTTGACAAGAATTTGACAGGGGGAGACGGTTTAAAGAAGGTTGTGTGAGTGCACATAAGGTAGATGGAGAAAGGCATGATAGATGGTTATCCGTCAGAGGGAGCTGAGACTATGGTGACCACATCCTGAATGCTCAACATCAGGAGCGATATTTAGGGACAGCTTCAAGAGATGCATATCCAGAAAATCTAGCTGTGTGGTTGGCAGTTAGGCTGTCTTATTTAAGAAAAAACACCACCAAACAACAAAGAAACAAACCAAAACCCTGAAGAAAGCTCCCTACACCGAGGCTGTGTACCATTCAAAGCATGTCAAGTGAGCTTGACAGAAAAATATTTTAATAGCCTGGTGCTCGTGTGCTGATTGATTACAGCAACAGATCAAAGATAAGTATTCTGTCAAGAATCATTAATATCTGTCAGCCAGTACTAGCTATACAATATAAAAAATTTGAGCTGTTGAAAAGCATTCTATCCTTGCCTTGTTCCTAAGACCAGTAAATGAATATTCATGGTAACATACACAGCTTACGAATGGTTCTTCACTTCACGTAGCTTTTTAAAAGATAAGCATGCAGGTTATTACCACAATTTGTTAAGTGCTAAAATGAGCTTCTGCATTTTTACTTCTTTATAATTTGATAACTTCAATGCCTCTAAATTACATAGAATATATTTACCACAATTGTTTGCCTAACTCCTACTGATAGTCTCCAATTACTGTATGAGCTGTAAGATTTTCTTGTTGCCTCTGTCAGTGGGAAGATCTGGTAAATGTGACTTAGGTGATATGGTATGCACCGAAAATTATTTCCACCCTTGAACAAGGGAAAGACTTGTGATAACTGCAAAATCTCCTCTTCTGGAAACTCTCTGTTGTTTTGAAAGTTGTCCTTGTTCTGCCAGAATTATCAGGGAATGCTTCCTTAATGTGAATGCCTTGGGACTGGTGCAGGATTAGCGTAGATCCAGTGTGGTGTCAGCAAAGAGTGGGGCTCTGAACTGTCAGGACTTTTTATTTTGGAATTTAAAGATCAGGATTTAAGTTCAGGAGGAGTCATTGTTCTCATGTTATGTGCTCTGTATCACAGTGATGAACAGTTTACTCTGAGGTTTGACTCCTGATGATGTATGTACTAGGGCTAACTTAAACCAAGATTCTGGCTATTTTTGCCAATTATTGCATCTGCCTTATATTTCTGTGGTCCCTAAGACTTTGTTGATACACACATGTGAAATCACTTAAACCAGTCTTAGAAATAACTGTTTTTCCTCTGATCTTTTGGGAGTGCTAGGATAGTGGGTGTTCTTCACCTCCTGGGGCTGGCCAATAAAGCTTCCCTGAACACACCTGCCAGAAAATGCATTACTATGTGGGGAGGTAAGAACAGAGAGGTCTCTGTGTTTATGGCCAGAGATACCTGCCTCTCCCTTTCTAACCAATTAGTTCATGGTTAAAAGGCTCCAGGGATAGGGAATGTTTGGTTCATATTTCTGCTGTATTTATGGAGGCTGGAACATGTCTAACAGTAAAAACTATTTTCTTCTCCTTTCTCTTTCTCTTTCTCTTAAAATACCCAGTTACTTGAAGGTGAACAAACTCTGTAAGAAAATGAGAGACCTGAGTTTAGGTCTCTATTCCTGCACTGAGATTTGAAACACAGGCCTGTTGTATCCCAGATGTGCACTGATTGCAGGAAGTAAAGTTGCAGTCTTCTCCAAGCAAGGAGAAGTTTTATGTGCCTAACTACTGGATGAAATTTGTAGCTGCAAATTATTGGCAGAGGTATTTCATTACCTTTGAGAGACCTCTGTACTTTCTGTTGGCCAGCCTTAGCTTATTAGCATCTGCAAATGCCATTCTTGTATGTCCCACTGGTTCAGGCACTGCACAAGCAGTAGAGTTCTCTAAAAAGGTCCCAACGGGATACTACTACATCATTACTTCTGACTGTAAGTTTGTGTATGTGGAAATATATTTGCATGTTATGCTGGCTTGCTAGCAAGCTCACCAAATCATAAAACGCAGCTACCTAATGTTTTTTTTTTAGATTTCACATGATTTCTATGTAATGTTTACCTTAAAAAGAAATTAGGCAGTATCTCTTAAGCAATAACATCTACCCCTGAAGATAATGATGCATCTTTTTTAGAAGTTAAGTGTGGAATTCCCAGCCGTATGCATGCTTACCTTTACTTCTGCTTTTAGTACACCTTTAGTGCTGCTGAGTTCTAATAAAACAGCAGAGTCAGCCTGGAACACAAAGCATCTTCAAGATTGGAGCCATAGGAACAGTAATGACTACCCATTTCTGAAAGTTAGGCTATACTCTCTTTACTACTCCAGAGAAAAGTATTCTTCTTACATGCAGTCATCCATGGTTTCTCATTAAAAAAACAAGCCAAACAGTTGCTTCAGATATTTTTGATGAGCCATATGTGTCTTCACTAACCTGTCACTTCTGTCATCAGTAAAGCAGGCCCCTAGAGAAGCAACTGTCTATGTGCTTTTCCCATTTCACATTCCTGTACATACTGTATGCACCTTTTGATTTTGGTCTGCAAGCACATCTATGATTTGTGTGTGGGAAGAGCATGACTCAGACCTAGTCATTCCAGTGACAATTATTCTTTAACCACCTCAAATTAGTCTTCATCTGTGAATGTCATCTTTATCTCAGACCCTATCGACTTACTCAATGTAATTAAAAACTTCAGGATTCTTATTTGTGTTATAAACTCCATTAAATATTTGTAACTGTTTAATGACACTGGAAGAGGGAAGCTTCTGGACCAGTTTGTCTTTAGGTTTGTTAGGGAAGTGTTTGAAAACCCTGTATGGGATGCAGTCACATAACTTGTTTGTACTTGTTGCACTCAGAAGTAAAAGATGTGTATGTGTAAGATAGAATTGGCAGGTTACTCAGTGTCGGCTGAAGAGCGTCTTGCAGTCTTCCTTTGGTTATTGAAGTAGCAGCACTCCAAGAGCCTGGCTGACCAAGGTTATTGCATCAGAAGCCTCAGAGCCTGAGGTGCAGGGAGGCAAAGCAGTCAGGTACAGCCCAGTCCCGTACAGGTGCAGCTTTAGGGGTTTAATTTCACAGCAAAAGTGATCTGCACTGAGAATTAGTTGTTGTCCTTAACTCAGGTATCCAGTCATCCTGTCAGGTGCAGGGGTGTTCTAACTCCAGCGGGCTGCCCTCTCAACTGAACAGGCTTGACAGCTCCTTGGTGATTAACACCACCTTTCTGTGCAGCCAGTATATAGATCACTGGTTGTTTCTCAGTGTGACTGCTTGGAGCAAAGTCAGCTTGAAGGGTGCTAATGAGTGTAAGTCAAGTAAGCTACAGCAGACCTGTGCTTTGTCTCAATTACACACTTTCTGGTGGTTTGAGGGTTTGTTTAACTAGGGTTTGGTTTGGGAACAATGTGGTTAATCTTTTGAAATTAGTTGTCTCTGGAATCTGTGAGACAAAGGATGTGCGATTTTTACATCAGCTGGCTGGGTGAGGCCAGCACTTTACCACCCACCTCTGGTTCACTTTACAATAAAATCATAGTACTTTCATCTCACTCTACTTTTATATTGGGGTAATTTATAGATATTAAAATTTTACCTATTCTTTTGTTCTCAGAGAAGACAGTCTAAAAAAAGACTGTGATGTGCTTGCTACATAGACAGCAAAAGCTTTATAAGTCAGTGGATGAATGTGAGTAGTCGAAGAGAGCTGCTTTGTCTCAGTATTTCTCCTAACTCTGTCAACTTTAACTACAGGCCTATACGCTCACACCTGTGGAGTAGTGTTTAAGTGCATAGCTGAATTGTGGTTTTAAGCCCAATGAGATCATTGCAGCCTTGTGGAGGCCTTGGGTCCTTCCTCCTTGTCATCTTAATGGTGGACTCAGACATGAAAATACTCAGCAAGAAATGGAGCCAGCTACCAACTTCCCACATAGGTGCTCTAGTGGTAGTAGGGGGCATCTACTTGATTCCATTTATCGTTGGGAACAAAGGATTACTCTAAATATCTCACTTGAATGTAGGATAACTTAAATGAGTTCTGGAGCAATGACCAAAAGGAATCACACTAAAGAATGCCTCCTGGGCACATGTCAGCAAGTAGCTTTAGCCATCAAACTCTTGTGCTGCATCAATGATGGGGGGAAGTGTAGCCCAGAATTCAGTGCTCGATGAGCACTTTGGTATGCAAAATTCAGAGCCAGTTCTGTATTCTCAAAGGCCACAGGTAGGTTATTGCAAAATCAGGCTCAGGAATTGCCAACAGTACTGCCTGAGCCAGCAGTACAAATCCCAGCAGAACGTGCAACACTGTAGGGAAAGGGCCAGAAAGTTTGGATAAAAGATGATCTCCTTGAGCTTGTCTGAGGTTCCCTCCTACAAGGCTTTGTGGAAGACATCACACAAATCATAGTGGAAATAGGGTAAATGGAGGTACCATAAAAACTACGTATGTGAGCAGTTTCACATGAAAAGATAGCTTTTCATTTTTATGCACTCTTTTCTTTAATTCTTTCCTAACTGTTTTTTTTTTATGCGTAGCTTTATTTTAGTAATAGATTTAAAAGCAAGCAAACAAAAGATCGTTTGCTTCTAATTGGGGGTAACCGTTTCAGATAAGTTCAAGGTAGATAAAAAACAGCTTTCAAAGCAAAAGCCTTCATCTTGGTGCAAGTCAGTAAAAACCTAGAAGCAGTGTCTGGAGATTTAATTTTAACCAAGTAATTGAAAATGGCCATGCATTACCCTGTATAAATTGTAGAAGAAAGATGATGCCTTTAAATGGCTCAGTCGTCATTTAAATGGTGATCTGTTCATTAGTGCTGGGAAATGAAATGGAAATCCATTTCAATTTTCTAGACAATTTAAATTTTATTGTCCATAAAATTCTACAAAACAGTAAAATAGTGTCCTTTCTTGCAAATTGCAGAGGATTTAATCAGATTTTGCCATTTTAATAATTGTCATCATGGTAAAACCTGCTAGTGAGTACATTGAACTGAAGTCATCCCGTGTTGATAAAAGTGTCCCACTGGTGAGTCTGGCCTTGTATGTTTGGAATACAGATGGGTTTTGCAGCTGTAATCTGTTTGTACAGTTAGTTTCGCATTTAGTTTAGTCTAAAGAAAGGCTTAGCATTCACTGAAGTGCACATGCTTAAAATATAGTGTATCATCAACGTCCCACTCCATATTTAAAACCTTTTATGACCCTTCTAAAGGTGTTCTGATAAATATCTTGTTCTTTACAGGAATTGTAGTTGTTTTAACTACTTGTGAAGAACAGTACATTTCCTGGCTATTCTGCCTTACCTTATCAGAGATGAGCCCACCTCGTGCAGGATAAAACGTGGGGAGGTAACTGGGAAGTGCTGTTTCTGTGGAATTATCCTTTTTTCACTAGTCTTACATTTGAGTAATCATGCTGATTTCCCCTTGCAAATCTTCTTGCCTGTTGCTCCCATGTTGTTGTACTTTGACTGGAAAAAAATTTGATTCTGCCGCAAGCTTTCTGTGCATTCATTGATTAAACTGTAAGGTTTCTCTGAAAGTCTTTTTTGTATCAAGGGCTAAGACCCTAATTTCAATTAATTACTAGGCATTACTGCATTTGTATTTAGTCATGGCTATCTGGCAGGTTTAAGAAATTACCTGTAAGTTGAGGCAGAACATATATCTGGTTTAGCAGAAATATTGATGCCTTCAGATAATTTAAGTGAGAATAGTCAGGTCAACTAATCGTTCTGCAGGTGCTGTTTGTTTATAGATTATGAACATGCAGCCCTCTTTTTCTGAAGGTGAGAGAAACTTGTGGTTAGGGATTTCAAAGTCTAGCAGCTTGAAGTTTCTTTGTATGCAGGATGCTCTTCGGTTGCTTTCAATGTCGTGCTTGTGTTGTTTCTGTTAACTTCCTTTTACAGCACAAATGTAATGTGTGACCAGACTCTTACTCCTTAATTTTGCAACCAAGAACACAGCCAAGTCCACAGCTAATTTGGACTTGTGCATCTGATTACTTTAGTAACCTGCTTTTCTGCAAGCATATTGGCTGCAATGGAGTCAGTGGCTGTCCCCCACAATCCCCCTCTGGATGACTGTTAGCGCCTTTCAGGATAAATATAATACTAAACTCTAGCTGTCAAACCAAATGAATGATGAGTTTTGGGAACCAGAAATCTTGCCATTTTACTTGTTTGGACACTTCCTAATTTGCCAAAATCCAGACTTTGCAGTGTTATTTAGTGGGATTGTGTTAATTTATTCAGGTGCTGCAGTACAGAGGTAGAAGCCTCGGCCCTGGATGTAATAGCCACCTTTCCTTAGCAGGGATTGCCAGGGGGCCCATCATCCTGCCTTTTTATAATCAGGCCCTTGGATCCAAGATGCAGCCTTTCATAGGGCGCAAACTGGTGTTGGCCCTTCACTGTGAGTCTAGAGAGTGCTGTTTGTGTTGGAGAGCTTTCTTGCAGGGCTGATGTTCAAGTTTGTTTTATTGGCTTGTATTCACTTTGGCTCTGATCAGTTTTGGTCTGTGTGCTTTCCCATACTGTTTACCTCCAAACATGCTGAAGGCAAAAGCAAAACCTGTGAGAGATTTGTCCTGCCCAGAATGCCAAGGCTTGTGAAATTCTTGTGAGCCAAAACACCTGTGATTGCTGCTACCAGCTGTGTGGGTGCTACCAGATCAAATCAAAATTAAAACCCTTGCAGTTTTAAAGCATCCTTAGGGATGATGGAGTTCAGCATCTTTGAAAGGCGGGTGTTTTACCAGCACTTGTCTCTTTTCTTCCATATTAAGTCTTAAACTGGCAAAATGTAAGTGGTTTCAAGTCCTTGAGATAACACAAAGTTATTTGCCTGTGGGTTTCTGCTGCTATCATAGCTGTCTCCTTTTTTTTGTTTGTTTGGTTTTTTTTGTTTGGTACAGTTAGGAAAGGGTGTGAGGTGAGAAATACTGGGAGCTGTTTATGATTTGTTCCATTGCTTTCTTAACTCTTTCTGCCCTTACACACTGCAGACAGCCTATTTTAAGGTGCACAGATGTTTCTACTACTCTAGTCCTTGGTAGTTGCTTAAGTGGCTTCTTAGAGCAGCTGTTCCCTTGTTTATGTCTCTGACTTTCATTTCATTGCAGCTCTTGGGTTTTTTTTGGTGATGGGAAGAGGAATAAAAATCCCATCTCTGATGCTCTGCTGTTTAGCCCGCATCAGCCGTGTCCTCACTGGTGTCCTATCCTTCAGCGGGGCTCCTTCTATTGTAGCTGGAGCCCAGTGTGGTTCTTCTATGTCCAATCTGTCGTCAGCAGGGTGATTTCAGCAAATGTGATGATAACTGTGAGAAGATTTGCAGCAGGATTTGACTAAGAGTTTAATAAAATTTGCCTGTGGTCTCTCATCTTTCATCTTAGAAGTCAAGTGGTTCTGCCACATAGCTTGAAGCTGGTGTCCCTCATGGCCTATTCAGGCTTTCTGCTTTGCTCTTTGCCGTTGAATTGATTTTCAGACTGGCTCTATTGATAGTAGTGTGCCAGTTCTTCGATTTTTCTGTTGCTACTGCCTCCCTTTTGCTTGTGGGGTACCTAAACTGAAGTGCAAATTACAAGCTGGTGGAGTGAAAGAGGGGGCCAGTGGAGCAGTGTATCGGTTCAGTCTGGGAGAACAGAGAACCATGGGAGGAGCAGGATCTAACAGTCACTGGAGCAGCATGGGGAGAGCCCCTCTGGGAGTTTACTTTAACTTCAAAAAATGTCTTTTTCCCCAAGTTGTAAAATTCAGGAACTGTCGTACAAGCTAAGAAGATAGTAGCAATTGTAATTTGCTTTATACCTTGTGAAAATATTATGTAAATATATTGTGAAAATTCATAAAATGCATAATATTAATTGCCCTATTGGATTATGGCTAAGTTGTTTATGCTTATTCTTTATTAGCTAAATTAAATGATATCTCTATACATTGCATTAATAAAAAAGAAAAGGTAGATAAAAGATTACAAATGGGGAACTATAATATAGAAAGCTTCCCAAGAAGTAGCAAATTAAGCAGTTCTGCATCTTTCCTGGTAGAAAATGGGGCAATCTATTTAAATTCTATGCTATTCATCTATGCTATTCTAGAAGGTTGTATAGGTACTTGATAAGTAAATCTAGCTTTAGAGGCTTTGGTGTCAAGTTGCAAATAACAATTTTATCAAAACTAGTGCTGTAAACTAGTAAACAGTTCATTGATAAACAGTTCATTGTAAACAGTTCATTGATAGATACCTGTTCAGTTTGGTATTTGCTTACAGTTCGTAATTAACAACTCAACATTTTTCTTTTAGCTGCATGCTCTCTACCCATAAGTAGGCATAATTATCACTAATCAAGACCCCTAATCTCAAGCAATTATAAGATCTTACATTGTTCTAATTGCACATTTAAAAACAATGTGGTTTTCTCATATAATTATGTTATAATCCATACAATTTTTAATTTCTGCTTTCCTTTTTATCTGATCAATGTTAATTTTGTGTGACCTCACAACACATTATCTGCAAAATGCCTTTGAGGCATGCAGTTTTTGTGGGTAATTTACAGTTATGTTTCGTATTCAGGAAGAAGTGATAAAGCGCAACAGGTCTTCAAGGCTGCGCATTCTCTCAGCCATCTATGAGCTCACTATTTTGTTGTAAACTGGGAACTTGTTAGTGAAACAAAACTGTGGCTATACATTTAAATCACCTGCTATTTGGAAATCCAGGTGCTTACTCTTGAATAGTATTTAGGTTAGCACAAGCTGTTCCCTAGGTATGTAAAAGGGGTTTGTTTTGGTTTGGGGTTTTTGGGTGGGTTTTTTTTTTAAGTAGAATTTGTATGCAGACAGACAGACTGACTTTGTGGATCAGCTTTCCAGAAAGTGAAAATGCAGGCAGTTCAGTTTCAGAAACTAGTGCAAGTCTTGGGGGCAACATGTAAGAGGTTGTTCTGTAGTTGATGTTGGTCTCACTTGTTGCTGCATAGTTCTTATGCACACATTTTGTATGCAAGGGCTTTGGATGAGTGCATTTTGAACAAATCATCATCAATCTGATGATTCATCTCAGGAACCGCATGCAGCACTTACATCTGTAATTGGGGTAATTGCAAACCTCTCATTCTTACAGATAGAAATTCTTCTTATAATCTAAAATCAGATCCCAGATCTGTACTGTGGTAGCTGAGACCTACAATGACTTGTATTTATTTCTCTATTCTTATTTGTTACATCATTAAAAGCAGCAGATGATTTGTTGACCTTTCCAACCTGTATCTGACCTTCATGATTCACTTGTGTGGGTAATTGGCTATTGAAATTACTATGCTTTTATCTTTGACGTTATTTAAACACTGGTTTAAATGGGGTGACACAGACTGCATTGTAAATAGGTAGCCACATTGTTGGGGACAACGTGTTTTTCTTTATCTGTTGTCAGAAAAGGATATTAATGTTGGGGAGGGGGCTCTGTCTTTTCTCAGGGATCATGACATTCATAGAGAAGAGGTGTTTGCTATCTGCTTGATGTGCTACAGCTTCGTGTGCAGTGTTAGATCAGGCTATTGCTTGCTCTGTGGAAAACATTTTCTCCATGTTTGCTACAAGCACAGTTCTCCAAAACCCACTGCACAGCCTCCATCCAGCTGCTGCTGTGGGGGTCAGATTAATTTGTGACTTTTTTGCATGGTGCACTTGTGGCCTACCTTGAGTCAAATCCATCCCAGTTAAGGACATGTCCCCTCCCACCCTTAAAATACTCCCACCCACTCCTTAAAATGCTTCTCTTTCATTCCTGTGGTCCCCTGCACATAGGACTGCTAAGGACTTGATAGATTCTATAGAGTCTTGTAGGATAACACTACAAACAAGGGTCAAGGGTTCCAAGGACCTTTGGATGTTGGCATCTGACCTGCACTGTTGCTGTTACAGGGCAGTGGTCTAATGCCAGTGTTCAATCAGTCTTGAAACAAGGGTTTGGAGATTTTGCTTTGTTATGAATTGCCCAACTTTCTTTTCATAGTAGAGTGTGTGTTTCTGAAGTGTTTCTGGGGCTGCAGTGCACTGCAGCGAGTTCATTTCACTATTTCTTTGAAAGGAAGGAAAGGCATGGAGCTAGCTATTTCTATGCAGGAGAGGTCAATGTTTAATATGCTAATGTACCTACTCAATATTCAGCTGCAAAAACCCTTGGCTTTAATGTGTCTTTAATAGTAATAAAGTGGTTAGCTAATGATAAATTAAGGTTTGTAAGTTTGGGAATTTTTTAAAAAATAAAAAAAATTAATGTAGGCAGGAATAATTTTTCTTGCTGAGAGAATGTTCTTACTAGAGCATAATAGCTGCAGTTTGCAGTGGAAAATGCTCTTGGACTGCTCATAATAATCAAAACGAAGAACCGAATTTCTGGGGTTTTTATTTAGGCTTCATGTGGACAGCAAGAGGACAGGGTGGGGACCCCATTTTACCTCTGCTGGCATAGAGGTGTATGTCCCAAAACACTGAACCAGCTGGTCTTATTCTTCACCAGGGAGCAGAAGATAGTTTTATGCTTCACATGTATGGTTGCTTAAAAATCTATGGATAAGAATTCGCTTGTAACCCTCTTCCTAATCAGTCACCTATTTTCAGTGTTATACTGGCTGGCAGAATGACTATGTTTGTAGGTGCCTGCTGCTGCTGCAGCATCCTGCCAGTGGGACTTGGCAGTCTGGGAGGGCCTGGGTTCGGTTTCTCTTGGGGAATCTGGTATGTAAGTAGGATCTAAGGTAGCATTATTGTGGGGTTGTGATTGCATCTGCATAACAGAGAGCAAACAGATGTAGTTAAGGAAAGGTAATGCTACTCAAATACAAAATACTCGTGGATTAAGGAGTATTTATAGTAAATCTGTTTTTAAAAGCATTTCTTTAGTAATCATTGCATCGAGGTTTCCGGTATGGTTTAGCCCAGGCACAAGTTAAGGTTAAACTGAGAAATAATCTATACGTTTCTGGTCACTGTATCCCTAGTCATACTCTCCACTTTTTTTTTTAACTGAAATTGCACATTTTTATATGTATTTTTATATTCATCTCTACAGAGGGGTAGTTAGAAAAGGAGAGACATAGGCAGGAACTCATAAAAAGAAGTCATGTAGTGTCAAGAAGGAATTCTGTAGAGAATTGGCTGTGTAAAGGCCTTGAGCAAGTCTAAATTTAAATCGTGTTGCTTGATGATCAGAGAAAAGACAGTCCTGTAGGTTTTTTTTTGCACATTATCAAAGGTGTTTTGTTGGTCATAAAACCATAAAGCATCTTATTTGGCTTAAGGATATCTGCCTATAACACTGACCTGAATAAATGGCTGCATTCTCAAAGGAATGAGGGATGAGGAATTTTTTTATTTCATGACTTTTAAAAGAGGGGGTGAGGGAAGAAATAAAGAGCAAAGGGGGATATTTACATAAGGCAAAATATTATCTTATTTTTTATAAATATGATTTCTTAAATATTTATTTTTATCTCATGTGGAAGAGATACTGACAATTTTTGAGGGACAGGAAATGATAAATAGGAAGATCTTCCTCAGCAAGCCAGAGCATTTACTGGTGGTTATCAGCTGATCTGCCATCTGACTGTTCCTCTCCCTCCGCAGCCAGCCTTTCACATGTCACTGACCTGATTCACGTCATAGGAAAGCTCCTTTTGAGGCTTCCTGTCCTTCCCTTTCATTCCAGGCTGGATTGGCTGGAAGAACCTCAGCCCCAGCTCTGCAAGCCATTAAAACATGACCATTGAGATTTCCACCAGCCTGCTATTCTGTCTTGGGCTTCAGCAGGCGGATCTTCTCAAGTCCTGTGTGTTTTCATCTGCTTCTCTCCACACCTGGAAACACTGACTTTTTTTCTTTCTCATGTTTATTCTTAAACCCGTCTTGATGAACCATCTGGCTTCATAACCATGCTGAATGAAGTCAGAGTGGCCGTGCAGCATTTGGTCTGCGTTTGAGGGCTCTAGCCCTTGCCTCAGGCCTTGCTGCTCTTCTGCCTGAAGAGTATAAAATGTCATGTGAGTTTTTATGTATTATTAAACTTACATCTATAAATCACTGACCCATGGTAGTTGTTTATTACACATTCCATCTTCTGCTTTGATGCATTGTTGTTGTCACACTGAGGTGGGTAATGATGACTTGGCTTACTACTGCGGTAATGCACTTAAAGCTTGGAAATCTGTCACTGATGGCATTTCAACACAAGCGCTATAAACCAGAGATGAAATTTTAACGTATTTGCTGTCAAGCTATTTGTCTTAAAATTCCTGTGTCTTCTATTGTGGGTTCATAAGGGTTTGGATACCACTGAATTGTTTGATGGACAAAGATAAATACTTGTGTTTCAGGAACTGTGTGGTGCAGGACTTGCCATCATAAAAGTAGGTGGTGGTCCTTAATTTGCAGTGTAGAAGGTGACCTATAAAATTCTTGTGCTCATCAGGCCTTCCTAAAGAAGCATTGATATTGCATGCTTTTCTCTAGGCCTGGCATTTCCAGTCTTAAAGCGCAGAGCGACACAGGCTAATCTTCACAACTTACTATGTATTCTATTGTTTTTCTTCTGTTTTACAGCCCTTCTGTATGCAACCATTTTTGGGAATGTGACAACCATATTTCAGCAAATGTATGCTAATACAAACAGATATCATGAAATGTTGAACAGTGTCCGGGACTTTCTAAAGCTCTACCAGGTCCCTAAAGGACTGAGTGAACGTGTGATGGATTATATCGTTTCCACCTGGTCAATGTCCAGAGGAATAGATACTGAAAAGGTAAGTAAATTAAACTGCAAGGAAACAAGTCACATCCTGTAAGTATTTAATTAAAATAAACAGGAGGTACTTTCTTAGTAAAGAAGACAAATATTCTTTAAATAATTCCAAGTAGTAGCTTCCTTTGATTTTAAACTTTCAAATACAGTATTTCATGTATTCTGTCGTACTGGCACATGTTAGAGGTAAAAGCCTGTATGTGTTGCTGGTGATACGTCATGAAAGAGTATAAAAATGAGGACAGAAAGAGCTTGGCTTTCAGTAAACAAAGAAAATAACTAAAAAATAATCAAAGTTCTACACAACCTCAGACTTTCTTCAAATGAGACTGCTTGCAGTTTTCCTGTTCTGTGAGGTTGTTTGCAGCTTTGTGGGCCTGGATACAAAGTAAAATTTGTTTTGTCATAGAAATTGAACGTAATATTCTGTGTGCAGGTTAAAGATATTAATGAAAGCTAGAAGTCATTACTGTAGTAACAACGGATTGTTTGAAATCTGCCTTATGTGAGGCGAATGTTATCATCCTAATTCATTAATTTACAAGTAAATTCCCATTGAGTCTTTACAAATAATAAATGACCTTTCACCAGAACAAATGTACAAAAGCAAGCTGCCACTTTCATATTAGTGGCCAGCTTCTATGGAGATAGATACTGTTTTTCTTCTGCTTGTAAAGAGATGTGATTTGTGCAGTAGTTTGTTCAGGAAATCATACCAATGCTCTGATCACCAGCCTTCTGGTCGGTGGCTTAATTTAGTATTCTAAACTCTAGATGATGCAGTTAAAGAGCAAACAATCTCATTTCTGACTAGCTGTTAAAGCATCGTTATGAGAGAGTAGAACAGATGTGGCCTTGCACTGGGCCACCTGGAGACCAGTGGGTACACAGGGTACTGTTTGATTTCCTAAATGGTCTTCAGCGTATCTGCCATTTAGCTCCCAGACCATGGTTCTGGGAAGCACTGTCCATCATACTAGCTTTCAGAAAGAAATGGTATTTTAGAACCAAACAGTGCTGATTAGAAGCTGCTCTGCCTGTTTTCTCACAAAATATTTTTGCACGAGGTTATGGGGCTGAGGTAGGTACAGAGGGGGGAGGGTGGAGAGACATCGTCTGAGGATATATAGCGTAATGAATGCTGATGCTTTCATTCACCCCCCAGTACAAGCTCCTTTCATGATTTTTACAAAGCAACAAGAAAAAAATTGCTATGTAAAACATGTTTGTTTTAGCTTATCTTCAAAGTTCATTCTTGCCTTCCTCTGATAAGGAAAGAAATGCTTTAAGGGTGTCTTTGGAGATAGCAGGATAACCAAACCAAGTACAGCTCCCTGGAGAATTATCTTTGAGAATTATCTGAATAAACAGGGGAAAAAACTCTCCAATTTCCAGGAAATCAAAGAACTTAATATGGTGTTGATTTCATAACTGGTACGTTCATAGGTGGATTGCCAGCAGTGATGACTGTAAAACCAAGAAATGAACTTTCAACTGCATAGCAAAATCTAGCAGCTATAAGACTGTGCCAATATAAACTTTCAGGTCTGAACTCCATTGGTTTGACGCCTGTGTATAACTTCTAGGATGTCATGCAATGAATTAAACATGTATTGCTCCTGTGACTGAACAGTGGTAGTTGTGCTGCTGTGTAATGCAGTGCAGCTTTCTACAGATGAGGCAGATATTTAAGGATGAACTTAACACCAAATCAATCTTCTTGCTATTTTGTAGGCCATAAATTTGTCAATTCAGTGTTGACTACAGGCATGCCAAGGAGTGAATAATCAGCTAAAAGCAAAGTCTGTAAGTCTAGAAAATGCCAGTATAAGAAAATTTAACGAGGAGCTGCTGAAAGATTCTAAAATTAATTCATGAAGATATGTTTCTTACCTCCCATACAAATGAAAGTCTTCTGCCATTTGTCTGTAACTCTCAAGTGTCTTTAGTCCCTTAAATTTTTTTGAAGCCTGGAGGCAAATTCTGTAAATAGAGAATGTAAAATAAGTTAACTTCCTGTTAGACTGGGGAACCGAGGGGGTTTTGGATAAGAACCTAATTTTAAATATTCTCTTGTGCATTCAGGTTTTCTTACTATCCTTTCTATTATAGCAACACCTTTTATGCATGTTAGTCAAGTGATGGTGAAGTGTGTGTGTGTCTGTAATTCCAATAGCAAACTTTGGCAAGCATCTGCAAATGCAGAATGTTTTTGTTGCCAGAGTAAACATAACGGTTGCAGAGACAGCTATGGCTGCTGCCTGTGTTCCATGCTAAATGCTGGTCTTGCTGCCTCAACCCCTTCCTGTGAACCTGGAAAACTGAGAACTGGAAGCTTCAGCTGCTGCTCCCAGTTAGGCAGCTGGGAAATTTTCTATGAGTGCCCTACATTTAAGCACTACAGAAATATATATTTTTCAGAAGTAATATATTTATAATAGTAGTATACTAATATGTAGTATGCTTTATATTATATTATATTATATTATATTATATTATATTAGTATCTTATAGAAGCAATATAATTATTCTATAATAATAGCTGTAGTGGCAAGTCAGCTTGGAGCTGGGTCAAAGATGATGATGATGGTGGAAAAGTTGTTTACCTTTGGAGTAGCAAACATAGTGTCTGGAATCAGCGCTGTGCACAGTTATGAGCTTGGTTCTCTGCTCAGATCTTGCACAGAGTCCCATTGCATGGTATAGGCATAGCCACAGTGCTTCCATTGTTACCTTTACGTTTTCCAGGAGTGTTTGCATTGAAGCAGTCATCTCTTTCCATCCAGAAATATGTGTGGGAGTGACTCTGAAGTTCAGCCAGAGTGCTCCTTAGTTGGATGGAATAATTATTACTGAGGAAAAAAAAAGAGACTTATGTTATGGTTTTGGTGTTGTTTTTTGGGTTTTGTTTGTTTGTTTGTTTTAAAATAATATGTTCTGGGATATACTTCATCACAGGCTACTCTCTAAGGATTTTGTCATAGAATCATTCAGGTTGGAAGAGATCCTTGGGATCACTGAGTCCAACCATCAGCCCCACTCTACAAAGTTCTCCCCTACACCATATCCCTCAACACGACATCTAATCTACTCTGTTCATATTATGTATTTCCAGTGCTTTTGCCAGGAACTTTTTGCTTGTACATGCAGTAGTAATTCTTTATTTTTTCCACTTGGCTGTCTATTATGTTTAAAGCCTTCAGAAATGGCCCCGGCTGGTACCTGCTGTGCTAAGCATCAGTTTCTGTACCCGTAGGAGTACATGAATTGCTGTGAAGAATACTGGATTTGGAAGACCAAAAGTTTCCCAACACTGTAACATACCTTAAGGTCCTTTTTTTGTTTGAACACAAAACTTGTTACTGCCACTGAGGTCTGAATTTGAATACCTTCAGATCTCAATAATATGAGTTAATGAAACTTTTAATAACTTTTTCCTTTGCTGAAGGGGTATGAGATTACACTTCTCCCCCATACAATATTCTCTCACACGGAACATGTAATTTCTGCAGGCTTTTTATGGAATTTGCCTATCAAAAGAGTGACCTACCCTCTGGAAACAACCCTTCAGAAAGCTTTTCTCCACCAGGTTCTGTTCTGCTGTGCTCTCCATTTTATTGTCTTAAAAACCTGAGGCCTTATTCTGGTAATTCAATATCCAGCAGAACATGTTGTTGAGATGAAAATATTATTTTCCTTCAGGTATTGTAAAGTTGACTAAATTTGTACTGGGGCCTATGTATATAAGTAATATAAAAAAAAATATCAGACTGAGATTAAAAATTTTATAAGAAGGAGGAAAGTAGTTCTTAAACTCTGCGTAGTAAACTAGGCATAATAGGCACATAGAAGCCATGCATAGAAATTGATTGCCTAATTTCCTTCCCAGGTTTTGCAGATATGCCCTAAGGACATGAGAGCAGATATCTGCGTGCATCTGAACCGCAAAGTTTTCAAGGAGCACCCAGCCTTCAGGCTGGCGAGTGACGGGTGCCTTCGAGCACTTGCCATGGAATTTCAGACAGTGCATTGTGCCCCGGGAGACCTCATCTACCACGCCGGCGAGAGTGTTGACAGCCTTTGCTTTGTGGTTTCGGGGTCTTTGGAAGTAATCCAGGATGATGAAGTTGTTGCTATATTGGGTGAGTTTCACAGCTAACAATAGGCTCTTTACAGATGCGTAAAGCATTTTTATAGCCTTTTCTACTCAAGCACTTAACGCACTCTTTGAAAAGCTTCAGTCTAGTTAGGTTTGCCACAGTCTGGTGAGGTACATTTTAATGAATTTGTCAGCTGTATGGTGTTGGATGTTTATTGAATGGAAAAATTGAAAGAGAGGGGGAAAAAAAAACCCAACCCAACTTGTTTGATGTCATGCAGGAGCATTCGCTTGAGTCATTGACTTGTCCTTCCTGTTCCACAATAGGAAGGGCAAACATTTCATCTCTGGATTGCTTCTGGTAAATAGAATCTGTAGTTGAGCACTGGGGTCCTGATAATTCATGGGGTTTTCCCTGCCTCTCCACATCTCTTTTAATTAGAAAGAAATTCTACCGAGGACTTCATAAAACTCATTTTTAATGTACTTGTTTTCCCTGCCTCCTTCCCACTCCCCAATAACAATCCACTTCTGCTGAAAATTTTCCAATTAGCTTTATTTAAGATCTCACGGTGGAGTATCATTTATCTCTTTTACAGGCAAAGTAATATAAGAATCTAGAGTCGATTTGTGTTAACTTGGAATGACAACTTTGGGTTGGAGGAAAAAGGAAGCTGATAGTGGTGTGAACAACATTCTGAGGCAAAGCTAGGAGAAGAAAGTATGATAATGCAATAGATGTAGATGAATCATGGGGTGGCTGGAGCATTAGGAGGTGATACTTATAGTTAGATTATATCAGACCTTTATGTGATAAGGTAAATTCTCACAGTGGCTTAATCTAGTACCTGTCACTCATAGAAGACTGGAAAAGAGAAGAAAACAGCTTGGAAATCTTACTTACTTCTGAACACATACACCCAACTCTCCAAAGAGGAGTGTCTACCAGAAAATGAGAGGGCTACTAAGTATGCTGAGTTCAGTTTTTCTGTACTTCTGCACAGGATTACATATATAGCATAGGGTGAATTTAGTGATAGGGTGAATTGAGGGATCCAGCTCATAATATTTTGTGCCACACAAGATACTAAAAGGAGAAAAGTCAGGGGATAAGTGATTCTTGTTTGTTCTAGAGTCGCCTGTACTCTTTAGTGCTACATGATACTATCAACTTCTGCTTTTCTAAGTTGCACATCAAGAACTTACTACTTTTAGCCATGTTGAACACTCATGAATTAAAATGAAAAACGTAGAACAAACTAAAGCCTCCCAGTTTGTGCCACCTTTTATCCCATAATGTGTCCTGTCCTCCTCTGTCCATCACAAGAAGAAAGTCTCAAAACATCTATTTAATCAGTACAGGTAAAAAGCACTGAAATAGATTTTTTTAAAATGTGTACTTTAAAGATACCAATTTTATCCTCGTCTTTACCAGTAACTTAAGTTTTATCATAATACTCACTTTAGGAAACACTCAGCCTAGATTCCTTGAGAAGTCAACATTAAGGAAACCTGAACCCCTAATCTCTGCTCCTGCAAAGAGTTAGCTACATATAAATGAGACTAATCCCTTGGTGTCTGAATGAACAGAAGTATTACATTATTGCTGTTTTCCTGGGACAGCAATGACTGACCCTCTTCCCTCCACACCTTCATTTATTTAGAATTTGGAGTCAGTTCTCTGGCTTCCACTAAAGTTGATGAACTCTGTAATTTTCTTTGTGAATACTGTAATTCAGAGAGGAAAGCAAAATGAAGTAGGATCTGTTTGTGATTCTGTGAGATTTCATTTTAGATAAATGTATATCGTTTTGCATGTTTCAATTTCCAGATTAGGCAATTCCTTTCTTTCCACATGTGTATGTACTTTCCTCCCCCAGACTGTGAAGCCTTATATTGAAAGTTTCTTTTTCCTGACAAGAAATTATGTGATTAATTAAATTTTTCACTATTCTACATCGGTTGGACTTTCTTCTCCATCAGTATTGCATAACGTAACCACTGCATTACTGAAAGCTACTGCAGGAGACGGGCCAGGATTTCATCCCTAAGTTCTTTGTACCCTCAGTTTTCTTACCTATAGAATAACAATGATTTGGTTTTTTTCTTTTTTTTTTTTTTAATTTAATTTCACGTTCGGCTAAACTTGTCAAGTGATAGATAAAATTACACCAGCTGAAGCGAGGCACTGCAGGGGAAAAAGTCTACATTGTACAAGAAATGTGATTGTTGCTGATCGTTCAGCCAGAAGAGCCTTTGCCATAAGTTTTGTTTACCAATGGCAACTAAGCATAGCTGTGAACATTAGGCATGCAACAGCATACCGTGTGAGGAATTCTGTAGGGTAATTTAAGTTAACAGGTAAGTTGGAGAGACTGTGATCTTATCTCAAACATTCTTGAAATAAAAACAAAAAAACCATGCATGAATTATTCAAGGTGAATTATTTGGTCAGCTTTGGCTGTCACTTAATAAAGCAGCCTTTGAAATTTGCAGTGTAGCCGGTATCTTTTTTACAATGGAGAAGTAAATTGCATCTCTAAATTAGTCTATGGGACTGCTGTACCGCATTACATAAGCCAAAGGCAAACTATGCTTAATCCTTGAAGGATCCAGATCATATGAAATGTTTTCAAGTTCTGAAATCACTTAGCCATGCAGACTAGCAAATAAAAGTGCATTGTGTAGCCCTGGAATTTCAAGTGTGTTGTGTACACTTGCATAATACCTTTCCAGACTAGTTCTGTAATACCCAAGAGACAGGTATATTCTTAGTTCAGGCTTCTGTTCTTATCACAAAGCACTGACATTGATTTACTTGTATTAATGCGAGTGCTGAGTTGGAAGAAATTGCACACAGGCCAGCAATGAAAAAATGTACAATTTTTTTGTGTCCCCAGAGATTGCCTTCCACATTAATTTGACTTAGAGACAAACACAAAAATGGCTAAATTGCAAAGAATCTTTTTTTTTAAATGTTTACAGTAAAAATTTAAAGAAATTGATGCATTTGGTATGCTGTTTGATTTGATGGGATGAAAGACGGACTAAAGAAATTACTGATCTTCATGCAACAGTCTTTGGATTTGATATGTCAAAGTAACAAAACTAAAAATGTAGAAAACTACCGTTAAGCCAGGTGATTTATTCATTTGTGATTCATTCCCATACGAACGGGTCAGAAAAGGAAGACATAGCAGAAAAAGCTACCATATTACTATGGTTTTCTATGTTAATGTGTAAGTATATGAGTGGGACTATGTAGAAGTGAAGATTAGCTGGTGAGAAGCTGCTTGGATGAAATACAGTTCAGTTTTCTAGAGTTCACTGTTCCTCCATTTGCACTGCTGCTATTGCGTAGGATGAAGTGCTGACGTACACTCAGCACTCTCTGGAAGACAGAGACAAATCACGCAGTCCCTGCCCTGAAGAGAACCGAGTGAAGCACTGGCTGGGCACGACTTACATTAAAAGCCCGTTTTCAACTTGTCTTCGCTTTTAACTTTTCTAAGCCTACCCGTTTGGGCTGGTGCCGTTTTATCCATCTGAGAGTGTCACATCTTTTTGAACTACTCTTGCTTAAAAACTGACCCATTTATCCAAACGTGCTTAGAGAAAACAGGTTGGTTTGTCAATGTTAAAAACAATCAACCATTTATGTGCACTTCATTTGGCAGCTCTAGTATAGAGAAACTACTGCTTTGGAGCGGATGTTCCAGGCTGAGCCACTGGCCATCTGAAAATCTGACCTTATTGCCAGTCTGTGATAAGTTAACATTTGCTCATGCTCAGGAGAGATTTGCTACATTTTAATTTAACGAATATCTTCTTAAAAGATTCCTCCTGAATTAAATGTGTTCCGGGCAGGGACTGTAAGATCTGGCTGCAGTTTTCTTTGCAATACACAGGGGAAAAGGGATTATAGCACAAGCATGAAGTAAGCCTGCACAGCTAGTTGCTGATTCTTAATTTAGGGAAGCCTGGAGACCTAAACTGTCTTTCAATTCCCCTTTTATAGATTTTTTTTTTTTTACATTATGAAAGTATACATTTCCTTAGTGCAGAGTGAGAATATACATTGTCTGGAACTGCAGTAGTCAAAAAGCTAATGTTAGAAGCTCAGCTAAGCGGATGACATGCTATTGCTGGCGCTGACAGAATACTATAGTCCTCCAGTGTTTTAGCCTGGACCTTTTTAACCTCACCATTGCTAGTTCTTGGATTGTGTCTGCAATTGCATGTGCATAATTTAATGAAAAATTCAGAAAATAATGGTACAGTACCAAAATTAACTTTTTATAAGTGTTTTCTGGAAATACATGTAAGGACTGGATAGGAGGCCTTGTTAAAAAAGGGATTTATATTGTGTTAATGTGTATGTACAGATATCTGAATGACCGAGAACCATTTTTGATCTTATTAGAAAATAATCAATTCTAAGTTAGATAAGGCTGACTTAAGTGTATGCCAAGACTGAACAGAAAATCCATTTCTCTAGGAAATTTGAAGGAAGCAAATGATTCTTGGACCCAGGTGGGTTCCAAAACTTTCTGCTTGAAATTGGGCTAATCTCTCAAATTTAGGAAAACGTTCCAGTAAAAGACTCCAGAGAGGAAGGAAAAGACCCTTGAAATTAGGGTGGCAGGCTTTTATGTCTAGATAGCAGTGGGGAAACCAGTGTCTTGCCCTTAAATTTTCCAACTGCTGCAAAATCTGTCAAATAATGACTCCCCAAGGGCCTGACTGAGCAGCAGATCTTCACTTAAGTGAATTGTTAGGAGTTGGTGAAGCTGATGATCCCTCCAAGGGGCCCCTGTGTGTATGGATTGTAAGGCTGGAGGCTTTTCTTGTGGATTTGAGTAGAGAGTGGGAGCCTTTTTTTGGCAGTTGAAAAAACAATGCTTTGAAAACCACTCTGATTTTCAGAGGTGAGCAATGGATCAGAAAAAACATTTACTAGAAGGTTTAGTTCAAAAGAATAAACCACACACCTCCAAACCAGTTTATCCCAGGAGTAAAGCAGTTTATCCCAAGTGTTGCATCCCAGCTGTTCTGCATTTATTATGTTCTTGCCATCCTGATTTGAGCTAAAAACCTTCAAAAGAATAAACGTTTTTTTATTGACTGTAGGTTTAGCAAAGAGTTTTAGTCCTAGAATACCCTGAGTTTGAAGGGACCCATGAGACTTGTCAAGTCCAACTCCTGACTCCACAAAGGGCGGGTAAAGAGTACATGATAGGAAGGGAAATCAAGGCAGTAATTTATTGTGAGCAAGGAAAATCATTGCCCTCCACAAGAACAGTTTGCTCTTGCTATTCCTTTTGCCACTATCTAAGCTGAAGGGAAATAGCAGAATGTAGATGGTATATAAGTATGAAAGTGTGCAGTAACAGAGTGTTAGGAATGGGAATTTATAGTCTAGACCTGGCTGCCTTCACCATCAGGGGAAAGTGGGATATATCACTTTTTTTTTTTTTTTCTTTTTTTTGAGGTGGGGTTTGGGGCTGAATGTACATAGATTTACTTTAAAGATCACGTCAGCTGAGGAAGTGAAAATTGGATGTCCCTGAAATGCAGGTCTTTTATCATTATTTACAAAGCTGTAACAGTGATAAGACTAGAGACTGTGGTTTTAACATGATATTGTAGGAGAGCTTGGTGTGCCGTGTTTTGTTTCAGCAGGATATTAAATGCTCCATTTGCTTTCTGTGGAGAAATTCCTGCTGATTTAATTTGATCTAATTGCAATCTTAAAGGAATGCTATAAGAATAATTGTTTATTTTCTTTACAATTGCTTTAGCTTATTCATTTGGCCATAAGCATTTCATTCAAATGTAGACACAAGAGGTTCGATTCAGATTTTGGTGGGACAGATTTGCATCCAGACAGGACAATGCAACCTGGAAGGAAACTGCACCACAGGGATGGTTTATTTTAGAGAAGTATTGTCTGTCTTAGACTTCTCAGTGGAAAAAACATTGCGTCTTCCACACAATCGTGTGAAGAATGCTTCTCAGCAGACATGAAAATGTCAGATAAATTAACTCTGCTGAGCTCAGGCTGGTATCTTTAGACTGTCCCCAGTAGTTGGGCTAACTCGAGTTTCCCTAAAGTAAAATGCTTTGTGTACAACTCCATTTTCAGAATTTAGTTGTGTGTTTGGGGGGCTATTGTTATCTAATGCCAAGTTTTTCTAAAAGTCCCTTACTTCTCTACTTCATTTTTCACCTGACTTTTAAATTTAGGTACGCCTTGCTGTGTTAAAAATGCCAAGCTGCTGTGCTCTTAGGCTTAAGAAGGGGTTGCAGGATTATGCCTGGCATTAGAGTTTTCTTATTATTTTCAAACACAGTATCTAACGTCACAGCATTGTTTGTGCTATTGAATAAGAGTGTAACGTGACCAGTGGTGCTTTGAAAAAACAGTGATTGAAATGAAAATCCAGCTTTATCTTCAGTAGTTCTATTGTGATTTTCTATTTATAGTTTGAAGCTTTTTTTTTTTTCTTTTCGATTTGACATATATAGTCAGAGTGGATGAGTTGTATGTTTCTATGAAGTGATTCAGTGAACATCAACCGAAGAAACGATTTCAAAAGTCTGATTTCCTCAACATGTTCAAGCATACTATTACAGAAGGAATTAGAAGTAGGGTTCAGGCTAAAGTTTTAAAAAGACATTGGCATAAAGAAGTTTATGTTAATGCAAACTTTTAATTTCATGGTAGATGTAGGAGCAGCACTAAAACTTTTATTGAGAAATACAGATTTATTCCAAATGGTGTTTTTGGACAGAGACTATTTCTTATTCCATGCTCCAGACATCTAGAAAACGTAGTGTGAGTTGACATCAGGAGTTGCCTATTTTGAGACTTCAGCCAGACATGACTTGTTCTCTGTCTTCTGGTAGAGCATTAAAATTAGGAATCACCAGAGCTCCTGTCCACTGATATCTGTAGATGGTCTAAGACTGTGCAGGCTTTTGGAGAAACAGGGTTTTAAAACTCTTGATGAATTACTTGCTGGAGTAACTGGGAAAGAAGGGACTTCCCTGTGAATAGAGGTGTCAGTCATGAACTTCTTGGCACTTCCAATTAGTGGACATTTTTGCTACAGTTTCATATTTTATTGTTGCAAATTTACGCAACTTTGCATAACGTGCTCTTAAGTAGTCAGATGCCACCACATGTGGAAGAAGTCTGGCAGGTTGCTGGCAACAGTGATCTGTGGTGCACTGACAGCTGAAATTGAGATCTGGTAGAGATGAGTGTCTCTGTTCCAGCATGTTCCTTGGTATCTCAGGCTGTGTTAAGAAGGCTTGCCCATCATACTTATCTACATACTCTAAACAGAGATGGAAAGAGGTAGAAATTATAATTTAACAAAGAAACCGAAACTGAGGTTCTATAAAGGCCCAGATTTTTGACAGGTGAACTACTGAATTAATTTTCAGTTTTGTTTCTGCCTCACAATTTTGGAGGAAGAATAATTTAATTTTTTTTTTCACTGAAAAGCCACATTAAAATAAATCAAAAAAAAAAAAATCTTCATGGACACGTACTTTTCTTTGTTTTACCCAAATTTCAAATTAAAGCTTTTTTCAGAGGTATGTTAATGAAACATTGTTAAATTTGCTAGAAATATTAAATAAAATGCAATATTCCAGAGCTATGAACTTTGTGAGGTTTGAAAAATACTTACTTGATGTATTTCAGAAGGCAAAATCTACTATTTTAAACTCTTTGAATGCTTTTATCTGAAATTAAAAAATAATCAAATTTGGGGGCTTTAATGGAAGCTTCAAGCAATAGCTATAATGTGAAGCCTGTTTCTAAGTCACTGGGGAGTAACACTGAGGGTATTGCAATTTGAGACTGTCGTATAGAGCTCTTGATGAGAGAACTAACACTCTCCATGCAATGACAATACAGATTGAACTGAGTTTTTCCTGCTACTTAACCAATACCAATAAATTGAAATACATTTGTGACTAGTTATTTGAGCTGGCAACTTCCACATCTTCTGAGTTTGTAGAAAATAGCCATATATTTATAACATTTTTTTACAGTAACCATTAAAGAATAAATAAGGATAAATGATTCAGATTCTGGTGAGGCCTTGTAGCTTTTTGTGAATAAGCCTGGTAGGGCCCAGTTGTCATCTTAAAACTGTTCTATTCATCAGAGTAAGTAGTGAAATATAATCCATTCTCTTATTCAGAGAGGCAAATAAACACATTAATTATAATAATAATAGAAATCTTAGCTGTATCTAATTCTGTTGTTGCTACTCATCCCTTACTCTGAAATAAATGTTTTTATTTTGTCTGTACAGTAACTGCTTCAACAGAGAAAATTGATGCAGTTTTATAGTAAACTGTCTGCAAAATGTTGCCAAGCTGTGTTTAAAACAGGAAGAGACACGCTCTGTTTCATTTGTGCACCAGACAAATGACTGACAGTGCAACTTCAGTATATTGTCACTGCAACACTTCTTTTGCTTCTGTGGCACAGATGCTCTGGCTTTTTTTTCCTTAAGGTGTTATTTTAGAGGAAAAGGGTGATTAAAACCTCTGGTTAATGAAAGATAGCGTATCCCCTGCAGTGCAGTTGGTCATTCACTTCCCATTATGTGTCTCAGTTCGCACTTAAGAAATCTGAAGAAAATCCAAAGCACCAAATCACTTCCATGCATCACCTCCTGCCAGCCATACTGTGTTGGAGGACCAGACTACAGACTATTCAGCGGCTGTCAAGTTGTGCAATTTATCTTCTGTGGGAAGGATACTGAATATCTGCCTTGATGTGAAATGTTAGCTCTGTTTTTTTTTTTTTTTTTT
>VZTM01019027.1:27887-55012 GCA_013400555.1 Jacana jacana
TTTTTTTTCTGGCTGGCAGATATTCGTTGCCTTAAAACAATGTACCAAGAGGAAAAATTTTTTTTTTGCTCTGGTGCCTCTACTTTCCTTGAATCTGTCTTTTCCTTGTAAAATGGGAAAATTGCATGCCTTACTCAAATAAGGAGGAGAGGAAGGAAGAGGGAAAGATACCAGACACATTGATAAGATTGCCCTTCATTCTTCTCCAAGAATCAATGTTTATAAATATTTAATGGTGGGTGTCAAGAGGATGGGGCCAGTCTTTTTTCAGTGGTGCCCAGTGACAGAACGAGATGTAACGGGCACAAACTTGAACATACAAAGTTCAATCTACCTATGAGTAGGAACTTTTTTACTTTGAGGGTGGCAGAACACTGGAATAGGCTGCCCAGAGAGGTGGTGGAGTCTCTGTCACTTGAGACGTTCAAAACCCACCTGGACACATTCCTGTGCAACCTGCTCTAGGAGAACCTGTTCTGGCAGGGGATTGGACTAGATGGTCTCCAGAGGTCCTTCCAACCCCATATGATTTTGTGTGATCATTCTGTAATAGCAGAAGGGATCTGACCCCCTCATATCACTAGCTTTGAATACTAGGGATAAATACACTGTCCTTAATGGAATTATTCTTGAATAAAATTGGAAGGACTCTGTGACATGGACATGATATTCTCTGGTTCTGTTCAAATCTGTTCAGGAGGGAGCTTAAAAAGAAAAAGAAAAATCAGGCCAAGTTTTTTGTTTATTTTAAAATTTCACTAGCATTGTAATGAGCAGTAACTAGAATAAAGACCAACACCCAGAGAGTCTGTGTTTGCCTTACAGCAGCTGGTGTCTCCCACTGCTTGGAGTGGGAAACCAAATCCCAAGGGTTCAGGCCAGTATGGGTGCTTCAGGGAGCTGTGCTGGGAAAGTCATTGTGCAGGTGCAGCAGCCACCGTGC
This sequence comes from Jacana jacana, assembly GCA_013400555.1. Lineage (NCBI taxonomy): Eukaryota > Metazoa > Chordata > Aves > Charadriiformes > Jacanidae > Jacana > Jacana jacana. The sequence continues at coordinate 28,831 of VZTM01019027.1, forward strand.
ATCAACATGACAGTATTTGCTAACACCTGATTTCCAAGATATGCTTAGTACTGCATTGCTGCTGAGGTACCATCAAGCAGTGTTTGGTCATTCTAGCTTACCTTTGGGTCATCTGTGACTATATCCCATCATTCTTCTTGTAAGGTTCAAACATGCAGATGAAGGCAGATTGGGAAGCAACCTGAGTTAGATTCTGGTGTTGGCTGCTGTAACAACAATTACTATTGATTTGAGAATGATTCTAACATGAGTATTTTGTCTGATTATTGAAAATCCATGGATCTGTGTGAATCCCATCCAAGTCCATACTGAACATGGGAGACCTTCAGCACATAAATCCATGTCCTTAATCTTCTCACCCAGCTGCTATCCCAGCAAAACCACACCATAACTCCCAGACACCCAGAACCCAAAGATGAACTAAAGTAGGTTATCAGTCAAAATTTTCCATTTAGGGTCAGGTTTACTTCTGAGTAGGGATGCGTATTTTCTGTCTGAGAGCTTTTCAATACTCCCTGTTTATAGGAGTGAGAAACCTAAGGGCTGTTCTGCTAGAAACATCAAGGCAATACAGCTGTAATGTGTGAATGTGTTGTTTTTTTTTCTTGAACAGAATCGGCAACGCACTTGGCTAAGTTGCAATAATCAGATCTTCATTACTGGTCCTGCTTTCAGGAGACAGAGTGGATGTGGCTTGACCTTTTGCCTGACTCAGTCTGAATTTGCAGTTGTAACAGAGAAATACTCTTTTCACTTTTAAGATGAATAGCAAATTTGATCTGAGAAAAGATTGGGAAAGAATAAGCGTGGAAGCAAAAGGTGCTGGTTTTATAAAATAGTTCTTCACTGTATATCTCAGGGTTTAGGGGCTCGTAATTATAATTAAAACAACCAAGCAAACATAAAAGGCAGAAGGTGACTTGGCTTTTTAGTGCATACTGAGCTGAGAATGGAAAAGGTCCTCAGCCCACAAATCCAGCAGGGAATATAAATGATTTATGGTAAAAGCTTAGATCATCCACTTTAAGTGTGATTGACAGATAGTGTTCCTGGCAAATGTCTGGAATTCAGCAAGCTGGGAATGAGAAACGCAAAGTACTGACAAACAAATGGCCATTTAATTTGAGGAAGAGGAGGCTGAGGGGAGACCTCATCACTCTCTACAGCTACTTGAAAGGACATTGTAGGTTGCTACTCGTCTCTTCTCACAGGTAATTAGCAACAGAACGAGAGGGAATGGCTTCAAGTTGCAACAGGGTAGTTTTAGGCTGAATATTAGGAAAGAATTTTTCACAGAAAAAGTGGTCAGTCACTGAAATGGGCTGCCCAGGGAGGTGGTTGAGTTGCCATCCCTGACTGTGTTTAAGAGTTGTTTAGATGTGGTGTTGGGCAATATGGCGTAAAGAAGAGTTGATGGTTGGACTCAATGAGTCTCTTCCAGCCTGAATGATTCTATGATCTGCATTTCTCTAACTTTTTAATCTTTCTTCAGAGTTAAGGTGAAATACATAAACCCTGGAGTTATACGTAAAAGGAGGCTTTTGACTCAGGTTCTCTAATGCAGCCATTAGACTTTGCCAACTACCTTCTGACACACTTAGAAGTCTCGCCTTACTCTTCTTGCTTTCCAATTACAGATATTTTTGATAAAACAGCCATTCAATCTGCCCTCTTTCTGTTTTTCTTCCTTTTTCCTGAGTTTTTGATTTTACTTTATGGAGAGGGTATAAACAAAGGGAGATGGTATGCAATTCCTTATTGTGTATGAGAGGACAATTGTTCTAATCCACTGTTGATACTCCTTGGTTGAATTTTAATTCCTGTTTACTGTAAAGACATCCTACTCCTCCTTTTTCCCTCTCATCTTTCTATGAATGTCAAATACATGGGGTTTTTTTAGAACCTGAAAATCCAGATTGATACTTTTGGTATGCATCATTTAGAAAATGCGCTTGATGGAGACAAAGGGGTGGTGATGCTTGCACGTGTGCCTTGCTTTGGAAATTGAACTGTAAGGTAGGATTGATTTTTCAACTAGATCACTGGCTGTTAACTTGATTAAATTCAAAGAAATTGTTAGTGATAGAGAACAGTACAACTTCTTGTTTCAGCCTGGTTTGTTTCATAAAAACAGGGTCTTCTGTGATCTGACTCAGCTTGTGATTCATATGTTGCTTTTCTCTGTTTGGTTTGGCTCCATGGGCACCCAACAGACATAGCTCCTTCGTGAGCTACTCTTGCCACAAATGGGAAGTGGCTCCCTGAGGTGGCAGGAAACTGCAGGAGGGGGAGTTTTTCAGGAGTTACAAATAACAGTGGGAAATCAGGGTTGCTCCTACAGGTGAAGGACACCGTCGTGTCTTTCTGTGTTATGTGAAAAGCAGAATTATGTTTTTAAGAGTAAGACTCAACTAACTTCTGCATATTGCTTCATATGTAGGCAAAGCAGCTTTTGCTTTGCTGTTTGCTGGTTGCACTTGCATTGTACTAATTATTCTTCGTCCTGCTGTAGGGCAGTAAAATAATTACTGTCATTTTAAGGCTGGAAAACTTGTCTGGAGATGTTAAGAAATAGGCTTAGAAATAAGCTAGAATTCTTCTCCCCTGTGCTTGGACTACCAGCTTTAACTGCTGTTCATCAGTGGTGGCACATTTCAATACTTGATAGATTCCAGAGCGTTAATTAAAACAGTTGTTTAGCTAATTGTCTGGAAGATTGTGAGTAAAAGCATATTTATTCCAAAGACAAACAATCCATTTTTACCCAGTGAAGCATATCAGTTTTTATGGTGCATAAAAATTGTTTCAGTTCAGTTTTGAATATATTCTGTGTTTGTCTGTCTAAAAGCCTTGTAGATGATGATCTATTTTAAGTGCCTGGAAGCTTTTTTCTTTGGCCATTTTTAATGTAGCTACTGAAAAAGCATATGTTTAAATAATTGAAATTGGAAAAAGTCATTCCCATTAAAATGCAAAGTTGCTTACTGCACCGAGCTATTGGACTACCACCGTGCTTACTGATATGCAGCCTTTGCAGTATTTCTGGATGTTGGCACTGTCCTAAGAAGAGACTGGAGGTGGAAGAAAGGATACCATCACGGTGCCTTTGCCTATCTTTCTGGGGAAACTGTCCTTATGGAACAGCTGTTTTCAGTGTATTTATGCACTTAAAATGGAAATATAGTCTATGCTCCTCCAAAGTGTTCAGAGACAAAACTCATCCTGGACTGTTGTGGAAGACTTGGAAGCACATCAGTGTGATCCACAGCTTATTGCACTACCACAAAGCTTATCACCAGGCTGACAGCTTCTCAAAGAGAAAACACTTATCATCTAATGGAAGAGATTATGTAATGATGGAAGTACAGGTCAAAGGTTGTGATGGGAGTTCTGAGTTTAATTTGAAGTTTCCTTGGCCTCTTCACTCATGATAATTCTCTTGGTTTTCATATAGGCTTTTGTATGGGACTATTTGTTTGGGGAATGAAATCTAAAAGGGACCAGGTGAAGTCGATTAACTAATGTATAATTTGATGCTTTGGCTTTAAGCATTGTTACAGGCAAAGTATTATATGTAAGACGAGGGTCTATCAGGTCCATCCCTACCATAACTTGATAAACATGATGAATGTATTTCTTTGTTATTTGTCCTATAATTCCTATAAAGACAGTGATATGCAGCTGATATTTCACCCCAACAGAGGTTTAGAAAAAAAAACAAAACATTCAAAACAAGAATAGTGTAATTATTCATTATCAAGATAAGAACTGAATATTCTTATCTTGTTAGCATTATATGTTGGAAAACAGAAAAAAAAAAATCATTGCTCTGTGAAGGAGCTTGTAACTTTCTTCTAAACACTCCTCTTTGTGTCCAGGCTGAGGTGGGGTATAACCAGTGAAGTCCTGACTGGAAGCCACTCCTCAGGTAGATTTTGGTGTACTTACCTTGTGTTGTACTGCCCAGACCAGTGCAAATTCCCCTTTTTCAGTATTCCTCAGCAGGGATTTCACTGGCTGCCCCAAGCTCATAGACAGGCACATGAGAAGGTTGTAAGCAAATGGCCATGTTTTCTTTCTTCCTAGTTGTTACAGCTAAATATGCTTGCCTTGTCAGTATTATCTTGGTGATAATGAAGCTGTACTCTTCTTGGTTTGAACTACATGGTTACCTTAAACCTCCACTGTGTTATATAGGGGCACACATGCACAACTACTGAAAGATTTTGTTGAGATTCTTACCAGCTGAAAAGCATTAATAGTCAGGAGAATTGAAATCTGCTCTTTTATACTGTTGTAAAGACAGACTTTTCTGGTGATGACCCAGCGAACTAGGGCAAACTCACTTTAATAGCAGTACTTCGTTACAGCCTGCAACTGTGCTGACGTATTATACAAGATGGGTTTTATTGACACAATAGTGGGTAATTGTGACCCAGAGTAAGAAAACTCAACAACATCGATGTAAGAAACAAATTGTTTGCATGGTAGTTAAAATAGGATAGGGAAAAAGCCCATTTATTTTTAATTAATCTCTTTGAAAGGCATCAGAAGAGAACATTAACCAAGAATGAACCATTTTTCTTTATTTTTAGAGGAAAACCTTTTCTGGTATTTAAGGGAGTTCTCACATGAAACACTCTTTGATCGTGCTTTATTATACAATTTTGCTGGGTTGTTGTAATTAACAAAAAGATAGTGGGAAAAGTTATATTCAAAGATTATTTTTTTCCAGACAGAATATTTTTCCGACCACATAAAATAGAAGAACTTCGACTGCATAAATGAGATGTATGTTCTTTTGTATTTTTTTGATGGAAATAGTACTGTTACTGAAAGCAATGCTGCTGATTTTCTCTAGGCAAAGGAGATGTTTTTGGTGATGTGTTCTGGAAGGAGTCTACCCTCGCCCAGTCCTGTGCTAACGTAAGGGCTTTGACTTACTGTGATCTTCATGTGATTAAGAGAGATGCCTTGCAGAAAGTGCTGGAGTTCTATACAGCCTTTTCACACTCCTTCTCCAGAAATCTCATTTTGACCTACAACTTGAGAAAAAGGGTGAGTAGCTTTGATTATAACATACGCCATACAAATGATCGCTTTTAAGGACTGTCTGTATGAAAAAAACTGAATTGCTTGAATTCTGGTATTCTTCATACCTTCTCTTATAAGAAGGATTTTCACAGCTTGCCTAAGAGACACACTGCTAGCATGTTAGAATCAAAAGGCCGTAAGTATTTGTTCCAGAGGTAATTTTATGGGGAGCTGGACTGTGTATATGTGAAAGTATTGTAAGTTTCTATGAAATGGACAAATTTCAGCGTATATGCGAACTGTCGTGCACTTGTGATAAACAGTGTTTGCTACTTCCTGCAACTTCAGTTTGTAAAGCAGCTAAAAAGATGCTAGGGGTGTTGACTGAAGTTACAAGGAAAGTAGAAGGAAAGGTATGAAATCTAATATGTGGGGCAAAAGTCAACAACAATAATCAGAATGGAGAAGTAATATGAACGTGACTAATTCTACCAAAAGTTATTTCTTTCAGTATCAGTCACATTTTGGAATTACTTTGCTTATCTATAATGTTTCCATTTTCTTACCCTTGATTTTTTGGCTCTTTTTATTTCTTCCTGTGTGCCAGTTCAAGTTTTTGTCAAATGCAAATCATCATAACCTAATACCCTGTTTTAAATACTTCATGCAATCTTCAGTGAACCACTACTGTAGAAATTTATTAAAACCACAGTAGGTATAATTCAGTTGATATGATTTTATGATGCGGTGTAGAAGATGGTAAGATGACATTGAGAATAAACACAATGGAGCACCTATTCTTCCTTTAAAGATAGTTGAGATTAGGTAAAGAAATATGTTTGATAGGAGGGTTTTTTGTTCCTAAACCCATTTATCCATGGTAACTTCCAGGTGCCAAGTAAGTCCTAGATAATTACACCTGAAAAGGTAGATACCTTTTCATCTTTGAAGCCTGTTTTCAAGACTAGTTTATTGATTATTTTTTTTATAACTTTTTCTTTTAACCTAGAGTTGGCATACTGAAATTAAAACAATATGATGTTTTCTTTAAGCGTATGTTAGCGATATAAAAAAATTCAACACATTCTTCTATGTCCAATATTGACAAGCTATCCACACTTCGGTCAGATGAGTTGAAACTCTGGTAGAAATTGATGTAATTAAAAAGTAAGAAGGAAATTTATAGTTGAGAATTTCCTCATAAAAGATTTTTTTTCAAATGACATTGAGTTCCTGCAGGACAAGGAGAAGATACACAGCTGCAATAAAGTTAAGAGAGATGTCCTGTTAAATACTAAATTTAAAAAACAGGTACTACTTACCTGGTATTAATTAATATAAGAAATAAAAGAAATAATATGGCATTGAGGTCACCTAATGCATCGGTATTACTGGTTGGCATATTTAAAATAACACTGTGAGTAATGTAGTAAGATGCTCTAAGAATACATAACTACTTATTTTTTAACATTAGTAGAAATAACAAACTTTAAGGCATAAAGGACCAACCCTTTTGAAACTCACAGAAACACTAGCAGAGTTGCATCGTTTTGGATCTGCTCAGAGCCAGAAGTCCCAATTTTAGAATCAAATGCCTACTCCAGAAGGGATTATCTTTGTCTCTATGTTCATTGGTGTAGGTTTTCCCAGCCCAGGTTACAAAACACATTTTAACCACTCTATCATAATTCCTGGGTGTCAATTTTTTATACGAAATGTTCCTCCTAAAAGGTACATTTTGTGATAGCAATTTCCATCCAGTTATTCAAATAATTGGAATTTAATTGAGTTACAGTCAGCAGAAAAGTGGCATTGATTGATAATGGAAGTGAGAGATTGATGGATCTAGGTTAACAGACTGTAATTTTATTTATTCTGTTGAAAGAAGGCTGATTGCAATCAGAATGCAAATGTTAAATAGTGTAAATAATATATGCTTTTGGAAATGCATAAAAGGTATGATACTTTAGAGACTGGGGATACTGCACATTAAAAACTAACTTTTTAGAGTTTAGAATTTAATCTGGTATAAATATCTGCAAATCTTTTATAGAAATAGCTCCCCAGCCTGTCACTTCTAACACTTCTCCTGGTCTATTTCTGCAAATGGAATTTCGTGGAATTCAGATGAACTGGTACCTTCTGTGAGTTACGTTGTGATGTATTGCATATCCTTCGGAATATAAATACCAGAATTACACTTTTCAATAAACTGTTTCGTCTCTGGCTCCAAAAGTACTCAGTAAGTTGAAGTGTAGATACTGTGTATTCATCCCAAATATATTCATACAGATTCCAAACGTGAAAAAAACAGCTTGGGAGCTTGGGAGTTTTGGGGTTTTTTTAATGCCTGAAGGATCCCATGTGTATATTTTTAGACTTGGTTATTCCTCTGAGGTGTCTCTGTCTCCAGGGTGCATATGCCTTCACTTGGCCACATGCAGAATCTCACTGCATAGTGCAAGGTGCTTTTTTGCCAAGTTTCGTTCAGCTTCAGTGAGCTTTGGCATTGGTCCATTCTTTCACCATGTTCATATATTCCTTGGCTTCTGGGTCTCCTCCCGTGACCCCTTCCCTCATGGAGATGGGACTGTCTGTCCCAAACCCTGTGGTGCCAGTGAGCAGTGCTGACCTCATGGATGTCCCCCACACTCCCTGGGGTCTGGGTCTACATGCTAACAACTGTGACAGAAATGAGCAGAGACGCAGGAGCATTTTAAGATACTAAAACCAATCAGTCTTGGCCCTAGCTAATTCTACAGCTGGATTTAGGCAAAGTGAAAAGTGTCTTCATTCCTTGTGCTGCTCTTCTCACTGGTCTTGAATGGGCTTTGAGCTGAGCTGGGAGGGCAGGATGCCTGTCTGTCCTCCCTAGAACAGAGCTGCAGTTAGGAAATGTTACTGCCTGTGATGTCTGAGGACTTCGTGATCAAGGGAGACGCTTCCAGTGCTCTCTCCCTGGCATGCTGTCTCTGTCTGTGTTTGTGCTGTGAAAACAGTTTCCTTTCACTCACTTTCTCAAGACAAACATGGGTGAAATATCCTCCTTTCTAAAACTGTCAGCATACTGTCAGGTAACTCCCTGAGCAGCTTCCTCAAGTAACTAAAATCCCTCCTGAAGGTATTAGCTGTCTAGTTACCTCTGGCTGGAGCTCAGACATAGAGAACTAAGAATCTTAGTTTTCTAGAAAAACTTAAAAAACCTAATTTTGTCCTAAAGAGGAAGAGAAAGGAGATTTTTAATAAACTCTTACTGCTACTAGTCATTGAAATTTTCAGCTAACTGGGAGTAAGGGGGGAATCAGCTGCTGCATCTGTCTCCCCAACATCCTAAGAAACTGGCACTGCATTGTGTGGCTGCCCGTGGCTGCATGGCAGGCTCAAGGGCTTCACAGCTAGAAGGAAGCTGACAGAGGATTTCTCAGAGTACTTCCTTCTGTTGTAAAATTAAAACAGGTGAACTTGATGTTTCTCTCTGTTTTCAGAATCTCAGAGAGATACCAAAGTGTAGACACTGGGAGTGTGTGGGATGAGACAAACTCTCCCTTATGTCCCCCACACTCACTGGGGTTTGGGTTCCACATGCTAACAACTGTGACAGAAATAAGGAGAGTGTGCTAGACAAAAGAGAAATATTACAGGCTTGGAGGGCAGCAAGATTCGCAGGCTGGATGGAGGTCTATTTTTCACCAACAAATATTTAAACATTCTGAGTTTCCAGCCAAGGCTTCGTCGTTCCTGGATAGTAGAAACCCAAGAAGAGAGAAGCTTGTATGATAGCTACTTGTTGTCTTTTGCTTGTGATGAGGTGCAAATTTGCTGGCACCTTCTTTAGGAATGCGAAGGGCCTTTGGCAGTGCTTGCAAGCGCTCTGGTTTTGGCAGGTGTTTCTTTCCCTGTGTATGAGCTTTGTGACCAATATTAACTTACACTGGGTTGTACCACAGTGTATTCGTGCAGTTCATTCTGCTGCAGCCATAAATGATATTACAGCTCAAATGATTGCACACACTACATAAAAGAGAGAATTCTTATACATAATTTATCAAGCTGAGATTTCTCTAGTAAGCCATTTTAGCCTGGATAGAGATTAAATGACTAATTCTGAATGCTTTGGAGTGCCATGATAGAAAGTGCAAGTAGCTTTTCCCAAAACTAAAATTTGTGTCCTAGAATAAAAGAAGGAATGCAGTAGGATGTAGATGTTTTCTTTGGGATTTTGCAAGACTGAAAGAGATGGCAAAGAACACTCCACATTTTTATAAAGCAAGCATGATTTAGTGATATAAAGCCAAAGCTCCTAGTCAGAACATATTTCTTGAGAGAGCAGTGATTGCAACAGAGTAGTTTGTCTCTCTGCCTGTATAAGATTGCTTGCCTTTGTACATGTAGTGTTGTGATTATTCTATGCCATTCCAACTGTGCCAGTGGACAGAGCTCCCATCACCTCTTCCTAAAAGCAATTTTAAAATATAATTGTGCTTTCCTCTTCAGCATTAGCTTCACATTTCTTCTTTTTATACTGTAACTAGAGAGAGAGAACCTCTCTCAAATCAAACATTTCAGCTAGGAGTGTTAAGAGCCTTGATTTTAAGTCCCGTGGGAATTAGCAGCAGGTCGTTTTCAGAGAGGCAATCCATGGCTTTGTATTCTGCCTTTCCACATGACAGGTTTTCCAATTCTTTTTTGTGATATAGGTTCAAAATGCTACGCCAGAATTCTTTCTGATATGGAAAGCTGAATTGCTGCAAGATTTTAACAAAGCTTTCTTAAAATGAGAAAAGTGAAATGTTTTAATTTTAATTGGCTCGTTTGATGGTGGATTTCGTAATGGTCAAACTGAGACCTTGCCGCTTTCTCCTGTATTTGTACTCACCAAAACAATCCCACAAGTTGTGTGGGAAGAAGAGTTTGATGGTTCACTAGCCTGTGTCTTACAGTGCTGAAGACCCAGGACGCTGGACATGACTGAGGCACCTGGGTAGATTTGTGGCTTGAGAGTTATGCTGTATTTGTTGTTATTTTCCAAAAAACCTCCCGAATGTAAATAAACACTTAAGTACTAAAATCTGATCTTTCCAATGCTGCCTTTTAAGAGCTGTTCAGGTAGCTGCATGTTCTTATATTCTCTGTTTCTCCGTGCCAATCTAAGCAAAATGTACTTTATTCAGTGTCCTCATTGGTAGATTCCATATTGCATTTTTGCATCTTCTCTCTGGCCTTGGACAACTTAATTAACTTTTATCTGTCTCTCACTGTTAACAATTTGTCTAGCTCATGGGTTTTTGTGGAAATCGTCTTTGTGCCCTGGACTGAGAGTGCTCTGAGGCATGTTACACGTTACTAGGTTTGCGTGTCTGCTATGGATAATTTAAGTGATGTGACTGTCCGTGAGTTGAAACCTCATGCTCTGAGGAGTATGTGCCCTTGGATTTCCTCCTTCTCCTCTTCTGCAGCTTCTTGGCCCCTTTCAGGTAAAACCTTAATAGCAAGACATGGAAAGGATTTGACCAGCTGCAAGTATTTCAAAATCATATTTCTACAGTGATTGTAAGTGTTCAGCTGAGAGTAACTCCATTACCTTTCAGAGACATCCTCTAAAAGTGTAGTTTCCAAAAGTTTTAAACTCTACAGTTATTTCTGTTCTATTTCAGTCTGAATAGCCTTGATCCTTAGGGACCTATGCTTATACAGAGGAAGATCTGGCTACAGGCAAGTAGTTTACATACTGGGGATGAATATGTACAATAAAAGACATAATTAACTAGGAAGTTTTAAGACAATGTGGTGGGTTGACCTTGGCTCAATGCCAAGTGCCCACCAAGCTACTCCATTGTTCCCCCTTCTCAATAGGACAGTGGGAGAAAAATAAAATGAAAAGCTTTACCCCATCATGGGTAAAGATAATGACAAGGAGATCACTTACCAATTACTGTCGTGGGCAAAATAAACTTGACTTAGGGTAATTAATTTAATTTATTACCAATTAATAAGAGTAGGATAATGACAAATAAGAAGGGTAGTAGGGGGACAACCTGCATCACCATGGTCTTCACCATGTTCATCACCATGGGTTGAAGCTGAATCTCTGCTTCAGCACTTGGAGCACCTCTTCCCGCTACTTCTTCACTGACCTTGGTGTCTGCATAGTTGCTTCTCTCACACGTTCTCATTCCTCTCCCTGCTGCTGGTGTTCTGCAGTGGTTTTTATGCTTTCTTAAACACGTCATCACAGACACGCTGCTAACATCGCTGATTGGCTCAGCTTTGGCCAGTGGCAAGTCCATCTTGGAGCCGACTAGAACAAACTCTGTCCAATATGGGGACAGCTTCTGATGCCTTCTCACAGAAGCCACCCCTGCTGTCCCGCTACTACCAAATCCTTGCCACCTAAATCCAATACAGACAACAAAACTGTTGCTTGTATTAGTACATTTTAATGTAAATTTTAGCTGTAACTTCGATTAATCTATGTGGGTAAGTAGCAAAATGCTTCTTTAAAATACTCTTAAATGACTAATCCCTTCTAAACTGATTTGATGAATTCATCACTCGTTGGAGATGCCTTCTCCTACTATGAATAATGAGAAATTTGTCATACATTTAGATGCTATAGTATAAAGTTTGTACAATTGTCATAAAGAAATAACATAGTATACCATGCAAAAAAGGTGTGTATTTCCCCAAACGAATATGAAGTTGTTGAAATTCTGAGATGCCATTCACTAGTGAATCCCATTAAAGGTAACCTAGTGATCAATGGATATTAATAGCCATCAATAAAATAAATTGATGGAAGAGCTGGTGAGAGTGACTTCTGAATTACAATTCAACTTAAAATAGAAGAATATGATTCTTTTAGAAAGCTGATACTAAAACCATAATTGCCTTGAAGTATCTTCAGTATGAGAATATTTCCTGCTCTCTGCTATTGTTGATTTATAGGTTTTCCCACACTAGGCACTAAATACTTAACAATCATTTGCTTTCTGATAACTGAATTAGAAATTAAATTTGTGCAAACTGAGTTTATAAAATTAGAATTTTAGCTGCTTTCTGTTGTATTTTCTAAGTTGGGAAAGCTATGTCAATGTATCAATGAAAGCTATTCCAATTATATGTCAGTACTTGGGAAAAAATGTGGTAAATGAACAAGTTCAGGTTGACTTGAAATTGAGGTTAAGTGCTTCATTCATTAATTCAGAAACAGGATTTGATATTTTGTTTGTTTTATTACACTTTGTGTAGATGCGCTTGAATTGGTTTTGAAAGGTTTTTTTTCTCAATGACCCATAAAATACTCAGTCTTAAATATAAAGGAAAAAAATTCTGACCTTTTCAAAATCTGTAGTATTCATAAGCTCTTCCCTTATATGGTAAAGCTATTCCAAGTAGATGAAAAATACAGTTAACAAGCTTGATGGTGAATTAAAATAAAATTTGTTTTCAGACTATTTTAATCCTAAAAAAAAAATAAAAAGGCACTTTTGGCTTTTGTGAAGATATTTTCACGAGTAGTAGAGAGTTAGCATTTAAAAAAGGGTCTTGTATCATGCACAACCACCTACACCAGCTTGTTTATCCCAACAGAAGAAAACGGATTGCTTTGATTTTTACCCTCCTCCACCCACATAGACTAAATTTTAATATAGATAAAGGTTACTCAGTGTGTATGAAGATTCCCCAGAATAGCTCCCCTAAGCCTTTACAAAACAGAAAATGAATTTCCTAGGAACTGGGGAAATTCTAAATGCTGGCCCACCACCAGGGACAGGAAATTGTAATCCAAAAGACAGTGTAATTGCTCTTCATCAGTCTGGGAATTTGGTCTTCATTGTGAAAACAATGAAATGCTCACTAGCATTTTTATAGTATGAAGGATCAGTCCTTAGTTTAAACTCATGTTTTGCTTACTATTGTATTGACCTAGATAAATTTGAAGTGTAATACAGATGCACAATGGAGGCTGAACAGCAGTCTGTCTGCATAGCATGTTATTCTCTTTTTCAATATGTGCATGGCACACTACCACCTGCTCATAGCTAAGTGTACTGAGGTGCCTTAGTCCACCTTTGGAACATGCTGGTAAAGAGAAGAGGGTACTCCACAGGAATCCAAAGAGCTCCTACCCTTTCTCCAAAGCTAAAAGTCTTTCTTCTACTGGTTGCCATGACTGAGTGGCCAGAGTTTCAAAATCTCTCTGTATTTCTAATTTAAAAACCAAAATGTATTTTTTTATTTGTACCTGTCGTCCCTGTGTGTGTCCATGTGTATATACACCTATATTGACTAACATATCATTGAATGTCTCAAGTAATTCTAGTTATGCACTTTTTCTAATATATGGCTATTCTTGCCTGGGCTTTTTTTGCCTGTATGCCCCATGTTCTCTCATATAGCTGCACTAATGTATGTCAATGGCTTGGATACCTCTGTGCCCTCCTGATTGTATTTTCTGATACACCGTGGTGCTTCACACACAGTGGAGCATTGCTGACCAAGCAAAAAGCAGAACAGTGACCTAATACCCTCCTGTATATTTTTTTTACAAATTTAATTTTTTCTAGTGCCTGTGGTCTGGGAAGCAGCTGACTAGGACAAACTCTTACTAAAAGAATGTGATTTCCAGGCATAACACCTTTCTTTTGGTCTTCTCTAATGTCACTAAAAGCTGAACTCATAGGATTTCAAATCCAAAAACTCAACCTGTCCAAGGTGCTCCATGAAGAAGAGAGAATGTAGATAGCTGTGCAAAAGCTGAAAGCTGAGTTACAGTGGCAAACCTACAACCTTGAGCAATCAAAGTTTATATTTTAACTGATGAGATTGATCTTTTCCTCAGCTCTCCATTGAAAGCTGAAATAGCAGCCCCCTATTAAAAAAAAGAATTCAAATTCTGGACATTACGGCTAATGCTGTATAGAGACTTTACGATCCCTGCTCTAGACCAAATCCTACCTACGAGTCCTCTGTTTTCTTGCTTAAATATAGACACCTTCATTGTAACTGTGAGCTCTTGGACAGTGAGACAAGGGAGGTCCTTTTCCTTTCTGCATACCTGAGCTGGATCTCCACAGCTCCTCCAAGAAGTCTTTTTGATATGCACCACGATGGGTATAAAACAAGCATCTCACTCTAAGTGGGAAATGCTGTTAAGATTGTGCGTGAAAAAAAGCAATTTCCCAACTTGAGTTATGAAGAATGGGAGCTGCCTACAGTATTAGTGTCAAACTGTCCTACATGTTTAAGCAACTGATATTTTTCCTGTATCTGTTCTTGAAAATCAGCCTTCTGGTTGCCTTTGAACAAATATCTTCTGGGGGGAGCTGTGGGGGGATAAACCAGGAGTGTGCCACATTCCTTAGTCTCAAGCCTTCTGCAAGAGAGTCACAGAGGTAGCAAGGGGTCTGATGTCAACCTGCTTTACAGGCTGCTGCCCATTCCAGTGTGACATTGGAGTGTTTGACTGCTGAACGTGAAGTGGAGTAGCTACTAGGTGTGGCCTTGTGAAAGTTTTTGAATCCAAAATCCAGTAAGCTTTTACCATCATGGGAATGAACGAATTGCAAACAAAACTCGACAGGGCACCTTGCCAATCACCTGCTATGACTGTAGCTACAGACTGTTGCCACAAGGCAAGTGCTAAGAAGGGTATTGTGTCAGGGTGTGGCTCAAGTATAAGAACTTACTGAAGTACTCAGAGTAGGATCGTGAGTCAGCCCCTCTTTATTTGGTGTTATTTTTGCAGCAGACAACTGGGTTTTTCCTCGAGCTGGGTATGATTCCTTCCTCAAAAGGAAGTGCATTGTCATGTCAAACACCTGTTTGGATCCAGACTTTCAAACAGAAATGTGGTACCTGACATGACATAAAATATTAAAGCCCTATGCAAATGAATGTACTAAGTGTTTTAGAGTAATTTTTCTAAATTAATGAACTGCAGAGGGGACTTACACTCGGCTCCACCTCAAATGTCAGTATTCTCCCTCTTGCTATCACTTTTTTTTAGGTTCCCATTCATTTTCTCTGTCTACCTATCACATTCCAAACTTCAGTAGCTTGTGTAAGGGCACTTATAAACATGCTGAGATCAGTAGTATCTCCTTCAGCTGAAGCAGGAGACTACAGTGGTAGGCTACTCTGAGTGTACTCAGTGTCCCAAAATGCTGTCCGTATTGGACTTAGAGTGGGAAAAGCATTATCCACAAACAACTGCACAGCTGGACATGATGAGTTCTTAATTAGCCATTGGTCCAAATCCATTGCCTGTCTATGCAGCTGTGAGACTGCATAATGTTTTCACCAGATTTTTATCAGGAGCTAAGTCTGCTAATTCCATTTTTAATTAGTACAGCGTTATGAATGTGAAAATTTGACAAAGTAATATTTGAGATGAATAATATGTGCTTTTGTTACCATATACTTAGTTGTTTCTTCTTTTTATCACCATCTTCTGGGGGCTTTTCCAAATACAAAGAGGAATACACTCCACACATGCCTTGTTCCAAGTCTTTGTGACTTCGGTAAACCGCTCCTACATCAGGTCCCCAGGATTCATGCAGCCAGCCCAAACTGGCCTTTTCTCGCAATTCATCTAAAGGTACTATGCCTTCATCCTAAAATTTCAGATGTGCTTCCACCATCTGACAAACCTTCATGCCTGGTCATTTCTCCCATATGCCCTGTAATAAATATATGACACAACAAAATAATTTCATTATTCATTTACACAGCTGACACCAGAGAATCCAAGAGCATTTCTACCAAAATAATTTTGTAACACACTGGGTTATTTACTCTGCAAAGTGTCATAAGCATTGTCTTTGTGTGAAAATTCAGAATTATGTTCCCCTTTCAGAATTTTTTTTTCCTTTATTTGTAAAAAAATAAAATAAAATAAAACCCAAAACCCAATCAAAAATCCCACAAAAATCTCAGGGCATTACTCTTCAGAAAGAGCTAATAGTGTACCCAGGATGACCAAAATAGATACGTTTGTGTCTCTGGTCTTTGAGGTTGATGCCTGGGTTGTTTTTTTTTATATAAAATTTTGATAAATTGTGTAAACTCTAGCATTCTTTGTACAGTTGCAGAAGTGAGGCATGCTACAGCTTTCCTCTAAGTAAGACGTAGGCAATTTTTTTTTCTTTTCTGAGGTTTCACTGTTATTTCACAGTAACAGGAAAGGTGTTGTTTGTGGCCAGATATTATCTTGATTAACAGAAACAAAATTGCTGTTGACTTCCATCACATACATCATCAGATGTTTTAGGCTAGAGATTAAATATGAGGTTGCTGTTACCTTTGCTCACGTTAAGATACAAAGCAATAGCAGAGGACAAAAATAATGTTAGCTGTAACAAATGGCTATTGGCTTTGCTATTAGAACTTTGGTGTAGTCTAGAAACATATTATTAGTCTTTGATTTCCCTTGCCTGCATTTTTCAGATTGCTCAAGCAGCAAGTCCTGAGTGAGTAAAAGCTGTATCAGAAAGTCCAGTGGCTTACATGCTTTCAGTGATTATCCTGCCCTTTCCGAAATAAGGGATTTGCCTTGATGCATGACAAATGCATTGGAGTAAGTGGAGAAGTGCTAATGAAGTGTTTTTATTTGGGATGTTGTTTGGCAACAGTTCTATTCTTTAACAGAAAAACATGATTATTATCTTTGTTGATTATGTTCAAAACTGTAATTTGGTTTTGACAATCAAGACAGTTAATAAATGACCTTCATCTTTCATACCCAAAACTATCCCGTAACAGATGCAGCCATGAAGGGAGTTTGAAAAACTTGTAGCTTCTGGTTTGTAATATATTCTAGAAATTTATGACAGTTTGTCTAAATTTATTATTGCTCTGTTACTATTTAATGATATGTAGCATATTTGTTAGTGATATGAAGGAATAACTTCAAAAATACTGAGGTGTTTCTTATTGTGCTCTCTGAAAATCTGTCACTAAATACTGCATATTGCTTAGCTCACCACATTTTCCAATCAGTAAGATTTTCCAAACCCCATCATAGTCACCACAGAGCACTTCAAAACAGTGTCATTGTAGAATAGGGCTCCTGAGATTACCTTTAATAATATTGTTAATTTCTTGCATGTTGGAATTTCCTTTCTAAACATTTTAAGGTATACAGATGGAGCCCTTCACCCAAGGATCTCATGTAGAGTTTTATTTCTTTATTTTTTTATAAGATTTTGGATCATTTCTTGTCCTTATGTGAGAGGATGATCAAATACAGAGCATTAAGTGACTTGTACAGTGTCTCTCAATGATGGTGAGGACCAGAAGCAGGATTTTCTAGCCGTATGCTGTACAGCATAGAACTTCAAAGGTCTGCAGTGTGTAGTGCAATATGTTGAATTATGCCATGTGTAGTGGAAGAGTAGACTCGAATCTTGGGCTGCAGTTTTGTAAATGTCGTGGTTTTGACCAATCGGACAGATGATGACCCCTCCTTCCCCCCCCCCCCTAAGGAAAAGAGAGGAGAGGAAAGGATTAAGAGATTCAGGAGTTTAGATAAAAACTAAACTACTTTAATGAAATATCAATAACAATAATATAATAAGCAATAAAAAGAAAAATAAAAAAAAATATAAAAGAAAGGATAAAGAAAAAAAAAAGTATACAGTCTATACAAAACCATATCAGGCTCCCAGGACGATGATCACGTCACCAGCAGCACCAGTGAACGTCCCAGGCTGGACTCAGTGACCGGCAGGAGCTGGATCAAAGGCAGATGAACAGACAGGTTCCTCCTCAGACGTCGGCCATTGAAGGAAGAAAAAACTAACCACCCCTTGATCCCTCAGCTTTTTTTACTGAGCATGATGCAGATGGGATGGAATACCCTAATTGGCCAGTTTTAGGTCACCTGACAAAATGACCTGACTTTGGTTGTTCTAGCAGTAAGTATAAGCAAGGGCCTCTCTGCATACCATCCCTTGGTATAATCAGGTCTTATCACTGTGAGACGAAACACTCTCTGAACAATGTGCTGTTAGTTTCAGACTTTAGTTAGTTAGAAGAGGCCCAGCTAAAAAAGTAAAACTACTGAACAGAAAATTGGTTTGTTTTGCCTCAAACCAGTAAAAAGCCTTTGTGTATGCTCTCTCTCTGAAAGACAACCCCCTCTATGAATAATAAGTATTTAATAGTACATACAAAGTGTGCTAAAGGACATAAATGAGTGAGCAAAAGCAGGTTGCTGAGACTAGAAAAATGGTACTTAGAACACAAGCTTGTCCCTCTTCCCTGTTGAATACTGCATGTACAAAGAGAGCCTCTCAGTAGATAAGCAAGTTAGACAAAGAGGCAGGAGAGACAAGAAGTGGAGCATCTGGTTTCTCTCCACAGAGATGGGTGGAAAAAATGGATGAATGGAGCAGCTGGTGGTGTGTGATCCACAAGGCTATAGGACAGCAGTAAGTGATTGGGAAGAGTCAGTTCATTCTCTTCCAATATTTTCCTAGATTGGACACAATAAAGGCAATAAAAGGCAACCTCAACTTGTCTTATTCATCAACTTTTCCCCTAGCTGACCACCAAGGAAACCCTTCTGATTGTGCTATTTGACAGCCTATCTGCCACTCCTTCCTGCCAACAGAAGTTGCAATACTGCAACCTCTATGCTCTCATAATCCCTGAGGAATATTATTAAAGCAGCCAACAGAAAGAGATGAGGTCAGGAGCACCTTCTAGTGACATTACTGCACTTGAGGTGCTTTCTTAGCTATCTGGATGACCTGGTATCCCAGATTGCTCTAGTACCCCAGTCTAACCCTACCCTACCAATGCAGTGCCTTCTAAGAAAGTCTGATGTTAGACTATGATGGTGCAGCCTGTATCATACTACTTACTACTGCTACAGAGCATCCTAGAACCAGAGGTACCCCACATACTTCTTCAAGAGTTGTGTGACTGGATAAGGAATTGGCCTTTCCCACTGGGCAGTTTGTGCTGCTTGGCTTGTGCTATGGTGATCATCAAAAGCAATCTTCGTTAAGTCTTAATTGGTATTTCCAAATGGTGCATGATTGATCCTGCTACTCCTGCTCCTCCCATGTGAACATGAGTGACAAAGCTGCTTTTAGAACCAGAAGAGATATATAACACTTGCATCCTGCAGCCCTCCCACCTTAGAGAAACAACATGTGATCAAGCTGGAGGCTGCTGCTCCACAGTTGCTGGATGAGAGCCGAATATGGGTTTGTCAGACTACCCAGATTCCCTTAGCAACCGTGTGTGTGCGCAGGATGTGCTGAGCGTGTCTCAGCACACTACACTGCCTACCCCTGCCTGAGTATGTCGTCAGGTCACATTTTCCCTTGAGATTTACTCTGTATGTGTGTTTTGCTCTGTTCTGCCAAACAGCAGGTAAGCCCCACACCTTTGAAGGTGACCTGGGCCAGCTGCGTCCATTCAGACAGATGGTACATCTCATGCTCTGTGAGCCCTGTCATATTGCTGAGTTGTGAGAGCACCTTCTCAGAAGAGAGCTCTAGTGCTGGAGGCAAGATCCTGAGGAAGGGGGTGAGAAGTGGTGTTCTGCCCCTATGTGAGCAGACAGGTCTGCTGGAACAAGCATGTGGATGTCAGTACTGTTTGGCTTTTCAGGTAAGGCCCCTGATGGGCCTTTGGGAGGCAGATGAGGAAGGCTGATCTCTCTCTCAGAGATCTGTATCTCTCCTGGTTCTGGTTTCTCTCTCCATTCACAGAGTCACAGAATTCTGTCAGAGTTGGAAGGGGCCTCTAGAGATCATCCAGTCCAACTCCCTTGCTAGGATTGCCTAGAGTACATCACTCAGGACAGCATCCAGGTGGGGCTTGAAGGTCTCTGGAGAAGGGGACTCCATGACCTCCCTGGACCGCCTGTTCCAGTGCTGACACCTTCACTGTAAAGAAGTTTTTCCTCATCTTTGAATGAAACTTCCTATGTTCCAGCTTCTACCCATTGCCTCTCATCCTGTCACTGGGAACCACTAAAAAGAGTCCAGCTCCATCCTCCTACAACCCACCCTTCAGTTACTTATATCATTAATAAGGTCTCCCCTCAGCCTTCTCTCTCCAGGCTAGAGTCCCAGCTCTCTCAGCTTTTCCTCATAAGGGAAATGCTCCAATCCCTTAATCATCTTTGTTGCCCTATGCTGGACTTTCTCCAGTAGTTCCTTGACTCTCAAACTGGGGAGCCCTGAATTGGATGCAGTATTCCAGTTGTGGCCTCACCAGTGCTGAGTAGAGGAAGAGGATGACCTGCCTTGATCTACTAGCCACACTCTTCCCTAAGCAGCCCAGGATTCCATTCCCCTCGCCTTGCCTGAAGAGAGATGCTGGCAGATAGCAGAGCTATGCAGGACCCCTTCCGTATGACTGCATTGTGTTATGGGAGCGTGGATGGTATGGACAGTGTGCGTAAAGACGAAATGGGCTTAGGTGCAAGGAATGGTGGTATATATGGCAATAGGTGCCCTCTCAGGGATGTTAGAGCCTGCTGGAGACACCAGGCTGGCAGCAGCAGAGAAGACAACATTCATGCTCCAGCCTGAGGCCATCTTCTGTGTGCAGTACTCAGGAGTGTTCTGAAAGGGCCCTGTGACACTGAATATTGTTAATTTTACTGTAGGAGTGTCAACATTAAATTATCTGGAAGTAAACAAGCTTTTTAAAAAGGATTACTCTTCTTCTGAGCTATTTGGAGGTTTCTAGCACAAACTGTTCAAAGCATGAACTGCTACTTTGAAATCCAGCAGTTCAGTGCAGGTATTTTGTGGCTCATGGAGTTGTACAACAGACAGCTAGGAATAATTCTTAAGGTTGGGAGCCTCCGAAAATGGGTCTGGCATCAGTGGAGAACGCTTCTATTGAAGAAATTCCTGATCCTTCCTGAACCAGAGGTTTCTCATCCCCATATTTTTGTACATGTTGAAGAAACTCTTTGCATGGTCAGTAAGGCAAGAGTGAGCAGATAGGAGTAGGGTGGAAAGAAGTCTTTTAATACAATGATAATAATAATAAGCTAAACAAAATACTTTTGTAATGGATGTAAAGGTAATTGTAAAGGTAGCTAATGTTAGTTGCTACTGGGCTATCGCTGGATCAGCAGCACTTTAGTTCCCATATGTTATCTTAGGCCATTCTAATTGTCACCGCTTTAGAAAGCTTCCCATTCTATTTTTCCCTTAGGGTACAGATATTGTAACCTGCATTTAATGCAGAAAGAGAGGGAACAAGAAAATATTTCAGCAAGGCTTTCTTAAATAGCATAATGTTAATCGGTAAAGATTGTTTTGCCATACAAATATTCTTTGTTTACTATTAAAAAGCGTCAATTGCCTTTATATGTCCTAAATGATTTAGAGAAACAGACAAATGATTCAATTTTGATTTTGTTTTATACTCCAATGAAGCAAACAACAGATTTGGAACAAGCTGCTTGCTAGACCTTGGAAATTAAATGGTTCTTTTTATTGGGCACTGGTAAAGTGTCTCTGCCTTTCCTGATGGCAGACAAGCCTGAAATACATTGACTCACGCTTGTTAGGGTTCCATCAAGCTCCTTTTATTTCCTTGATTATGATTCTAGTGCTGCCGCCCAGGCAGGAGCTCCCGCTTTGATTTCCCTTGAAACCAGTGCTTTCCAGAGAATGTCTCCCCCCTGCAACCTGGAGTGAGTTACACTGTGAGAACTTGAGTTACAAGGCTGTGTCTTGTCTCCAGAAAGCTATTTAATACAGAGCGGTGAAGCTTTTTCTTACCCCCTCTAAGGGGAGATCTGTGTGCATGCAGCATTAGGTGAGATTGGAGCAGGGTCTTTGGAAGACAACAATAGTCTAATTTTAACTTATAAATCCACCTGTTTTCATAAGGCCATTGTTGAAATCAATGTTTTAATGACTGAATGTGGTACCTTGAAGCGCTCTTGTTCATGTCATTCATCATCCTTAGTAAGTTTTCTCAGATCTCCAGGCAGGTAGTCAGCAGCTTTTCACAGAAGCATGGCAGCTTCAGGTGAGTGAACCACTAACCTAAGGACCTTGAGTAATCATGAGTGCTTCTTATCTGGCTTGCTTAATGCACTCTAAGGTTTAAAGTCAGACTTCTTGCTTATGTGACAGTTTTTCAGGCTCTAAAAGTGCTATTAATAACCTGTTTTCACTGAATTAGTTTTAGCTCTTGTACCACTAAATTAGCAATAATATATTTACCTTTTTTTTTTCTTTAACTTTTGTTCTATTTGGGTTTACACAGGCTCTCATTCTGCCTTTGTCACCATGTTATCCCAGAGTCTTCTGGTGAGGCATAAAGCAAAAACACTAACATCTCAACACCTGCCTTATCTAGTTTATTCATTCTCATCTCTTTCCATTGGAGAAGTAAAAGTATGTTTGGTATTATGAGTTATTTTGGTAGGGTTTTGTAGTTTGACTGAGTTGAAGACAGTAGAGTCTATGCACCAAGAACAGCAAATTGTGATAGCTTCTTAATAGTAAGGTGAAGTAGAGACCCATCTATTATTATGCATAATTACATTTTCTTGATGAGATGCATCTTTTGGATGGTATGGTTATTTTCCCTAGGAGTGAAGGGCCAAGAAGTTGTTCACTGTCTTTTAAAAGACAAACTATGTTTACTCTCTGAACTGTTTTGGATGTTACAAATATAACTATGTAAATATCAGCAGACAGCACAGTGGCAATCCAATGAGTTTTCTAGTTTTATTTTAAGAAGAGCATTCAATAAAAGAATGTTTCAATCTTGATGTTTCACAGGACCTATTATGTGATATTTCTCTTGATGTTGTGAAATTTGAGTGAAATCCCACTGCTAAATCTAACTTACACTTTTCATATTAATGTGCTTAAGAAAAAAAAGGGTATTTTCTGGCCTGAGATGATTAATTGTTGAACGGTCTCTTCAGTTACTATTGAGAAAATAAAACTGTTACTTCTTCCAAAGTTGCACTGTTTTTGAAGATCCAGTTGTCTGAGTTGCTGTAATCTTGGTAATGAACTGAGCACTGCCACAATCTGTGCGGCTTTTTAACTAATGTGCTTATAACTTCCCTCTTTTTTGCTCTGACTCACATCTTGGATGTTAAATTGTGTAACCTGCCAGCCACTTGCCTGCTATGAAAAATGTTGTAGCTGCAGGGATTATTATTAAGTATGTCTAATAATTTTCATATTTTAGTGATCTATTTTTGGATCATTATACAACCCACTACTCACTCGGTGGAACTAGGCAGAAAGGGATAGAGCAGTATTGGATGCTGATAAACATTAACCATTTTGTATGCTCAGCCAACCAGTGGGGGTCCTCTGGGCACAGGTGGTCTGTTTAAAGCTGTCTTGCTTTGTAGCAAGTTGCCAGGATCTCCCCCAAAATACAAAGCCATTTCCTCCCACTTAAATGCCTGGGCACTGGGGACAGGAGGCTTTCAGCAGCTGCTGTATAGCTATGGGCAGGACTCTCCTGCTATCAGGTAGACATGCCCCTAGACATGAAACGCATGTATTTATGTTTGTGCGTGTAGTAGAGAAGTATTTAAGTGCAATTCAAAACAGTGTCAATACATGCTGGAAACTGCATAGTAAATCACCATATGTTCCAGAGGAAATGCCAAACAAAGTCATGATCGCTTTATATGTGCACAGCTGACTGGCAAGCATAAAGGCAGACTCATGATGGGGGATGCCATCATATGCTTTTCTTCTCCTTTGCTATATTGGAGCATGATTAGAGCCCATCTGCTTTCCTTAGTGCTGGGGAAGGGTAGGAAAACATTCAGCTTAAAGTTTTGCTGCTGCAGCATACACACCAGGAAAAAGGAAGCTAAACACAAGGAGCTCTCTCAGATGTGTTTGTTTTCCATTTCTTTTGAAGTGCAGAATTTTTAAAATTGCCTTGAAATTCTCTTTCTTCTGCAACTCATGCTGCTCCGGCTTTACCTTCATATCATGACAGCCTGATGTTTGCTAGCTGTAGTTCACGGACCAAGCAAGTCTGGGAAGAAACCTCAGCCCTGCTTGCCAAAGGGGCTGGCTAATACAGTTGGGGAAAGGGCAGTAAGCATCTCTGTTCTTTTCACCTGTGCCAGCACAGAGCTTTAAAGCCTCACTAGAGCCCTAAGTGCAGGTGTAAGAGTGGTGGTATTTGCTGACATGTTTGGCAATCTGTTTGGTTTGCATTTTTTCCAAGCTCTTTAGGATACTTGAAATATCTGATAGAAAGTCGTAGAAAAGACTAATGACGACTTATTTTTGTATTTTTTTTTATTATTATTAAACCTGATTTATTTTAACTACAGTAATTTAGCTTTCTTCAAGCTAGATACCTATGTGGACTGAAATTGCCGTAAATGATAACGTTGAGTGCTGTGACACCTACTGGTCGAGCTGAGCTGAACAAGGGAAAGCCCGTAGGTACTGGCTCTTTCCTCTTCCTAATGATAATTCCAGGTAATGACTGGCTCTTGGGGTGATCACAGCAGGGATGGTGTCTCTTGGAACGATGGACACATCTTCTTCCAATCAAACTCGTGGTACTTCGTGCATTAAAAGATTTAGATAACCACTTTTCTTTTCGCTTTTAGCTTCTGTCATTTCCATTCCTAGTATCTCTTTAATCTTCACCTTCTTTGTTTTATCTGTCTTATCTTTATTCAAGTTTCTTTTTTATGACCCCTTAATAGCATTGGGAACTGCAAGGAAATCACTTTGAAGTCTTCACTAAATTGCCCTCCTTCCCTAGAACAGTTCTTCTGCATTATCTGTGATCATTTCTTGAGACCTATTATCAGTCTTATTACCCTGTTAGGCATTCCACTTTTCTGGGAAAGCCATTCATGCAACTTCCATGAGATCTCATACCTAAAAAGGTTTTGTGAGTATTAAAAAAAATGGAGCTTTTCTGTATATATAAAAATAAAGATGTTAGTAATTCACAATAAAAATCCATCTTTGTGTCTCCATTGAACAATGAAGAATGGATAAAATTTCATAACTGTAGGAAAATTTTTCTGTATGCTTCTTCAGAGGGATAGTTTTTCTGCATTCAAGTAGTGCTGCAATCATCTAAAAATGCATTCTCCAGTCTGTCATTCTGGAACATATCATTAATCCCNTTGGCAGCAACAAGCTGATAGATTAAACTGCTGCATGTAATTTTCCCGTTCCTCCTTCCCTTTTGTTTTCTCTGATTCTGGGCAGGTTCTTGCCTTACATTTTCAGTGTAGGGTTTGCTCCGTGTTTAGGACATTTGGCCATGCAACCACTGTGCCTTCTTTCTCTCCTCCTTTGGGAGAGACTCGGGTATGATTACATTTTATTTTTTTCAAATGTGGCATTATAATTGTTAGAAAAGGCCGGGGAAGGAGCTATCAGCTTTAGCCTGAAAGTTGAAAGGTTTGTGTGGGTACTTTTTCTACTGGCATTTCTGACCCTTAAGAGACCTTCGTATCCTACACAAGTAGGCTTTGCCTTTACAGTATGGAGTAATTCATACCAACAGACAGCAGATTTTATAAGGATCTTCCCCTAGAATTTAAAGGTTTTAACATACCCCTGGAAGTTATTGAGCTGAGGAGAAAATGGGAAAGTGAGCAAGATTTTACATTCCTTGGGAATTCAGTGAAAAGTTGAGGCCATAGTATCACAAAAGATTATGGTGCTGAGGATTCACATTGGTGTTCTACAGTAATTAGAAATTGTGCATAGTGTATCAGTCTATAGTCTAATTAAGAATTAACTCAGATGAGTAAATAAGCTCAGCATCGGAGAGGAAGGGAAAGAATCTGTGTGACAAAGACAGTTAAAATGTTGCTCATGATACAGGTGCTCCTTAGCAGATGAATTGACTTTGTTGTGCCAACCAGAGCAAGCTTACTTTGTTTTTAAACTTGAAGAGGTCTGGTTCAGAACACAAAATATGCCAGTGCTGGCTATTTACTTCTCTGACACCATTCCGACTCCAGAATTCATTTTTAAAAGTTGGGTTTGGGACAGCAATGTTACTGCAAGGTGCTGAGAAGTTCATAGAATCATTTAGGTTGAAAGAGACCCTTCGGATCATCGAGTCCAACCATCAGCTCTACTCTACAAAGATCTCCCCTACACCATATCCCTCAACACCACATCTAATC
>VZTM01019027.1:55027-132984 GCA_013400555.1 Jacana jacana
CTCGATATCTCTCTTATGTTGAGGTGCCCAGAACTGTTCCTGTTTACCTGTGCCCTCACTGAGGGCTGGAGGCAGTGACTGTGGTGATGATATTCCATTATTTCAATTCAGTAACAGTGAAATGTCATTAGCAAATTGAGTCCCTTGGACATGCCTATTGCTGCCTGCAAGGACCAGTCAGTTTGTTAAAGATATTGGTTTGAAGCAAAAGAGGTTAAGGCAGATGATGCATGATTCTTGTTGTAGTGATGGGGAATTAATTTCTCTGTCTGAAGAGTTGGAAGTTACAAAAGTTACAAAAGACTTCGGTATCTTGTGATTGAGCATAAATCTGTCAGTGTTCAGTTGCCCATCCAAGCTGCTTAACCTTAATTTTAATCTATATCTTTCTTATTTGTGATCTCTTGACATGAAATCACTTGCCCAATTTCACACAGGAAATCTGTGACTGGCAGGACCTAAATCCAGATGGCCAGATTCCTAGTCCAGGGCCTCAGGCAATTTCTGGGGTGGCTTCTCTGTGAGCTGGGTCCTGAAAAAGAGCCTGTCAGTCAAGTGGCACTTCCAGCAAGCCATAATACCTCTTAGACTAGAAACCTACAAAGTAAACCTGCGTTTTTGTACCCATTTTTGCACAATATTAGTGTGTCTTTTAGTGGCACATCACTAAAACCAGACATTTGAAATGTTGAATTATAGAAATCTCTGAGTCATTTTAGTCGCAATCCTATGCTTAGCTGGAGAACCTTATACAGAGACAATTGACCTTGACTTTTTATATATCCACAGTGCCTAATTTGTGGTGATGTCATTTATCTGATGGTAAAGTTTCAGAGAGTGAGGGACTGCAATTTAATTTCACTGTTGCTTCATGCTGTTGTGGCAGTTTGACTTTGGCCTCGAGATGTAGTGGGGCACTGTGTCCTTTAGATGTTTCTCTATGTGCTAGACAGAACCGGAGTCTGCTAACAGATTTGAGTACAGTTTCAGTGAGGCAGAGCTCTGTCACCCTAAAGGAGCTCCAGCCCATACAATTCATCTATCTCTGGTGCAGCCACTATATTAAAATACTTTAAATTTATTTTGAATTCTTGCTGTGAGATTGAGAACAAGTTACCTAGAGGATGGATGTCCAATCTGTGAACCTCCAAGGACAGTTTGGTTGGTGCTGTACCCAGCTGTGATACTCTGTTTCCTGAGGACCCCTCAGAAGCAGAGCAAGGGCTGACTGGGGTCTCCATAGTGAACTTCCATTCACCATCTTTCTCTGGGGTGTGAAAGTACCTATAGCCTCACCTGTGGTAACAGGCTCAGATACAACACTCAGGAATGTGCTAGCATCTCTTATACTTTGGTGACTCTTCTTTCAATTCACTTGTTCACTGAATCACAGACTGGTTGGGGGTGGAAGAGCCTTCTGGAGGTCAGCTTTTGAATCTCCCCATGCTCAAGGAGTGTGACCTAGAGCTTGGGACCTTTCCATTAATCCTTAGTGACAGTGATAGCCAGGAGCCCACAGCAAGTTCTCAAGTCATGTCCCAAGAAGGGAGCAATTGGGAATGAACTGCACAGGAGTCCCTTGCTGGCTGCAGCCCATTGCAGCTTCCCACTTTCCAGGGACCCCATGGCACGTGTAGCCCTCTGCTTTGAGAATGAGGTATGGGACCCAGGGTGCTGATGAGATGGGGCTGCTCGGTGGACATGCCTCCCGCTCACAGTATGAGGAGGTAGGCAGCTTTTCCTTCTTGCACCAAGTATCCTTCATGGTATTGTCTCAGTGGAGCTCCAATGAAGAGTTTGTCAGCATGCCTGCTAAATGTTTGCAATCAGTAAATGGCAGTTGTTAGGCTTACATGCGCCCCATGTACCCAACGTCACAGACACCAAAAATAGAACTGTGATTTTCTTTCTAACCTTGTGCGTCAGCCTGAATAGTAAGAGATTCTGCGCCTTTGTGCAGCATTCTTCTTTTGCATTACTGTAAAGATATCTGATTGAATACCAAGTATTGCTTATTATGTCAAAAATCCCAATGAGATGCTCCTGAGATCTTCTATTATTACGTTGAGCCTCTTTTTTTTGTATTGCAAATAACAATCGCTTGTTTAAATTTTGTGCCTGTTGCAGCATCTTTCTGCTTTCCTCTCAGATCTTTGTGTGATGGCAGTGCATCGCCTATAAGCGAGGAAGTAAGGAAGGAAGGATTTTGAGAAAGTCTGGGAGATTGTACATAGCCTTTCAGGTCATATGTTTTCTTAATAAGAATTAATAGATCTATGAGCTGTTAAAAATCAATAAATCTTATCTCTTTCTGGCTTCTGCTCCTGTGCAGGAGCAGGTCTGGAGTAAACTCCAGAGAGCTTGCAGGGACACATGCTGCCTGCTTCCAGCTCTTGTCTAGGGTTTGTATCATCATATTAGAATTTCAAGATTGAAAACAACATGATAGGAACCATTTCACATGTCAAGATAAAGTCTGTTAAGTCTAAATCCCTGAGTTTGGGTTCCTTTCTCTTTCTTTCCTTACTGACACTCTGGAATTTTTAATTTACACTGTGGCTGTAACAGAAGTCTCTGGTTTTTATGTTAGTTACCTTTTTAAAAAGCTTTTATCAAGTTCTTAGGAAATATGTAATCTTCCTTATTAAGTCCAAAGTAGATTATTAGTCTACTGAATTTCTGATGTATTAGTTAAAGTAAATTGTACCTGAGCACCGGTTAAGTGCAAGTAATTATTTGTCCTAAAACCTTTCAAGATACACAAACTCAGACCCGGTGAAAACTTGACTTAAACTGTTGTAATTCAAATTGGTAGCAGAGGCAGCTCCAGGGTTACTCTGTATTCTTCTCTGGCTGCAAGCATTAGCATGCAGGGCTTTGGTGCAGTTGTGCTCCAGAACTGTGCGTGCAATCATTCAGTTTGTCCTGATAAATGAGAGTGCTTGAGCTTGCAGTTTTACCAGCACATCTTTTGAGAATATATTTGAATGCCGCAGTTTCTAATCCACCTTCGTTTGGGGGGAATGCAGTTTTGCAAAGCCAGTGAAATTACTTGGTGAAGATAAAAGTGAGATCTCTGCTTTTCTATCAGTTATATAAAGCAGAAAAACAAATGAGTGTGGTCCAGGATAGTAGTTATGGAATCCACAATTATCTGGCTCTCACTGGGTTTGTGTCTTACAATGAATATTTACTCAACCTCCTTAAGACCATAAGTGTAAGCATAAAGCAATTTCTCATCTCAGAGGTCCATCTAACCATGTGTCTGGTGTTGGAGGGTGTCCAGCAGTACCGTCTAGGGGACAGCACAAGTGCAGGATGAAATTGTCACAGTACTTTTTGGAATAATCTCCTGGCACCCAACCAATTAGGGGAAAGGATCAGAAGCGATTTGTTGATATTTCAGAACGCTCCGTGTGGTTCTCTTTTATGACTTTGCACTGTTACCTTTTGAATCTCCTTAACGCTGAAATTAAAAAATTCATAAGGCCCATGCATGACAAGGAGATCTGAAGGTTAGTCACCAGCTGCATGAGAAGAGCTGCCTTTCTTGTTTTGAACCTACTAATATCATTCGATAGAGGGTGAGCAACTGTTCCCTGCCCTCTGCCATGACACTAATGATTTTATAGCTCCCTGTAGACCCCTTCATGCTTTCCTTATTCTCCTCCTTTCCTGTCTTCTCTTCCTCTCCCCCTCCCCCAAGGTAGATGTGAGACTACTTGTCATTCACAGCTTCATGCTGAATTTGACTAATAAAGCATGATGAGAAAAAATGATGATGTAAAATTGTTTTCACATTTTCAAAGTCAGGTGTTTCATAATGATTTAATTTGGAGCCACAAAACAATATAAGTAGAAGAAAACCTTTGGGGATAAAATAAAGCATTTTGCCTGACTCAAAGTAGATCTTTTGAGGGTGTTTCCAGGAACTTACTTCCATGATAAAACAGTATTTTTTGAATTTGTACCGTACAAGACAGATAACGGGCGGGGGTTCTTTTTCTTTTTTTCTTTTTTTTCTTTTTTTTTTTTGTTGTTGGGAGAGAGAGAGAGAGAGTTGAATGTTGTCTCCCAGTCCTTGCTCTGCCCAGCAGCTCTCCTGACCCACAGACCTGTGCCTGTCCCACAGTGGGAGCCAGGTCAGACTGGCAGTGCTGACTGGCTTCACCCCAGCTGTGGGACACAACCTTCTAGCCAAAGTCCAGGATGCACAGGATCCATATGAAAACAGGTTTCACTACAAAGAGGTTGTTTCCCCTGCAGCCTTTATGCAGATCTCAGTACATGAGCTTTTGGTTTTGCTGCTTCTGCATTGGGTTCATACCTTTTCTGCTGATTTAACAGCTAACTAAGGACTCAGGATAATCATCGGTTTAACTCAGTTTCAGTCTGATTGCTTATTAGAAAGTCAAAAATAAAGCACAAAGAACTCCCAGCTTAAATCTTGCCTTTTAAATTTTATTTTTAATACAACAATGCTACCGAGAACTACAGACAAATATCGACACAAGGCAATTTGCTCTTCTTAGGGTACAGACTGTCAGCTTCAGAAACCACAAGTACGTCATCAAGCTCTTTGCTTAGCTTTAATCTCTTTTTATAGCTAACCTGCAGAATCATCAAAACTTCTCTCTGGTATTAATTAACTCTGATAGATGAGTTTTTTGATAAATGGGAAAATCTGTGCAGTTGAATACTTTATTTGGCTCCTGCTTCATATGGCAGTTGTGTCCATACAGATTACCTGAATGCTCATGGCAAATTTCATCTAATTTTGGAGTGAAAAAAATCTTTGATTGTCTGGTTGGAGGCATTTTGGATCTTGTTATCAGAGAAACTGGAACATTTCTGCAGCTTTCACCATGCCTGTCTTGAACCAGAGGTCTAAAATGGACTTGGTCAAAACAGAGATCAGTTTGGAACTGTTGAGTGACTTTTCTCTGACTCAGTTTCCAATCAGGTGAAATAGCAAAATGATGCCATCAATTCCACAGCAAAGTAGCAGTTATGATGCTTAATTATCACTTTAGATAGCAATAACAAATATAATGAGAATAATGAGAATTTTTTAGTTAGGGATTCTCAGCAGACTTTATGCGTTTAGAAATTTTTGAAGGTACATAAAGGCTGAACATTTGAGAAAACTATATGGGGACTGATAATAAGTGATTTGTTAAGCTGTTATTGCTCAGTAATTTCTTTGTAATGGAGAAAAGTGCAAGGAACCTGACTGAAAGGAAAAATACTCTACATACATTTAGGGAAATGGCTGTGCTTGATAAGTACACCAGGGCACGTCTCAAGCCAACTGGCACCAAGATGATTAGCGCAAACCCTTTAAGAAATAGCACGAAGACTGGTCACATATTACCCTTTCACAGTTTATTCAGTTATGTGGCATGTCATAAAGCTTAAAGTGGTAAGCCAGGGACCCCCTATTTAAAAAAATAAATGCACTTAGCAAACACTAGAGCAGTTAGTGTAATTAAAATGCTAAGGAAAATCTGGAAATAGCGCTAGATGGGCAATACAGAGATGAAAATGATAGGCTTTTTTATATGTAATGTGTATGGGCTGAATTTGCTTTTAGTTGTTGGTATCTTGTTATTAGAAAGATGTAAGAAGACAAACTGAAGGGAGCTCAATAGAAGTTCAGTATATGAATTGGATGGAATGTGGCATATGATTAAGGACCTTTAAACATTTTCTTTTAAAAAATGAAGTCTTTCATTCCAATATACATTAAAATACAAATAGCAAACAGGAATCAAGAAAGAAAAAAAATCAAAGGGCAGAAAGCAAGAACAAAAGAAGCTCTGGCTTTTCATGTGGTTTTTTTTTTTTTACTGGGCAGAAGTGGCACAGAGCAGCAGAATGTTTGGTGTTTTGTTTTAAGTACCACAAAGTAAAAGTGAAGAGATTAAGATGAATTTTTGGACCGAGGGGAATATTTTACAAACTGACAATAAGGTAAATTGTTTAGATGGGTAAGTGTCTACAAACCTGGATAACTCTGCATTTTATTTTGTCCCCTTTTTAAAAAGCAAAGGAGTTAGATTTCTGTTCTAGTAACCCAAGAAGGTAAAAAGGGTGCAAGGACATGAATGCGCATGTTCATGACAGGCTGTTCCCGTGCCTGAGTGTCTAGGGGGTCCACTTTAGATACCGGCTGTGTTTTGAAGCCTGCTGTCCCCTGGCCTCACTCATGTGCACTTCTCTGAAAGGAAAAGAGACAGAAGGGGGCTGCCTGGTGTTGTGGTGTAGTGGAAAGGCTCGATGTGTGTTTGGATGTCAATGTGCTCTGAAGCGGAGTGTGGGGTCTCTGTCTCTTGCTCTCCTCCCCAAGACAACATCAGGATTTCTCTGTTTGAGCCCAAGTGGATTGGTTGAGCTGGAAGGGGAAGAGACATAAATGGTGCTGTTGGGCTGAGCCAGGCTCTGCCTCCTTTACTTCTGCAGAGTAATACCTTGCTCTGTTAAAAAGAATGGAAATATTTGCAGAATAAGGTACCACTTAGTAGTCATAAAAGAACCCGAGTCCAGTCTTATATTAATATTTATTTAACACCACAATGTTAAGTGACTAGTACTGTAGAGGAGGGAAGCTATTTATTTTTCACACAGCAGAGGCATTTTGGAAAACAAAAGATGGTAGTGCAGAGTTGCTCAGAGGAATGAGCAGCATGAAAGCTGGATGTGTGTGTGAGAAATTTTGGAAGCACGAACTGCTTTCAACTCACTGGGTGGAAATAAAAAGCAAATAATCTGTGTGTCAGTGGGATAGCAGAGAATATTTTTGGAGCCTGCTGTTGTTTTCAGATTTATGTTTGTATTAATTTGCTTCTTGGTTTAAACCCAAAACAGAGCTATCACAACTGTAGGTCTAATAATACTTTACAGTAGTGCTTGGGATCGTGGAAAGGGTGAAAAGACAGAAGGATATTGTAATCTGATTTGGGATTACACTGCCTGACTGACCTTCGGTCATTGTTTTCCTAAGTCTCAATAGAAGGATGAAGTACCTGGATGGGTTGTGCAAGTAGGTATGTCAAAGCAGAGACCCTGCTTTATATTTCAGAAGAATTTCTTGTAGTCCTTCTCCCTCTCCTCAATATTTTGATTCCTTTTCTTTTAAAATTGAAATTACTTTTCCAGTTAGAAAGCTTTTTCACTAATGCTTGAAACCTTCTTAACCTACGTCTTTTCCATGACAAGGTTGAGACTGAGTGGCTGATTTTGCCCATGAAGCGAATGTACAGAATCAGTTCTGTTTGCTGTAGCTGAAGAAGGCTGACAAGCTTCCTGAAAAGTTTAATTGAACCCTTTCTACTTTTTTCATCATGAGGTGATTTGCAGAGAATCCACAGGCTGTAGGGATAGCAGAGAGGGTGGGCTATTACTTGCAATAATTCAGAGTGTTCAGTAAAAGTGATGGGATCAAACTAAGCAAGCAATATTTGGTGCACACACTACATTTTGAAACACTGCTGCCTTGGAAAAGTCATCTTTCACGTGGTTGTGATTCAGCCCAGAGATGAGTTCCAGGGAGAAATGAGAAATAGAAATGCATATATTGGCTGGTAATTGTGTGAATAGCAATGAGTGGGTAGTTCAAAGCCAGCAGATTTCAACTATTGGGTTTCTCCCAGTTTGCTTTTTCACAAAGAGCAACAGCAGCAAGGGACAAGCACTTTCTGCTTGATACTTTGTGGGATCTGAGTTATTTCCTAGATGGATGGATATTAGTCTGCAACATGCTAGATGATGAGATTTTCTGTGCCATATTTCAGCACAGGTTCAACAAGAAAAAAATCCTCTTGTTTTATTATTTTATGCAAATTATTTCCTGTAGCAAGAAGAATTTCTAGCATTATCTAGGTCATTACTGGTAGAATTAATTAGTTCCTTTAAAAGTGCCACAAAAGAAATGTAAATCACAGTGCCCATCTATTCTGGGCAGACCGTTGAAGTATATACTGTTAAAAAAAACCCCAAGCCAACCAAACAAAAACCTTTTCTTGGCTTAGGAATGGAATAGATGGTTAGATGGTTCTTTCCCTTTTCTATTTTTAACAATGTGATGGCAGCCAGTGTAACTCATTTTGTATGTATGAAGGCTGAAGTTGGAATATCACAGCTCGATACAATTCAGAATTGTATTTGCAGAGAACTAACATTATATCAAAGATGGGGGCTTCAGTTTCCATGGTGTGGAGATAAAATATATGAGATGACCAGTACAGATAAAATATTTGTTTCCTTGCTGCTTTTAAGCATTTTCTTATCCATGGTGAATACATTTACCTGTATTTCAAGTTCAGCATTCTTGTTTGCTTTTGACACATAAGTGTCGTCAATAGTGGTCATTCTTAGCAGCCATGTCACTATGCTTCACTGCATGTGCAGGGGCTGCGTGCGCTTTTGGCAGTTCATCCATGTTGGTAGCAATGGAAAACCATATGCTTCACCAAGATCAGACTACCTGTGCGCTTCTTACTGGCAGGACCTGAATCGACCACCTCTCCTCCTTGCAGAGGATCTCGTTGATGGAGAGCTGAGGTGGCTCAGCCACCATTGCAGTGACCTTTATTTATGACTCCACATCATTTTGCTTAGGGCATTATGCAGAACTTAAAGGGTATGTTCCACCTCTTCCAATGCAAACCTTGCATTTATTACTGTTGTGGTTTTTTTTAAACCACATTAAACTGTGAGGTTAATCAGGACTTTGAGAATCTGTGAGATGATAATCAGTGTGATATTAAGTTGTGGTCTCTCCTGGGAAGTTAGTACTTTATGAGCAAATATCAGAAATCAGACTTGGTCTGAGCTGTGAGAGTAGTTGCAGCTATAGCCTAGCATTTTCTTCATAGATTCAATACTGTAAATTACCATAAAGTTTGCTTATCTCCTTGGAAGTTTTCAAAGGAAAATAAATATTTCTAGCTGAAAACATCCTTATGAGAATTACCCTGCAGCAGAAAACAAACAGTGAAACAGAAATGCTGAAAAAAGGAAAAATTTGGAAGGACATAAAAAAAATATTTTAGTTTTCCCAGCTTCAATTACTTTTAAGTCAGCAAATTTAAGGAGCTAACCAGTTTGGAAAGGTAACTTTTAATAATTAATTTTAATATTAAAATTAGCACTTAGATGGGCAGTGCAACATCTATTAGTTATTCTCGCTTTTGTCATAAAAACACAACAACCCAACCCCCTACTGTAAATCTTAGAAGGAGACAAAGTTTTAAAGGAAATTACTAACGAGGAACATCTTCTGAAACTACAAAAAATTATTTGAAGCTGCAGGGTTTTTTTTCCCAAACATACTCATTATTATGTCTTCTAAATGAAAAATTTTATTTCCCTACTTTCCCAAACTAATCCTGGGCTAAGCATATTTTTTAACAATATTTGTGACATATTTATTATGTCCAGTTCTGAAAAGTATACGACCTGTACCATGATGTAAAATTCAAACGGTCATAAAATGTTCACAATGGGCAAAATTTCTCTTGGTTGCATCTGAGTTGTGCCATTGAGATTTTCAGCAACAAAAACATCAGATAAGATTTCTGCTTGTATCCCTTTGTGCTGGGAAGCTGAGCATGCTGCAGATCAGTGTCAACTTCTTTGAGGTGATGCTTATAAGTCTTTGGTAGAGAAACATATTCTTTGGTACAGAGGAATAAATTTAATGGTCAAGTTCAACCTCAGGTTTTTGTGAATACAAAAATACTTGTCTGAAATAAATCTGGAAACTGACGTAGCAAACAAGGGGCTCAAATCTAAATGTTTTGGTATATCCTAATGATGCCATTTTGCAGCCCTTACCTCCCAATGTGCCATTTGAAGTCTTCTGGACATACCTATAAAAGGGCAAACTCTGCTTGTTTTCCCTTCAGTTTTGAGTGTTTGGATTACAGTTTTCTTTCTCTGATCCCAAAGAAAAAAAATACTTCATATTTCTAGAACATGAACATCCATTTTGCTGTGGGATACCACTGTCCTTCTAGTACCGTGTTACTTAACCCAGTTTGCAAATCAGTATTTCTAGACAGAATAAAAGACACAATTGTTTCATAGTTACGCATACATTGTGATTAAATTGCATATTAATTGTTGTTTTTACCAATTTTTTTAGCAATTGTCTTCCAATTTTTTGGCCAGTTTTGCATCAGAACATTCCAGTGAGGAACAAAAAGATTCATACAGAAAAAAAAAAAGAGTTATTAAAACATAAATAATGTAATAAAACCAATCTGATAACAAGTCACACTTTTTTTCTCATTTCTTTCAGGATAACTGGTCACAGCAGGGATAATTTCAGAATTTTTTTTTTGTTTGTTTTTTTTTTCAAATGTAAATGCATTATCATAGCCCAAACATTAAACGGGAATTAAGGATGATGGTTGTGTATTTGTTATGCAGAGAAGGCCTAGCAGTTTAATGATAGACTTTGACAAGTGAAATTAGCAGAATTTGTACCTTGTCAGCACTGAAAAAGAAAAACCTCTTGCTGTGTTTATTAATTGATTTATTACTTCTAAAAGCATCTATTAATGCAAGAGCAAAACGGGTATTTATGAAATGAAGTCTGTAATGAATTCATTCCATTTGGTTGCAGTCAGCAGGATTGGAATCAGTTGTTTTGTCAACAATACTGAAAAATGTTGTACAAAATGACTGGTGAC
Source organism: Jacana jacana (assembly GCA_013400555.1). Lineage (NCBI taxonomy): Eukaryota > Metazoa > Chordata > Aves > Charadriiformes > Jacanidae > Jacana > Jacana jacana. The sequence continues at coordinate 65,725 of VZTM01019027.1, forward strand.
CTGGACCGTCTTTTGCTGCTGTTGAAGTACAGCTTTGGTGAGCTGCTGAACCTGGGGAAGGAGTGAGCTGAAGCAAACAAGCTGCTTCAAGCATTTTTGGAGAATCCTCAGAGTAAAATAGTTTTTGTGATGGAATGTGGTCAGGTCCCAGGCCACACAGCACTGTGTGCAGTATGGTCTTGTTACCACCTTGCCATACAACCAGAAGCAATAAGGAAGCTCGATGTAAGACTAATAATTTAGTGTTTCCTCCACAGTATCAATACAATACATTTTTTATTCAGATGCTCCAGGCTTCAGATCTTGGGGTGGTGACCACCCTATGTTATTTGTTGTTGCCTGGCGCTGCTGCCCCTCCTTCTGTCACAGTGACAGTGACTCTAGCACAGGTTCCCCCCGCCTCCTCCATTCCCAGCCCCTTTTCCATTCCTGCACTTCTGTCTTCTAAATGACATTCTCCATGGTGTCCTCTAGATATATTAGATACAGTGATTAGTCTTGGGGAACGTGGATGATCAAGTTGTCTGAGTAATTCCTGTGGAACTGAAGTCATTGATGGTAGTAGAAATGACCTTAATGTGTTTCTTTTCCAAATGTACCTTATTGTGGTATTTAAAATTTAATTGACTTCATTTTTCTACAGTGAAGCCCATGATTTTGCTTATGTCATCATAATTTTCTTTGCTATTTCTTCAAAAGCCTCAGTGCTGAGAATCTTCCAAAGTAGGGAAAAGTAAAATTAAAATATTGCAATAGAAATGTTTTGATTTCGGGTATTAGCTTTAAATTTTTCATTTTTAAAAAAGGTAAAAAATACTTGGAAAAGTCTGATCCTAGCTGAGATCTGCCAAATAAACCATGAGGCTGCCAGAGACTGAGAGCAGCATACCAGCAACGTGGGATAAAGCCCTTCCTCTTTTACTACTCTTCCTGCCCCCGTTTGTTTCTGTCACCTGCCGCTGTTTAGCCTCCAGGTTCTGCTGAGATGTGAGACGTGAATGCTCCATGAAATCTAATCCTAATGCAGAACTGCATTTTCCTCTGAACGGTCTTTCCATCCAAGGTGTGCTTCCCCTTTCTAAATCCACTTGAGGCTGGTTTAGTTGCTTGAATGGGGGGTAATGAATCTACAGACATAGTCCCTGAGCTGTTTCCTTTTTTCCCTTTTCTTACTTTGAATTTTTCTGATTCTGAAGCTATGTTAATTCTCAGTGCTTTTTTCATTTTTTGATGGACTTCTACTGTTTGCCTCTATTACAAAAGCACATACTCTTTTTTTACTTACTTTCCAGCACTGTTTCTGTGCACAGATTCCAGATGATGAATGGCTTGAATTTGCCTGGTTTTCTGCCTTTCCTACACTGTTAGGAAAATGAGACATTAATGAAAAAGTTGGAGGAAAAAAAGTGCACTTGGCCAGTGTTCAGCAGCACACATCTCTTCTGCCTCACTAGAAGTAGAAGGTGGTGGCAGAGCTGCCTTCAAGAGAGAGGCAGAGCAGATGAGATTAGATGAAAGGTTCAGGGTGGGCCAGAAATCTCATTTCACATGATGGTGAAGAATTTTTTTGCTGCACACTTAAACTAACACTTCTGAATGTTAGCCAACTTACCGCTGTAGACCAACAGCTAATTCTTTAATTTAATTGAAAGTATTTTCATTTGCAGGCACTGTTTGATTCTGAGAACTAGGCGATTAAAAAAAAAAGCACTTTATAGTTTAAGATTCACAATAAAATAGCATGAGCCACAGTGCTTGCCAGATCTTGTAATTTCATGAAAAGACTCTGTTTGGTGCTTTTTTCCCTGATGGCACAATTCCTGGAGACAGGCATCTATGCAAAAAACCCAACTCATACCTTTAGGAATCCCACAATTATAAATCTTTGGAAATGTGTATGTACAAAACCTAAAAAGGAGGGTATTTTTTCTTTTTAATCTTGTGAATTCTAAAGCTATTCTCATGGCCTTTTAATGATGACAAGGAATAATATTGTTGATAGCATGGTCCTCTCCCTGTTATGAAGAAAAAAAAGAAAAAAAGCTGTGAGGTTATTTTATACACTTATTAGCATTACTTTTCGAGGTCTTTTATTGATCCTGTGTTTTATATATAGCCAACTCCTTTTAAATCAACGATTTCATTTTTATTTAAATTAGGCTGTAATTTTAAAAGCTCTAAAATAATATATTAACTTCTATATTTGTTTGCTATAACATTTATTTATAAAATAGGTGCTTCAATATTAAATAAGGGAATAGAAAAATAATCTAGTCATAAGCCACAGGAATTTCATTAAAGATTTTGGATATGAGAAGGTTTTCACAGAAATGTGTTTTGTTATTCTCATGTAAAGATAAAAGCATACACTGAAACTTCATTTTACTTCACGCAGAAGTATAACAGATACATATATTTATGCATATGCAGTTAATTTTTGTAGGCATCTGATTGAAGTACTGAATAGAAATTCTACTGGACTTACTGATACATTATTATTCAATAAAATGCCCTAAACCTTTTTTTTTAGTTCCACATACTATATTTAGTTGAATAACAGACCAACATACTGTGACAAAATGTTTTAGGCATATGTTCCTTCTTTTATAACTAGTAAGTATGAAAAGTTAAAAAAAACCACCCTACCTGGAGAAACTGTGGAGAATTCCCAACAATTTCCAAGTAATAGGAAACAGGGTAGTGCTACTTAACAGATATGGAGCAACTTCATTGCCTGCTGGGAGCCTTCCCTTGCTGCCAAAATTGGCTTCTTGAAAACATTTTCCTGGCCACAATGAATGTTTCACAGACTGATTGAAGGTCAATATGGCATCCATCAGTAGTCTTTGTTTTTCATGTGCTGGTCTTTTAAGACATACTGTTCTTCCAACCCTTTTAGAGTTGGTGGTCAAATAGTTTTCTGCCAATATGTTTTCTTGAATTTGAAAGCAGAGAATGGCATAACATTTCTTTTGGTATAAAATATTATAGTGGTTAACTCCAAGAGAAAATAAAATGGGACTTTGGGAACATTACTTACTAAAGAAAGAATAAGGCTTATGCCAAATAGATCTGCATTGATCATGGATAAATTTAGATGGAATTCAAAATAAGGTTTCTAATTATTGAAAGGATGAGATATTGAGACTGGCTTTAAAGAGGAAAAAGTAAGATTAGGTCCAAGACAGAACTTGTTATGCTGTTGGAGAGGATGCAGTTGTCTGTGACAGTGCAAAATTGGACTTGGAGGGGCTGTTATTACCCTCCAAGTCGAAGATCCCCTGTCCTGCTGGCAAGAATTGTTTTGTTGCTCTGTTTATTCTATGTTATTGGAGGAGCTGCAGTTGGAGACCCTTTGGACTGTGCCTCTGTGAGGGTGTTGATGCTTGAGGTGCAAAGTCTGAAACCTGCTGAGTCAGTTCCATGTCTCACAGTATTTCCAAGCCAGAGGTGCTGGCAGCACCAAAAGTGACCAAAAAGTATGTCTGACCTTTCCCTTTGTCACATCTTCTTCCTTTTCCCTCTCAAATCTTGCTGTTATTACATAGACATGTCTGTGTGTACAAATGTTCATGCACATTTATGGAAGAGTCTTTGGCTTGAGGCATCTACAAGCCCTTCACTTTCAGCACATGTCCCAGCGTGGCTTCTTTCTGTGCACCCCTAATTGCTTGGGCTTTTTAAGTCTTGAGATATCAAGTCAAGCAACTTTTGCAGCAAATGTCTTTCCTGTGTTTTTGCATCAATCATCTCTGAATTATTACACAAATGTATCTACTAACTGCCTTATTCTGCCCTTGGTTATACTTACTCCCTCAAATAAGCAACCTGAGCTGAAGCGGCTCCACCTTTTTCTACACAATTGTGAGAGTGGGGTGTCTGAGAGTGACTGAAATCACTGCTTTGTACTAAATCTGCCTCATGCCAATGGACTGTCTGGCCTAGGCAATGAAAATAGGTTGAAAAGGTAATGCTGATTTTATCTATCTCTAGTGTGATTCTTTGCCACAAGAAGATTGAGCTAAGGGATTTTTGTGTGTTTTAATTTAAGTCGAAAGAGGTGAAATCTTTCTTTTACAGAGTAGAAAGATAAATTACTATGTTTTTAGCCCATGCCATTTTGCTGTCAGATAGTATATTCTATAGCCTGGGCTAAATTTGCATTTGATTATAACTTAACACATTCTCTAAAGGAGCATTTTAAAATGCAAAATATGTTGTATTTAAATGGTGGTATTAATAGATTTCAAACTGTAGAAATAACAGCTCAGTAAGAATTAGCTTCGCTGATAAGGTTGCGGTCTTGCAATATGGGAATTTTTTCTAACTCTTAAGAGAAAAGGGCTTCATGACAGAGTCGTGTTGATAGCTAATTTTAAACATGGCTTTATTGCAGTGGAATTCAAATACATCTCAGAGAAAACAACTACCCCAGCTCAGATTTTAGGAAAACTGGCATTTAAAAAGGCTAAATGATTCTCTATCACGTACCCATGACTGGAAAAGTCAATGTAAAAGGAATCTGATTTATACTGTGGCTGTGACAACAGCAACAGTGTCTTTATCTCGATGCTTTTGCCATGCTAAAAAGCAATCTTAGCATGACATTAATTAAAAATAGCAGGTTTTGTGTGCTAAGTTTGAATGTACGCTGTGATATTTTGGCGACACAGAAGTATTCCTGATGAAGAAATGTTAAAAAGACATTTTTTAATTTAACTCTCCATTGATTGCAAAATTAATTTATTTTTATTTAGTGTATTTAAAGCATGACCCAGAACAGAAAAGTGATGTTGCTCCTAATCCATTTTTAACAGTTGTCTTGTTAGTGCTCCCAAAAGCATTACTATCACGTTATAGATAGAAAAGCACAGAAGTGTGTCTGCATGAAGTATTCACTATATGGAACACCTCTCATTCCTTCCTGCATCTCTGCCCCCACATCAGCTCTTCATTTCCACTCATTTTAGAGAATCCACGCTCTGCCTCAGAAGCAAAACTCTGCAGTATGTAGCATTGTAGTGCTGGGGATGGACAGGCATTTAATGCAACAAAGAGCTGATGTTTAGAATAGCATTCACGACCAAGAAAAGGTCACCATGGACAATTAAATGTCACAGGGAAACTGAAAAATATTCCTTAATCACAAATGTCATCTCTGCTTCCACAGTTCCCTATGGTGGGCCACTGTCCAGGAGCCTCAGTTGAGGACTGTCCACCAGCAGCCCCAAGTGTGCGCTCCCTGCTTCACTGACAGCATTTGCCAGGGAAAGCATGAAAGGTGAACGGAATTAGGAAGAGGCCATGAGTTTGTCAGAGGGATTTTGGAAGATCTGTGCTGCTTTGTGTTTGAAATGTTCCTCTAAGGAAAGGGGAAAAGTGTGTTCCTGTTCAAATTGGGCACTGGAAGTGAGCAGTGGATTCAGGGAATTGCCAGTGCAGAAAGGCCCATGGCTGACATGAAGGGAAGGGATTGGGGAGAGGAGGAAAAGCTTTCTGAACTCTCTGTAAGCAATATAAAGATGCAGGTAGCGCCTGTGCTTGGCTAACCGCAGGGGGAACCTCCTCCACATTTACATGCGCATTTTGTATAGGGTAATGACACCTCAGTACTCTTCACTTGTGGCTGAGCATGCCTTTATGTTTAAATGGCATAGGGTTACTTTTGCCTTCTATTGCTGCACAACCTTCTGGCCTGCTCCCATTTAAACCTTCCAGAAAAAGTCTAAAGGCTGCAGCACAGGATGATGATAATACAAATCTCAGCATTGAGCTGTCATGAGAGCAAAAGACCTAAAATTTTAAGGTGTGCTTACCCAAAATGGACTTTTAGAACAAGAAAGGTATCTTTATAGAATTATTTGTGAAATCTATTTTAAGGCTTGTATTGATTATTTGTTGTAATCTTTAGGAGAGGTCCAACATTGTCCTCTGACAACATTGTAAGTCTGATGTAATTCCAGTAGGAGAAAAAATGCAGGAAAGAATGCTTAGTTTGTGTCATGTAAACAGGGAGGTGGTGGTGTGGGCAGTCAGGAAGTATAAATTTTCAATTACTCTAACAGATAGGAGGATGAGTAGGGAATTTTACACAGAAGAGCAGAAATCATGATGTTAGCTTAAAATATGAAAAATATAATCCCAGAAAGCCTGAAGAGTAAGACCTTTTTGGCTCCTCATTGAAATAAGAAGCAGACTGGGCAAATCCTTAAATCCACAGCAAGTGAAATATTTCTGTTACCCCATTCCAGATGTTCCATTCAGGATCGAAGTGCTAATTTAGAAACTATAGTACAAATAGGTATAAAGAATAAAACTGTGGTCCAAATGGATCTATCAGTCTAAGCAACTTTAAATTTTGAGAACTCAAACAAATTCAGTGAATGGTAAAAAAATGACAGCCTTGTCAAGAGTCTGTTTGCTTGAAGTGTGCTTTAGCTCAGCTAATCAAAAATGTTTTCTATTACTGTGTAGGACTGTCAGGAGTCAAGCAAAATAAATGGCTCAATCCTGGATGCATTGGAAATAAATATGTTTGGATCTTAGTGCAGTTATATCAGCTATTTGAAGATTATGAATGATAAAAGGATAAATTTGATGCTACTGACTTCAATAAAGAATAACATTAGGGTAACTGCAGGCACGCAGTTTTTAAGATGTTGCAGTATAAAAATTCGCCTATATGGCCTTATAGTATATGCCTGCAGGAAAACTAGTTTAAAAGCAAATAACCGTTATAAAAGGACTAAGAGAAAAGCTTTTTTTCATAGTTATTGAGAGAAAACTGTTATGAACTGTTGAACCTGCATTCTCATTTAAATATATTATTTCCTGCTCAAATTAGAATCTAGAAGCTGCTGCCAAATTTTCCTTGTGATGCTGTTGTTGGTCTATGCTTTCACCTTTATACATTAAAGGGTTTGTTTCTAGAAGACAGGTAGTCACAAGGAGTTCTGTATTTTCTTTAAAACTTGCTTCTAGAAGGTAGGACACAGTCTGCTGACTTGGCGTAGATGAGGTCAAATAGTCTCCTTATAGCTGCCCTTCCACCCTCAAGAAGTTCAGAACAACTGGTCTGGGACCAGGCAGTTGGCACAAGATTAGCAACAAGATCAGTCACAAGACCAGCCACAGCTTTTGCCTATTTTGGTGTGTGACCAGCACCCCTGACCAGACCAACTCTTCCATGGGTGTCTGTTCCATCACGCAACAGCACTCATGTCAGAATGATGCCATTTGTTCCAACCTTTTGATGAAACCTGAACAGGACTCATAGGTTACACAAAGTTTTTCCCTTTGGCATTGCTCCTCAAGAGATCACAGCTTCCTCTTTTAAAGGACTGGCAGAACAGTACCAACAGCCCCTTTTCCTGGTGAACTGTATATCACAAACCCACAACCTTTATAGTTAGTTGTCATCTTAACAAACATAGAGACACTTGATGGTTTTAATAGGTATGGTTTGTTTACACACAGCTTGAGGAGAAAGAAATATTACATATTGTTCTTCCAAGTCAGATTTAAGTCACATTAGGAGGACAGTAAAGGAAAAAGCACTGTTCTTGCATGAATTGTACCATAAATCATAAAATAATAAAAGAAGGAGTGCTCCTTTACTATGTCTTTCACTCGTAGCATAGGTAGAGAACATGCTGTTGAGTAGAGGGTCGTAATGCCACAGATTTCTATGTTTTGTTGAAAGGAAATTGTCTAGTCAAACTGGGCAATTATTTCTTTCAAAGGCTTCTTTGTAAATGGAAATCAATATGGTTGTTAATGATAATAGGTTTCCAACAGTAGTATGAACATACCTGGTAATTTCTAGGCAATTGAGTGATAAAAACAAGTTCCATTATACTTGATTGCATTTATTTTTTTGTCCTCTTCATAAAAGTGCCTCTAGGAAACTTGTGAATCTTGGATTAGCCAGCCAGTCTAGTTTCAACCCTCAGGTGAAGACCAAGGTAGAAAGCTGTTAGTTCTTTGTGTATATAATCAGCTTCTGCCTTTTTATTTTTTAATATTGGCAAAATCTATAATTCAGGCTCTACAGATGCCTATCACTAATTTCTGGAACTTTGCACCAAGTTTAGGTTGTCGCTAGGAGCAAAACAAAACTTCTGTGGGAGATCATCAAGGCAAATAGGGAAAAGAGCTGTTTCCAATTAAATGCTGTGACAGTACTACAAGGTTCCTACAAGCCTGAATATTATTTCAAAAAATAAAAGGGACTGAACAAAGACCTTTAATTATAATTTCTGTGTATATACATTCATATACATCGATTTATTGATAAAATCCCTGGAACAAAGGCTGTAACAAAATATTTAAATGCTCTTTTTGATACCCAGATCAGTCTCAACATTGTTTACAAAATACTGACAGTTAAGGTGTCTCTCCAAAATGGATTTTGACACTGTTGTCTTCTGTTCATCAGAGCATAGCACCAGTAAATTGCTACAGAATTTTTACAGACAATGGCATTTAAAATAATCCTTGACTCAGCCAAGAGCTATGATTTATTGTTAGTCAGTTGGATGTGCCAAAGCACCAGAAGCAAAGAAATGCTTTGGAAGAGGTTTGTATGGGTGATGTGCCTGCTTTTTGCCTCTGTGGATAATGTCCACTCCAGTAAATTCCAGGGGAAAATTTGCAGGAGAGTGATGAAGCCTAGTTAGAAAAATAACCATCAGTGAGTTGGGGTTTCATTTACTTCACTGCAAATTGGTAGATCATTGGAGATGCTGTTGCTTATCAGCAGTATCCTGCATTACTGTAGGTTGTCCACTCTGTCTCTTCCCCTGTACTTTGTTTAATAGTTGTTCTTTCTGACTGCTTGTTTAGGGGAGAGGATGAACTTTCTTTAACTTGGTGTGTCTTGTAGCACTGAGATACTGTTCTCTCACTGTGAGGAAATCATCACAAGAGTGAGGCTGTATTTTTCTTGATCTTCTACAAAAGATATCAACACTTTTCCCTATGACTCTGTGTTCATACTGAATGTTCACTGGTAGTGCTACAGGCAGCTTCACCACTGAATCAGCTGATTGTGATATTCAGAGCATTACGGATAAAGATCCAGCAAATGGACTTTTCACCGTAACAGTCTTGTATGATTATTGCTGTAGACATCTTGCAGTGATTTAATCTGTTTACTAGAGACAGAAATGTGTAGCCATTGCAAACTGTCTATAATAATTAGTTCATGATAACAAAGTTATGCCTGGATGATTGCAATGCAGACTCCTGAGTGCATTTTTATGGAAAAATATTAACTGTGCTGAGTTAGATGAAACTGAACTAATCCTGTTGTTATCTATTCTATTTATACTTTATAAGTAAGAGCTGTGAGCTTGACCAATGCAATAGAAGTGATGTATATACTGTTATTTATTAAATTATTTGAATGAAATTTCAGTGGCAGGTAATGACCCTGAGCTGAGGTGTGTGTCAGTGGGTGTTGCCTTGAGACCTTTCCAACAGAGGCACTTCAATTTCTGCAGCTAGGCTACTTGCTGTCTTCTTTGAGGTCTGCACTAAAGATGGTTAAAGGCATAGCCACAGTTATCATGAAAATAGACCTTGCCCATTGTGGAAGGTTATCTACTGTGGTGTTTTTCCACTAACACCCTTTTCCCTATTGTTTTGCCCTTCTGAAGCAAGCTCACTGTGAGCAGCTTTGCCATCCTAGTGCAATGGTTCTGAAAATGCTTCCTGTGAAAAGCAGAAACTGGTTTTCATCAGAATTTTCCATCCATTTTTTGAAGGGAAATAAATTGATCCCCGGTTGCTAAGACCATCTCTGTAACATATATTTGAGAAACCAGTGCATGGATAAGGATACTTGTGATCCTTTCTGTAGTATGGAAGCAGTGTCTAAAGCCTTTTCACACTCTAAAACCCTGCCACTGAGGTGAGAGAAATAGCTACTGCTCCTTGCATGTTGTATGGGATGGCTGGAAGGCCTCTTACCAGTGTCTGCAGAATGGTTTGCTAGAACCCATGTTCCTAGTTTTTGAGGGGACATGCTGAAGGAAGTGTGTTCCTTAGTAAGCTGCATGCGTACACAAGTGGTTTCTGATTTTCTACAGACATTGGCGGTGGCATTGTCTAATTGAAACATTTGAATTAGGCAATAATTTGTCTAATTATACTGCCTTTGTCAGAAATGAAGTGAGACTTGCCTGCTTTCTGAAGAGGTAGGAGCAGATGTTCAGCCAGGAGCTGACATGATGAACTGCACAGACATTTGAATGCTGTTTGGGACAGTGATGTTAACTGAAGCCACTGTTTCCAAACTGGACACCTGAAAAGGTGACTTCTGGAAAAAAGTGCACGTATGCACTTATCCTTGCACAGGTTACAGGTCCCAAAAGAACGACACAGCAATACTTGGCCCATGGCTTTACAAATCAAATTGAGCTAAGCTCATCTTTTCTGCTTGCCCTTTTCCTGCTGTTGCTTCAAGATTTTCCTAAATGGTTCCCCAATCCAATAGCGGTTTCTGTTGTAGCAGGTGTAGCCAACTGCTCAGTGGTTTCTCACTGAGAAGAGTACCTGGGCTATTTAGGGCTTTGTCTGACAACCGTGTGGGAGGTGGGTGTTCCCTAATTCCAGAGAGCAGTACACCTTCCAGGAGACGAGTTGACTCTGCTCCAAGAAAGCTGCTGTGGAACTGGAAGGAGAAATAAAGGTTGAGGACACTTCTCTTCCAGCAGTGGCTCACTGGAGAGGTGGGTGGTACAGGGCAGATGGGGACGGAAAGAGCAGGGAGAGCTCCAGGGGCTGCTGAGCTCCCACTTAATGCTGCAGATGCTCAGCTTCAGTCTCTGCTCTTCCTTTTGCTCCAACTCTGCTCCTCTTGGAGCTGGTGCCAGGGGAAGGGATTTGCATGTCTGACATCTTTCAGCCAGTTTTAAAGCAAAGACAGAAATAGCTTTTGGGAAAAGGGAAGGGGAGCTTAAAAAAGTTTATTTGCCCTTCTCTAAAACTGGCCCTTTCTGGCCAATTATTTTTCTTTAATAATTCCTTTAATATAGAAAGTGTAACTGCAAGTGGATCATCAGGCACTTGTTGCTCACATGTGGTTCAGCTGCATAGTACTTTTAGTCTTAGGGAAAAAACAGAGATCAGATGCTGCCTTTGGGAGAGCATGTGCCTCCAAGCCAGCTGTGTGCATGGGGAGTGCCGCGTTTTCTTATAAGTGAGGGTTTTAAGACCAAGGTAGAATCAAGCAAAATGTTAAATAGTGGTTGCAGTGACTACTTCCATCTATTTTTTCCCATTTTTATTTAGAAAATACATTAATAATACATCCTTTATAATAAATAAACAGGGATTCCAAATAGAGTAATGTTTCAGCAAAATTCAACTGTTTGTGTATCTTCTGTTTCACAAGTGACTGCAGAAATATTAACTGGGTATCCTAGCCATACGTTTTAGGCCAAGGGAAGTCTCTCCAGTGTCTTGCCATGTGCCTGTGTGCCTGCTAAGATGTAGTTTTGAAAAAAGAATGCTATTCCCAAATGTTCAAACGGACTGTCCACTCAGATAAGCAGGTAACTGCTCTAGATTTTACATTCATTGGCATCATTGCTCATTCCTTGGTTGCAGTTGCAGCTGATGAGAGGTGACAGAGCATTTACCTTTGTCTTCTGAAGTACTTTAAGATGTCAGAAAATTAGATTTGCTTTGAAATCAAAGCAGTGGATGTGCCCACTACACTCTTCCATTGCTGTGTGTTTTGCACAAAGTAGTCTTTTCTGTTTTATTTATTGCTATGATAATATATCTCCATATAACTCTGTTTTTGCAGAGTAAGACATATCTGTAGCTGTGGCCAGTTACTTGTTATTTTATGTTGCAATTGCAATTCTGCCTGTCCTGGGGATCACAATTGTCTGTGCTGAGCTGAAGCCACAGTTGCCTTTGGGGAATGATGGCAAGAAGCTGCAATAGAAGTCCTCAAGGCAAATTTTGTCCCATGCTGTTGGATCTCAGAGAACATAAAGTTTGCTTTGTCACCATTCCTGTGGTCTGTGGGAGGGGCAGTATCTTGGCAACTGGGTCACAGGATAAGTGAGATATTTGGTTGTCTAAAGCAAAACCAATTGCCATGTAGGCTACTGGAACACGGGAAACTTCCCTGTTGTCCAGATCATGTTTTGAGAGTACAAATGCATGAAGCTTTTAATACATGATGTATTTACAGGTTGGGTCCCTTTATGCTCCTCTGCTGTGCCCCTCGAAGGAGGCTTGGCTGGGGCTCCAAGAGAAGGCATTTAGTACAGGGACCACGAGGAGAAAGCCTCAGAAACTGCCTGCCTGCAGTTTGTGAACCAGTCTGTGGCCATTGTCTCTGCAGATGTCACTGCTGTCATCCACTGAACAGTTCTCAATGGTCAACCCTTTGTAGCTGCTTGCTGGGCATTGCAATCTCCTCTTCTTTGGTCAATCTCTGGTGAGTGGCAGCAGCCAAGGAGAGAGGGACGGCTGTAGGCAGGATGCTTTGTGCTCAGCATCCCTTGCTGTGCCTTCCCTGTGCTCTGCCTGGCTCTGCCATGGTACTTTGGCGGGGCTCCTTTGGTATCACCACATGTCCACCCCCCTGCCATGACTCACAGGAAACAAGACTCCTGTTGATTGAATTACCTTTAGAATTTAGAACAAATGGTGCAAAGCTGAGGTACTACAGGGCACTTGAATCAATTAAGGTATTTTGCTTACTGGGGTGTGTGTGTGTAACATATGTGAGGATTCAAGGCTTAGTTCTGATCCTACTAAAGTAACATAAGGCCTAATCCTGTTCCTACCGTGGCAGATTTATCAGAGCATGACTGTTAATGCTCTAAAGCTGACTGAGAGACAGCTACGTGCTACAGACAGACAGCAGCCGAGAGTTCACTCCTACAGCTGCCACAGGAGCAGGAAAATAGCCATGAGTAATGAGAGTGAGTAGGGGATTTACAGCAATTTAACAGCAAGCAAAATGAGTGTAAATTGATAATGTGCTCCCTGCATTAATATTAATTATTTCTCTCACCAAAATAAAATGAAAAACAAAAACATTGTAAGCACTCATTTTAGAATTTTAAGACTATATTATTAAGGCACTTATATAATGCATTTGGGACACGCTTTCCTGTTTTATGTCAGAAATACGAATTTTGCCACAAGATACACAAGTGACAAGGAAGAATAATACTCAGAAAATGAAAGTCATGACAATTTCTCTTTGTATTCTTTTTTCCTTTTCCCCTTCCTGTTCAAGTTGCTGCTCTGTCACTGTCTGTTCTGCAGTTCTTATTCTCTGAGAATGTGATTGATTGCAGTAGGTCTCTCGCTAGAATTCCGTCCTGTAGAAGGAGTGATTTAACTTGTGGAGTATGGGCTTGGGTCACAGTTCATAATCTCTCGGTAAATTGCAGTATATGGCTGTGCTGCCCCTCATAGCACCTTTGAAAAGATTTGCCATCCAAAAAAAAAAATAAAAAAATTTATCACTTCCCCACTCTATTCTGAGGAAATGGTAATTTCCAGCCTCCAGGAGAAATGCTGCATGTTACTTGTCCTGACTGCTGGGGTTGGTCTCCCCGTGCTGGGTGGCTGGTTCACCAGGGCAGGATGTGAGGGCTGACTGCCTTGTGTTTGTCCCTGACCAGACAGGCAGGTAGCCTGCTTCTCCACACGCGTGTGCAAAGATGTGAGGGAGCACTGAAGGCTCTCTCTGTGTGGTAGCCATGTAACACAGGACAGAACGCCTCCCCTTAAGCCAAGGTTTTTTCCTTTTACGTGGTTCTATAGCACACAGTGTGTTTTGGGCCATGATTGTGACATGATCAGCAACATTAGTGACATGTTCTGATAATAACACTGCAGATGCATGCCCATCAACAGTCAGAAGCGGATCGTTTTTCCTCCCCATCTCTCTCTGTTCTTAAGTGCTGGACCGCATCTTAGGTGCATCATGACCCCATGCCTGCTGCCAGAGTGGCTGTAGTTTGGGGTGTAGGTGCAGACACAGGCAGAGACAGTCATCTGTCAGTGCTGAGCAGTCCTCTGCAGCTGTTCCCAATCTCTCCTGAGGAAAATATAGATACCCAGGTAGAAAAAATCCTGAAGGTTTGGCCTACACAATTGCCAGCTGGACCACGCAGATCTCGGCTAAGGTCTTCTAAGCACGCTGAAGTCATTTTCAATTTTCCATTGCAGAGGAGGAAAAAAAGCTGGAAAATCAATATAATTTCTGTTTTCCATAGGAGACAATGGACAGATTGTATGCTTTAAGGTCAAACAGATGTTTCTTCTTGAAGCGTTTTTTAATCCATGAAAACAGTGGGAAAATATATAAAGTGAAAAAGTGGTTCAATCAGATTAAGGGTGTATTTTTGCTTTATTGCAAAGACTTTAAAATGTCATCTAGACAGAAAAACATTTAGCTTTGATTTAGCTAATAAAGTCCAGTCATTTTCAAAGCCTCTTTCCTCCTTTTTATACAGAAGCATGGTGAACTTTCTAAGTCACAAGTAAGGAAAAGGGGGAAGATGATGATTATTTTTGTTAATAATTGTCAGAAGATGAGATTCTAAAATGGCTGGCATTTTCATATTTAATATCAGGTCTACTTCAACAACTTGAAAAGCTATATGCTAAAATGCTTGGAACAGTTGTGAAACCAAAAATTCTGATAAGGCTCCATAGAATTTCTCTACTAAGAGAAATAAAGCAAGCTATGCATTACATGAAAATGGCAATGTACGGAGAGTGGTATCAGAGCTGTCACCATGGAGTTTTTTGGCACATTTAAGTTTGCAGGTGTAGCAAGGTGTGGGTTTAGAGCATGGAAGTATGGAGGCAGTGTTTTCTTGATTTCTGACAAATATCTGTGTTTCCACTGGGGTGTCAGAAAGCTTCTTTCTCCCCTGAGCGTTTAGACCAAATCTCATTGTGGTAAACACCAGCTATTATTTTGTGCTTGTACAAAGTCTAGTGAGAGAGCTCAGATGCAGTTCAATGGTTTCTTTCTAGCTTCTGAGCCCAGACTAACCTGTGCACTCAGCCTTTGAGTCAGGAGCTGGGGTAGCTAAACTTCTTCACCATGTATCTTCTCTGAGAACTTGTGCAGATGATCCCAGGGACCTGCCAGTGACGTGTGATGTAGGCTGAGGAAATAATGCGTCCTTCATTAGGGTTGTGGTAAAGGCAGCACAGTTTAATATACTCCGATCTGTAAGGTTTATGAAGACTTTATTCAAAGAGCACTCTTGTGTGCCCTCCGCATTTCCAACATCAGATAAGAAGCTTTACAACCCTGAATTATTTATAGGTTGGTAATACAGTATATCTGACCTTTTTATAGGGTACCATCGTGCTGAAGGGAATGAAGTATTTTAGCACAAGGGTCATGCACGCAAGGCACAATCTCTGTTTCAATTGGAATGTCCCCTAACTTCACTCTCTCCTAGCCTTTTCTTTTTTTTGCAATGACATTTCTTCTGTCTGATGTGTGAACTGAGGGCAAGTCATGCAAAAACATTGCTTGGATTTTGAAGGAGAGCTTTCTATTTCAGCTGTGATTGATCAAATGCAATGTTATAAAACTTGTTTAAAAGTTGTACCTATTCTGCTCATTTCATAAGGATGAGCAATAAGGCCTGTATTTCCCAGTTTATTGAGCCTGAGCAATATCATTTATCTGCTGTAATGCAAAAGCACTGAATTGAAGAAAATTGGCATTGTAGTCCCATGAGTCACCAGAACAGTAGTGGAATAAGATTTGATGTACAGCATAGGGATTCCAGTGTGTGTCTCTAAGAAGTGTTTTAATGTGATCTTTCAGATTCTGAACCTACAAGCATATGACAAATCCACATGCCTCTTGAGTGCTATATTTTAGTTTCCCATCTGATTTGCACAGATACTAGCTTTTAAAGAACCCCAACAAAACCGAATTAAAACAAAACCCAAACCGAAACAAACCCCTCAATGTATGAGCTTTGAGAAATTCCCAGGAAACTCTCATATGGGGTAGCTCACGCAAGTATAAATTCTACTATTGATCATTGGGATTAATGTACTAAAAATCTTTCTCCTCTGCTCACTAACTGCTATTTTTTATATCTGCTGGCATTAGAATGTGCCATATAATCGCTGCTTAGCTCCACTTCAGGTCAACCAATTTCTTCATTTCATCTTCCAACACAAATGTGGAAAACACATGGTCCAGAAATTTGCCTACTCTTCTTTATGAGAGAGACACACAGCAATACAGAGAGATTCCCAATATCCCACTAAAAGCCACATTTTGAACATCTACGTCTATGGTTTGGAGCAGCCCAACCCAGAAGAGCCCCTTTCTAGAGCAGGAAGAGGGCCTGGATACCCTGAATGGCAAAAGTGTGCGTCTCCTTGCTTTCCTCTCAACATCTGACAGGATTTTAAAAGCAGGACAAAATAGTAATGTGTTAGGTGGGTTTCTGACTACTCTAGAGTTACTTCTCTGGAAAATGCAGACTTGCATTTAGCCTTAGCGCATTGAATTTGTAGCAGATTTGCACTGCAGATCTGAAAGCAGATTGATGCTTTCAGGTGTCCCTCAGGTGAGGGAAGCAAAGATAAATCTAAGAGGAAGAGGTAGTGTTACTCATTTGTGCACTGCTATTCAGCAGGACTTTTTTTACTTATCTAGGATGGTAAAATAGAGACACTAAGGATTCTGACTGAACAAAATGTGAATGTGAAAAGGCTATACTCTGTTATTGGCTTCAATCGTGCAGTGCAGTAAGGAAGTGATGTTGGTCAGTGAATAATGGCAGAATAATGACTGCATGTAGGTGACTTTCAAACATTGCCATAAGATGCTGCTAGATACTTGAAATTTTTCATACCTTTTGTTTGTTTGTTTGTTTAATTTGTCACAAAGCCTTTTTTCCCCTTAAAAGCTTATGCTATAAAAGTATGTGGTACCTCACCAGAAGTGCTAGTGACTTGTGGGGAACTCACACCCATAAGTGCTTTGGCTCAAGTGTCCTGAGAGCTCCAGTATGGCTCTAACTAGAGCTGCTTTGCAGCACTTGGTCTCCCAATTTCAGCTTGCTATGGAAGTTACTTCAACTAAAGCTTTAAAGGTGTTTTGTAACACTTCTGTTTATGATCATAAAAAATACTGTGAATCTTCTTTAGAGAAATTGGTAAGAGAAATATGATCATGCCAAGCTCTGAAGTGAGGTAAGGGTTGAATATCTTCCAAAATTATTCTGATATTTTTTTAAATTTGCTAGATTTCTGTATAATTTTATTCTTGCTACTGAAACCAGGGGTTTCAGCAATAGGTTAACTGCTTTTCTCTTTAGGAGGTTGCAGTAACTTCAGTGAAGCTATGCTGAACTTGCACCGCTGAAGGATGTAATCCAAAGGAATTTTGTGTCCTCCTTAATTGGGCTATTTTAAGGGCAGGAATGTGAAATCTAACAGACCTGTTGTCCTGTTTGTGTTGTGTTATGGCAACCTCCCAAGCCTTGTGCCACCTGTCACAGCAGGGTTCTGTGGCCAGAATGGTTTTCTTAACTTGAATGGCTGCAGTGGGCCATGCAAGAGTAGCCTGTAGCTTATGTCCACCTCACTGTCACCAGAGGAGCCCTTGTTTTGCTGGCACTAGGTTTATAAGGCACCTTCTCAGCACCTTTATCCTTTCCTGAAAAGAAAAGAAATGCAGCCAAGGCAAAAAAATCCAGTAAGGTTTTAATTGTAAAGGGTGATTGAACTAATGGAGATTAAGTTATGTTTAGGAAAAAATAATTAAAAACGTGGGAGAAAATTGATTCAAGTGTAGATGGAAAACTAAAACAAAGTAACAGCATCTCTGAGGGATTAAATATACTTATGAAAATGTAATTCTATTACACCAGACAGACAAAGAAGTTGCTTTCTTGATGTGCTGAGGATTAGGTATCTTGCTTCAGCCATTTGTTGGACATTTAGTTTCACTCTGGGTTAAGGAACTTGGCTTCTGCTCCATACCCACTTGATTTTCTTTTAGGAGAATCACAGTCATGTTGTGGTACTTCACAGAGATATTCCAACTGCGTTTTCCTAAAATTAATAGGAGAAAATGAATGCCACTGTTGGTGAAACATGTCTGGAGAAAACCTGTCATGTTTTAGATTCTGTATGATCAATCTCAGAAGTTTGGCCTTTTTGTACTGTCTGAGTGAGCTAACTCATGGATACACAATGAAACAAACTTTTAACTAGGAGTTTTTTCTCAGAAGTTATCTGCTGAGGATATGCTTCAATTATACTGTTGTCAGCAGTTGAAGCAGCTCCTCACTGGAGCTCAGTGGCATCTGGCTGCCTGTTTTTAATGAAATATCCATCTTGTCTCCATTCTGCAGAGTTACAGCCAGTATCTGTTGGAAAGGGAAAGCCCTCGGTTCCTTCTTCTCAGGGTTAGGGTGGCTTTGCACAGTGCGGGCATTGCAGGCCATTCTTTGCTTGGTGAC
Organism: Jacana jacana; assembly: GCA_013400555.1. Classification (NCBI taxonomy): domain Eukaryota; kingdom Metazoa; phylum Chordata; class Aves; order Charadriiformes; family Jacanidae; genus Jacana; species Jacana jacana. The sequence goes on from VZTM01019027.1 coordinate 84,225, forward strand.
AGTTGTATTATAATAGAATGAATTACTTTTTTTCAGCATGGGAAGCACCTTCTTATTCTGGTTGCATGACAACTGTGCCTACAATGTAAATAAATTGTAGCATATAAATATAATATACAGATTTCCATACACATAAGCTGTATAAGAGCAGTGTAGCACCACTCATCTCACTATGACTGCAGGGTTTTGCAAAACACTGATTAATTCTGTCTGATCATTCCTCATTGTATAGCTTGAAAGAAGTACAATGTTCCTCAAGTTGCTCACTTCTGGATGCTTCTGTGGTTGCAGAGGTTCTTCAAACTCTTTTAAATCAAACAACAGATGGATCCTGTCCTATTGCTGACTGATACCTCTTATATTTCTGTCCCATTGCATGAGGTTTTCAACATTCTTCAATGTAAATGTACCACATTGATAAACCACGTATTTCAGAAGATAAATTTTATTGAATCATGGGTATTCTTTGTCTCAGTTTTCTTTAGACTCAACAAAAATTTCTCCTGCTCTAGCATACAAATGTCTTTGGAGAAGGATACTTTTTCTTGTATTATTTTATTTTCACAGCACTGGTTCTCATTACCAAAAAAAACCCAAAACACAACAACATAAAACCACCAAGGCACATATGGTTTTCTTTCTTTTGGATTTCTTATTTTTTTAGATTTCTTGAAAATAGTTTTTTAACTCTCAGGAAATCCTTTGCTTCTGACTGCTGTTTCTTCCTTGCATTTATTGCTTCTTAAAGAGCTACCTAGAAAAAAAAATGACAAAAAGCTATCTTACAGGAAAATAGATCACAGTACAGTTTGATGGGTTCTCCCTAAATTCTCACTTATATATAAAGAAGTATGGGTTGAGGTGTATGTGTAATTGTTGCATTGCAATATGCTTTAATAATGTCCAAAATCCTATTTAGTTTCTGGTGCTCCTGAGAGGTGCAGTTGCACTGACACTAGTTGGTTACATTTCCTTCCTTTTCTGACTACTTGAAAATGTACATCTTCCTGTACTTCCCACAAAGTCATCTTTCAGGGTCCACAAAAATCCATACAGCTGCTTACAGACCATCTCAGTCCTTTTTGTATGCATAGAAGTCAACTGGATTTGATCCTTATCGATTTAAGGTAAAGGATGAACTACATGCACTGATATTAAAGAAACAATCTGGCTTGATTATAAAGCACAAGTCTGTACTAGGAGCCCTCGCACAGTCATTATTCTGTGGGTAAATGGGTAGTAATGTCACAGGGCATTGAAAAGGGGAATTCATTAATCTTTGGAAAGGATAAATCTACTGTAACAAGAAAAGCCCATGAGGACGTTACTCTGTTGGCTGTGCAGGGCTTGGATGCTGCATATGCTAGTGGTTGATAGACCAGGTCACGCAAAATGCTGTGAAAAATAGCACCTGAGGAGTTGAGTGCTGCTCATAACACAGAAGCCCTGGGTTAGAGGGCAGAGCTGTCACAAATAACGGCCATGGCATAATGGGAGAGTTGTCCAAGGCAACTGGAGCTTGGTATTTCTTAACCCTCCAGCCCTGCCTGAGCCTAGTGCCAGTGCAGTGAGTTTCTGAGTGTGTGTGTGTGAGGGAGAGCTGGCTACCTGTGGAGGGTTTCACAGAGCCTGAGAAGCGGTGCTTGAGGGCAGCACTGGTGGGTGGGCTGGGCACCAGTGCTGGGCACTCTGTGTAGCCACTGAGCTACAGGAAGGCTGAGGGTGTCCAGCTCCATTGAGAATCCAGCTGCCTGAGCTTGTTTAGGCTTTTAAATCAAACTTGCTTTGATTTCGAAAGAGCTGAAATCCCCCAGCACCCAGAAGCTGAAGTATCGTCCTCTGGCGATGGAAAGATATGCAAATTAGAGGCTTTATATATGTAGTATTTTCTACCTGAGAAACTTCACCTGGCAATATGAGCTTCTTTACAGTAATACAAATCCAAGGGACCTGCATACCATTGTGGGAGTGAGATCGATTTGCATTTACCTGAAGTGAATTTTTTTTTTGTCTGTACATAAGTCTAATAGATCATGGTCAAATACTCTAAATGCAATGCTCATGGTTTAGCCCTTGGATAAACTAACTCCTCTGATTTGCATTATGGTGGTAGCAGTTAGAGTCACTGCTTTGTCTTCCTTTTTTTGCCTGAATGCAACTGATCAGAGTGAACTAAAACTAGGGACCACTTATTCCTATTGCGTAACACAAGTCAAAATCATTTATTTACAGCACTGGTAAATAAATGTACTGTATAGAACTGTTCTGTAAGCAGATATGGCTCCTTGGAATAAATAATATCCTATATTTCTGGGAGAATTAGTACTGTTTTTCTCTCTATTGCAGGCACCTAGAATAAAGGCTAGGCTGTTTATTCACTCTCTTCAATCTTCATCCAGGCAGCAAAAGCAATAATGGTTTCCTTGCCTCAGAAGCTGTTATGAAGTTGAATCTGCTTAAGATTTCCATGTGAAAGGTGGCATTGAAGTGGACAGATACTATTTACGAGACTAAAGCTTATACCTAGAGAGGTAGTCCAAAAAAAAAAAAAAGAAAAAGAAAAAAGGTGAATTTGAAGTTGACTGTTGTTTATAAACTTTGGATCAAATCCTAAAGTACTTATTTTTACTGGGATTTTTTACTGATTGTGTGCAGCAAGGCCAATGTTTTGATACTGCTTATTAGTTTTCCAGTTGAAATGAAGGACTTCATATATATGTCCTGTCTTCCTCCTTGGTGCCATTACCCCAGTGGGAACCTTGGAATGCTTTTGTCTTGGAGCTTTCTGTGAGGAGGACTGTGGCTGCTTGAGCTCCTGGAGCACGTGAAAGTATATGTTTTGACATAAAGACTATAGCTGGAACTTTTTATTCTAATCTTAAAAAGATCTTTTTAGGTGGGGGAAAAGGCCTAAAAAGTTAAAGGAGATGCATTTGGTTGTCCCATGGAGGGGTTAAAGTATGGTATTCATGTTATTACCAAACCAGCTGTAAAAAACACTCTGACACTTACCTTAGTTGAATTATTTGTGGAGGGTTTTTTCTCCTTCTGACTGGTATTTTTCTGTTGATTCTGGGTCTATTTCCTATATATGACAGGGTGCAGGAGAAATTTTGATTGCTAGATATTTACAAAATTGATGGAAAGTGGCCAGGAAATGAAACGGTATGGACAATGCCTGCTGCTTCAGCTGAGGCCAGGATTTGATTTTCTGAGCCTTCTGCTTGTGACACACACTTCCTGCTTCTTATGAAGCAGAATTCGTTATCTGTTAAACACTTTGAACTTTGTCTCTATTCTACTTGCTTGGTTATGTAATGCTAATGCAAACTGGAAATGTTTTTGACAAAATCATGATGCGATGCTTTAAAGCTATGTCCAGCAATGTATTAGAGGCCATAGTGACATCTGCTTGCTGCTTGAAACTGCCAGTGCTAAGAGGGTGCCATCAGCTATAGTTAGATGCAAAATTTAGGCCTCAGTCTGGCAGTGAAGTGTGGGAAGAGGCAAGACACATCTGACTCCAGACCCTATCTCCGCTTTGACAAAGTAAAGGAGAAAGTAGAACTGTCACTCTCTCCTGTTCAGGCATTTAGGTTTCCTTTTATAAACAGCTGACTTTAAAAGAGCTAATTGGAGCAATGGCTTCATTGGAGATGATGAATTTTCCCATTGCATCTTCCACTGCCCAGGAGTGCTTGACCTGCCCAGCAGCAAGCTCAGCTCAGTCCTGACTCCCGACACTAGCGCTTTTGGTAAAGTCAGATTAGCGAGCAACGAAAATAGCCAAGATGCTGCCATCAGCCACAGGGAGTCTGAAGTACCCTCATCCTAGTTCCCTGATATGCAAAACACATCTCATTGCAGTGTGTCATGCATTCCTGAATTTGTTGCCCGGTTTGCTCCTGCAGTTAATGTGAGGATATAGGCCAGACAATTTTCCCTTTGGGTATATGGCCTGTGAATTTTTACTGTTTGGAGCCATTTTGGTGAGCCAGAAACTTTCTGAGTTTAGCTTCTATGTGGTGTGGCTGTCTACAAATCCAGCAAGGCATAGCAGGATCATCATATTCCTACATCAGCCTATTGACATTATGCAGCTCTATGCAGCATTTAGGTCCTGCAGGACCTCTGCAGTGGCTGGTATTACTGGGTGTGTAGAAAGCTTCTGAGCAGTTAATCCCAAGCCTACGAGAGGAAGAGGGGCCTTTGTGTAGTGCATTTATCGAAGACTAGGGACACACTACTCCACTTCTCTGCTCTGCAAAAAGATTTCTCCGGTAGCCCTTAACAAATAATTTATTTTCTTCTGTCTTCTGTTCCCTGTCTATAAAATAGTTATGGCATCATCGTGCCAGACTGCGGCTAGGAGAATTAATGGTCTGTGTCTATAGAAAGGATAACGTGGTCTGTTTGGAGTTTTGATTTCATCTGTTTGGCAGGTGTCACCACAGCCATCAAAATGTTTTCATGCTGTTCAGGAGGCTAGGTTTTTTCTCCTGAGGCACCCAGAAGGGAGAGGGAGCAGCCTTGCCATCGGACTCCCATTTTATTGGGGTTGAGCTAGAGGCTGCAGAGCAGCTGGGTCACATCTATGATGTGTGATTGGTGAGTGAATTGCTGCATGGAGCTGGCAGAGGAAGAGCTGTGCTGTTTCCTCACCCTGCCGCCCATTAGGGGCTGTAAACACAGTTAAAGTTCTGGATGCAGCAATAATGGGGTAGCTCTCAGTCTCTGACAGTGTGAAAAACAGAAACAACTACAAAGCCAACAGCAACAACACATTTTTGGGGTGCCTTAGCAAAGAATGGCGCGCTTCCTCATTGTTCACTTTCACTGTCAGTAATTGCTTGTTGTAGCTTTGTCCTTGAATAGATTTTGAATGTGAAGAAGCCTCTCTAAGAGCAAGGACAGCATGTTGTATTAAAGCATGTAAACACCTTGGAAATTCTTAGGCAATTGAGAGTGGCTCACTGCTTTAGCACTCCTACTGGGGATCACTTGCCATGATGCAGTTTCAATAACCAGTGCATGCACAAGGGCCAAATATTCACAGTGCGTGGAGGCTTCGCCTAACCCAGTGTAGCTGGATGTGGTGCAGAGATGAGCCAAACTTCCCCCTGCCCCCAGGGTATGGGCTAAAAGTAGTCTCACACTTACTAACTCATCTTGTCTGCCTGACCGCCCGCTTCTTCAAAACTTTGCTGTGGTAGATGTATCCAGCAAACAATGGATTCAAGAAGATAATCAAATGCAACATGATATGCCAAACATCTGTTAAGACAGAAAAACTTCTGCCTTCTCTCTTCGAGCCCTGTTCTCTTGTGTCAGGCAAAAAGGATATTTCTGTGCTGATTAATTGCAATATCTCCTGTGAAGTGACTTGACTCAGCTTACAAGACGCCATTGCAGCATCCTGTGCCCCTGCTAACTCCTTCTGGGCCTGCACCCTACAGCAGCAGCAGGCAGGCAGCCAGCCATTCATGGCCAGCTCTGCATGCCTCAATGGCCAACCTGGGGCTCTTCTAAGGGAGAAGCTCTAATAACAAAGTTAAAAGGACCTTCTTTTAATCACCACTGCATCCGAACAAGGTTGGAAGGTTAGATGCAGGTGATGTAAGTGTGAAACAAACAACAACAACAGCAACAACAAAAATCAGAAGATGTTATTGTAACTCATATTGAGAGCAAACTCAGTTCCAGACAGCCTGTGCTGAGAGCAGCTGCCTTGCAGAACAGGTGATGACACGTAGCCATATTTAAGATAAATGCTGAAAAATTGCATTAAGTAAGTAACAGCTTTTCAATGTACAGAATTCCAAGGAAGATGATTTTGAAGAGGAGCAGATGTTTACCTGTTTTAACCCAAAATAATGTTATAGAAAAAATCCCCTTTATTAATAAACCAGATGCTTTATTTCCTAAGAAGTCATGTATGAAATGGCACATGCTAAATAAAAATAATACAAAGGACAGAGTCTGGTTAAAATTTTGCATCTGCCAAAGGTTTTCCTGTTCAGGAAATGTCTAATAGAGGCTGAGATGGGCTTTTCCTAAGTGGTTGAGAAAGATTGTTATGGGAAAGGAATTAATTTGGAAACAAAACTGAAAAGATTTCTAAGTGGCACTTCTTCAGAGGGTGTTTCCATTTGGTCCACCATCACAAGTGAAACCGGCTTCATACTTTGGAGCTGCTGTGGAAGTTATTGCACTGGCTATGTGGGAATGCATGTTAGCAGCTGTGGTCTGCAGTCCAGCACTGCACATCTGACTGTAGACCTGCTACCCTCCACATCAGATCTGGCTGATCACAACACCCACATTCGGCCTCAGCAGTACATTTCTGACAGAGCTTCTCCTGGGCCTTCTAAGAGTTGAGAGGTCAAATATGAATGATTATTTTGTTGGAGGGGGAGGGGAGGGGGCTGGTTGAGTTTTTTGTTTATCTTTTTGTTTCCCCCGCTTTGAGAAGTTTAGTCCGGCACAGTGTTAGAGATAAAGCGACTTCATGTGAAACTGGTGATATCCAGCATTTCCCACCATCTACCCATGGGAGAAGGATCTCATGGTGGAAAAATATTTTGGTGCCCTACCTGTTTTGCTGCTGAACTTTAGGGAGTGAGTGGGGAGAAAAGGGGGCAGTTTGCAAGTGTTTTAATTCTTCACTTCTGATGCAAGACCTGGCTTCAACAGAACAAAAGCAGTCAGTTAATGTGCTGTTCTCACTCACTTTTTGGAGGCAGTGACAGGACCCGAGCATGCCAGCTCAACCCTGTGCTGTCCTGTGGAGAGGATGTCACACCTGCCCTGTTGTGCTGCCATGCCACCCTCTGTTGTGGGGCTGGTGGTCCCAATGGCTCTGCTCTAAGCATTGGGATAGCCACCCAGGTGAAGTGTGTGGTGGAACAGTTCATTTACGCACCACTGAGTGAGGACAACTTTTCCACATAAAGAAAGCATGAAGTGCATCAAAAGATGCTCCAGTACTGGCGTCCTGCTGAGTGATTCTTGTCCTGAGTGCTGGCATCAGATCCAAGTTACAAGTGAGCAGGTTTTGGAGTTCAGGGGGATTAAATGATCTCTGCCGGCATTGCCACAAAATCCTTGATGCCGTTTTCTAGAGCCTTCTGTCACTGAAGAACAAAAGCTGGATCCTGGCAGTTGCCTGGTGCTTCCATCCCTTTCAGCCAAACAGGCATTTTGGGCTGGATGCCCCTGTAGCACAATGAGAATAATGGAAATTGCAGCTGATTGAGTAAAGCAGCGATGCCTCAGAGCCAAATGGTTTCCATCTGAACATGAAGCAACTTTGGCAGTGGGCTGATGTAGCGGATGCATGATCGCTTTGCCCCTTCTGTGCCTCTGTAGTCGAATGTTTGCTAGAAAGGCCAGTATTAGATAAAAATTGAGAGGGGAAGGGTAGAAGTCACAACTTTAAAAATCCTGTTTCCCTAAACTTAACCTGGTATATAATAGTGGGTCAAAGTGTTGGGAAATGGATAAATTAGAAGGATGCAAACCTGCCTTGTGCTGAGTAGCCCAGGTGCGTGCACGTGTTGGAAGCTTGCTTCAGCAGGGTCAACAGGGAGTCAGGAGTCATAGGAGTTGTGTTGTTTCATTGCAAGACATTGCAAGAAGTGCTGTGGAAAACCTGCTTGAAATCTGAAAGTGCTGTAGCTTCTTTTTATGAGTCTAGTGCCAAAACCTCTGCAGCAAGGCCCCTGTGCCATCAGTAGCACAAAGCCAGATAAAGCCCTTTTAAGGACTTAATTTTGCAGCCTGCTCTAAATCTATACCGTGGGCAGACTGGTGATAAAGATGCATGTTGGGAGAGTTCAGGGGCATTTGAGAGGACAGCGGGGGTGGGGGAGCAGATGCATCCTTGATGAGCATCTGAGTCCTCTGAAATCTGCTAGTCCTTCCCAGCCCCGGACAGCCTGTGATTAGAAAGACAACAATGGCTCGGGTCCACCCGCTCTTGAGCTGTGATGTCGGTTCGACTTCACTTATAGAAGTGGGCACACAGAGGTTAGGTGGCGAATCCTAATTGGTGGGTGAGTGCTCATGAGAAACAGGGTTATGAAGTCGTAAGGGAGAGGGTCCTAAAAGCAGTTCATTTGATTAGGATGTCATACAAAAAACGAAAAGCACTTTCCTTTTACATGGCATGCTGAGGCTATTGCCAAAATCCAGCTTCCAGTTGCTAGTACGGGTTGTATAATGGTAACAGCTTTGTGTTTCTGAGGATTGTTACCTCCTGGTTGCAAACATCATCAGGAAGCAGTTCTTCAGTGTTGTTTGCTGGATGTGCAAACACTTTTATTTCCTCTGAGCTCTCTGTTAAACTGTTCAGCTGTGTTAGTGTAGATATGCACACCCAATGACAACAGGCTGATCTAAACATTTTTTACTCAGAGTGATAAATTGGGCCATACCTGCTGTTGTCATTGCTTGAGCTTAGATCCATGTCTAACATTATTTTGGATAATAACGGTTTTTTTGGTCTCTAATTAGAATTTTCTACGATATACTCTTTCCAGTGTATTGAAATACTCTCTCCAAGGAGACTGGTGTTATTTCTACATGCACTTAAGTGCTGAATTGCCTGCTGCACTCTTCAGTTGCTAATGAAATAGTTTTCTTTTCTCCATATATATTTTTCATGTCTCAGCTTATGCCTGTGGTTTAAGATCATCCATCTTCTCACTTGAACATATTTAAGTGAGTTTTGAGACTACTAATTCTTGCAGACTGTATGTCTTGTAAAGGTGTGAAAAAGAGCAGAAAGGAGAGGAGAGCTCTCACAGAAGCAGGAAGAGAATGATTTTTGGTTTGGTACACTGTAGTCCAGTAAAATCATTGTCATAAAAGCATCTATTGAAGTGTCCACTCTTTGGTTATGCTTTTCTCTGGGAACCTGGGAACTCTTCCCAACTGCATCTCAAGCACACAAGGCCCTGGTTGTGTACTCCAAGTTGTATTAGGTACATGGCAATGCTTTATTTCCTCTCCCCATGTACAATACCACAACGTGATGGTGACAAAGCAGAATGTCACAGCACCTGCCGATGCTCTATAGCAGCATGAAACCCACTGGCCTTCCAGCAGTTTCTTCAGCTGTCCTTGTCTGCATTTCTTCCAGTTTTCAGGAAAGTAAGTGTATAAGATGCTGCTCACAGCCTTTACTTTTGATCATGGGGATTTATTTTCATATTCCTACACTTGGGATAAGAATCCATTTATGTGTAATATCAGACTAGAAAATGGGTAACATAAAACATTGTATGACAACCTCCTTGAAAATGCCTTCCTCTTTTTTTAAAAATAAGAAAATTAGTCTCTGTAAATATTGACCATAAATGCACATGGAGAACTGAAGAGCCCATGGTGCAGTATAAGGGGCAGTTAAACAGAGATTACAAGGCTTCACTGCACTCCTAACATGAGATATGGCTTTGGTGGTGCCTTCTCTTGGATACTGGTGCAACTCTGAAACTCAAAATAAGCCACGTCTCAGTGAGGCTCAGAGGTTAAGAGTTATCATGCCAACGTTACCAGTAGAAGACAGGCAGCCTGCTCAAGGGCAAGCTCTGTGTCATGTCTCTCTCTTTCCTCATCTCTAAACAGTGGATCAAGGAGAAAACTGTTCTACAGTGCTCCTTTGGAGGAAGCGAGAAGATGTCACCCCAGCTATTTAAGTTTAGCTCAATGTGACATTAGAACATGGAAGAAGTAGAGATAGCAAAGTGTGATAGTTAAACGATCAATATTTTATCGATCGCTTAAAAGTGCATAACCACGTCAATGTACAGTCTGTGCTCTGCCTCACTGAGCAGCTGAACTCTTAAAACCTGCCTCTGATACGAAAATTAAACGTTTTGCATTGCTTCACTAAAGTGGAAAAATGGGTGAAGAGGAGAAAACTTAAATGAAAAACTGACTGTAAGATAAAGTGAAAGATTTTAGTTTGGGGAAATGAAGGGTTAGATTTGCAAAGCAGAAGAAAGTAGCTATTAGATAAAACTGGGTTATTGGGTAAAACTGGGATACCTCTAAGGCTCAGGAAGTTAATTTTTCCCATTGATTTGAGAAAATGAAGAGAATGGTGAAACTGCTGCCTGGGGTGGTGGTTCTGGGATTCACCAAACAGGAATGCCTTCCAGCGGAGACTTACCATTTTGAATCAATTGTGAGGGTGTTTGCTAGAGCAGGAGCCAGAACGTGGGGATCCCACCTCCTGGTGAGGGCCTGTGTCTCCAGGTTGGAGCACCATTTCTGTCACCTGCCTGAGGGGAGCTGAGGGACCTCAGTTCCAACCCATGCTTTTGAAAGCAGGAGGGCTTCCTTCAGCCCTTCTTGTTGGACTCGTCTGGAAACATATGTGGAGAAGAAGACTGAGAATGGCTCTGTAGGCTTGAAGAGAGGTTGCCCTGCTGTGCATCTGAAGAAAGTATCTACCTCTGTCAGTATGTGAATATGTATTGGCCATGGGACCTAAGCGTCTGCTTTTACAGGATAAAAACCCCTGTAACAAAATCAAGAAGTATAAGCTTTAGAGGATTCTCTGTGAAGTTATTTGGAGGGAAATGACAATTCTTGACTATTTTAATTAGTTCACCTCTGCATTTAAGAGGGGGGACAGCTATCAGTTTTGACGCTTGACAAGGGAGACAGGACTATCACTTATCACCAGCTGGAACTGGACTGCAGCAAACTGGCAGAGACCTATTCCCAGCAGCTCCTAGCTAACGGGAGCTCCTTGAAATGAGAAGATTTGAGACAACTCGCTACAGTCAACTCTTTTCTTCCCTTCAAGGTTTTAAGCTCCTGGGTGTGTGTTAGGGCTGAAGAGAGCTGACAGATGCTATGGGAAATAGCAAGCAATGTGCTTTTTACTGCTGATTCTCATTCGGTTATTAGCAGTTTGTTTCATTCTCATGCAATTTTATCCAAGCAGTGCTCTTGAGCAGGGAAAGGACAGACCAGTTGAGTGGCACTGGGTGTTTGGGTGTGCATGCTGTGCTGCTGTCCTGGGTTACCTCACTTGGTAGAAGATTTATTCTTCTTTTATGCAGAGCTGCAGGTGAGTTTGTTTTTCTTCACCATTATATTTGAACTTTAAGCCTGCTCAGGCTTAAGCTAGCTCAGACAGAGACACTTAAGGAAGAGTTCATACTATCTTAGGCAATTTATGCAAGGAACTTCAGCTGATCTTAATGTAATTTTCAGTTTATCATTTCAAGAGCTGCACATAATTTCAAGTCATGCACATCAGGGACACTGAGCATTGTGCTTGTGTGGATTGGTTTGTGAGTGGGCATTCAGAGGTTGCTGAATGACTCGTGAGCTCTTGGGACTGATGGTGCCTGATTGATTTGAATGCATTTGAAAATATATCTGATACTCTCTTGGAAAGTAAAATACCTGTCAATCGCTATAAGCCTAACGAGAGAAAGCAGATAAATGAAAGCTGGGGGGGAAAAGTGCATGTAAGAAAGGCACTGGCTAAGAGGAAATTATCTTAATGGCAAGCTAGCGTCTGAAATGTAATCACTGAAAACAAACCATGCAATTTAACTATTATCTCAAAACATTATTGCTTTCTTCAGCTCTACAACCTCTGCACCCATTTCAGCTCTCAAGCAAAATTGTCTCTAAGTTAGAGGGGGGAAAATAATCCCAAATCCTTGACTCGCACAAATTGCCTGATTTCTTTCAGGAAACACTTGGTAAATGGCAGCAAGCCACAGGGAGCTTGGGGAAACTCTGACTCTTGAGAAGGCGCGTTGTACAGATTATATGACATTCTGTACAGTTGTAATTTAGGTGACAGAGGGGTAAGTTCCTGCTGTGCCTTTTTTTTCTCTTTAAGGCAGTTTTTGAGTCATCATTGTCTGCCCAAGAATGAGGGTAGTATGTTGATCTGGAGTATGAGTCTATATGAGCTGTTTGTGTATCTGATGTGTGTGCATAGATACAAAAGCACACCATGTGCTAAAATGGAAAACCTCCCATGAAAATAATATCTTATAGGTGTTGCTGCTCAAAGCTGCTGAAATTTGGCAGACCGTAAGCAGAAACATTCTTTTCTCCTCATTTACTACAAACAAGAAGTTCCTACAGAACATTTCATGCTTTGATGGACATAGTAGTTCTCAAGTGGTGAGAGAACCCACTTGAGATCTGGCAGAATTTCCCCAAAGCCCTTTGCCTACACATCAGCTATTTGCTTGTAACCGCTACTTCTCCTCTCAGAAATAATGAAGTTCAAGTAGAGCTTTAGCAATATATATTTCAGTCTTTTCCATATTTTTCTTTTATTCTTTTTATAAGTTAGTGAAGGAGGTTGCTAAATGAGCTATAATGTGCTATAATTGTGAATGCCCATTGACCAGTGTCAACGGTGTAGTTTTTAGTATTAGCTGTGTTTACCAATGACAATTTTTTAGGGCTTATTTTGGGGAAGAGAAGTCTCTTGATGCCTCAAAATTTGCTAGTGGACCTGTTGTAGATCAGGCAAGTTTTATCTATTATTTCCATTAATAATTCCAATAATAATGTTCCTCTGGACATATAATTCAGTCTTATTTTCAGTGGTATTTTTGTAAAACCTTTTTCCTTTTCTCTCAACACACTGGCATAGGCTATAAACCTATTTAGAATGAAGAGTTTGATATAAAGGAGTGGAGTCTTGAGTTGAACAGAACTTCTAAATAAATAATAGTGATGTGATTAAACACTAATATTCAAGTCAGTATTTCTAGAATTTGTAATTGGGTTACAAAACATGCTGAAATGGAGAAGAGCTTCGGTACTGGTGAAGATGATGGTGCTCATGACAGTAACAGTTAGCCCAGGTGTTGTTCTGTATAGACTAAAAACCTTGTTACCTCTAGTCATCTGGATAGTGTGGATGCTCATTAAATTATGAAGTTGTGTTTCTTCCAAATATTTGTATATTGATGGCCTAGTAGTGTGCACGAGTCTGACTTTTTGAAAGTAAGCAGGTACTGCTCTGTCTGAAGGGCTGGGTTGACTCCCCACAGTACAAAGAGTTCCTGGACATCCAGAAGGGCTGTCCCACCCACATGTGGGCTCCTCAGCTGTGTGTGCCCAGGTATATACCTGAGGCTTCCTGATACCAGCACTCCTTTACAACACCACTGCTGGGACCTTCCAAATCTGAGTTTGCTTTGAGTTTTCAAATTATTACTCAAAACAAAATGTTTGGGAGTGCCCTGCAGGGATGTGACATTAACTGAAGAGAAACCTGTTACTCTTCAGAAACAAAACCCAAATTTTGCTGTTGTAACCAGCAAACCTAAAGAGAATTTACTGACATCTGCAGCATTAGTGCAGACTTGTGCTTTTTTGTGTGGCCCTAATTCCCATGAACAAATCATTTACTGAAAGCCAGGGTCAAAGCCAAACAACATGGGACTACAAACTGGGTAGTTTGCATCAGCCTTTTAACAGGAATGTGGACTTTGAGGATTGTGCCTTGAAACTTGAACTGCATAATGGCATCTGCACTCTCACCTGTCATAAACGTGACCCGTGTACTTGTATACCTTTTCACACATCTGCACCTCAACATCCCAGAAGTGCAACTAAGACCAGCATTTAATCCATAAATTCTCTGTGGTAATAGAGAATGGAAGTGAAACTCATTGTAGATTTTGATGGGAAGCTTAACAAGCCTGAAATATTGATCTTATATTTTGTGAGAAGGTAGGACCAGAAATTCCCTCCTCTCTAAGAAACAAAGCCATTCCATGTAATTGCAGACGACATTTCTTTCTCCTTTCTCCAACATTTTACCTGATACCTGCTAATATGCTGCTATAGGGTATATGTACTATAGACTATATAGACTGTTGATCACATGCAGCTTTGATTTCTTTAACGTCAGCGTCAAAAGCATTTTCATTGTCAATCCTTCTGTCTCTTTACTTTTTTTTACTTTTTTTTCCTCTTGCTTTCTTTAAAAAGGAAAGAGAAAGAAAGAAAGAAATATTGGATGCAATTTTCATTGAACTAACATCAGCCTGGAGATATTTTCATCAGTTCTTGGCAGATGCTAGATGGACTGTGTACTAATAAATGCCTTTTTTTGATTGTTTTCCTCACACCTAAGTCCGTTTTCTGTGAGCACCATATGAAGTAATTTTAAGCTCTTAATTGTTTATGATATCTGGCACTTCCAGACTGTGGATGTTTCTATATCTGTGAAAGAGAATTATTAAGCACCAGAGAAAAATGCTGCCATGCTACTTGCTGTTAATGCTGAGGAGGATCTGCCAAATCTTGCAGTATTTGTGCATGCTATAGAGGTGGAAAGAAGGGAAGCTTGTGGAGCTAATAATAGCAGCAGCTTTGTGTCTAGGAGCCTCATAATTGTAACTCCATGATGACAGTCTGATTCAAAACATGATGAAATCCATAATTCTATCTATTCTTGTGGGTCATGGATCAGTTCTTACCATTCAAAGTTGAAAAGAAATGTGGATGTTTTTCCCTAAGACCAAAATATTTTCCACTTCAGATGCAGGATAAGGTTTTCAATATATTCATAATGTGTTTTAAATGAAGAAACCCCTGATCTTTAGGACCGTCTCATGCAGTGTTGGCACTGTGGTTGCATTTACAATCAGATCACAACAAGACCAGAATACAGTTGCTAGTACAGAGTTACTTCTGCCTTGCCCTTCTGTTGGTTACCCTCCTGGGAATGCGCAGAGTGTTAAGGAACGTGACTTGTTAGTTTGGCAGGCAGCATCATTCCACTGTGTTTTGTGGGCCACCAACAGTTCAGAAATGGTGAAACCCCTGAGTGGGCTGTTCATTACAAGAGTAACAGGAGACGGTGGACGTCTTAGTTCCCCAAGTGCACCAAGTGGTCTTCCCTATTGTACCAAAACAACATGTCATTTTCAATTGTTCCATTTGAACCCAGACAAGCTCCAAAGTGACGTCAAATCTACATAATACTACATATTAATGGGTTGTTGGTCCTGCCTCTCCCTGTATGCAAGTCAAAGGTGCAATGGGATAAATGTTTGTCTGAAATACGTGAAGAGCCTGCTCAGATATTTATGGTTCAAGTCTTCCAGTCTTTATTTTCTTCTCATGCTATTCCCTGTGGCACTTCTATCACCTGTATTGAGTATGTTTCCTCAGCAGTGAGTGAGATGACAGTTCCAGATTTGGCCTATGTAAGTATTTAGTGCTACCCAGGGATGCCTAAGGAGACAGTAAGAACAAAAGTTTCCTATGTGGCAGTTACTACAAATAAGTTTGCAGCTTCCAACTGTTTTAGCTCCTGAGGATATCGGTTTTGTCTGCTTGGTAGCCCACAATGGCTTTCTCTACCAAGTATTTGCCTGGTCTGTTGAATCTTTTTTGCATTCAGAACATCCATTCTTAACATCTTTCACATGTCTAATACATTCAGATGATGAACCATGAACTTGTCTTTGGTTTGTATGCGACTCCTCCTGCTGTCATTTGATGATGTAGTTTTTATATTGGGTAAGACACTGTATAATCAATCCCTGCCTACCCATGTTCATGCCATGTCTGATTTTATATGCCCTTGTCATACTCTTCACGCCCTCGTCCCTGTCTTTGTGTAAAAGAAGTAGGCACTTAAATTACTGCACCTGTATTTATATCTGGTCAGATGAGAGAGCACTGCTGTTGAGCATTTCAGCCTTTTATCTTGTTGCAAGGTGGCCTTCAGTATTAATGGCCAACTTAGCATAGATTCTCTGAAATGTCTTCATGAAACAAAATGAGTACCTCTGTGCCCATTGCCCTCTTGTTACTGCTCAGGAAAAACAACGTAGAGCTACACTGCATAGATCTGGAGAAACATCGGCTCAGTGCAAGTAGTGGGAAGGTGGGAAGAGCGGTGGGGAGCAGTAAGCCACCAGAGGAGTCTTACTGGTAGACTCATTGTAGTATTAGTTGTTTTATTTGGCTTCTTAAAAGGAACCTTGCATTGACCTATATCAACTACATATTCTAGCTCTGTGCAAGAGTGAGAATTTAAGCACTGAATGCCACTTATTAAAGATGCTGGAAAGTAGAAAATAATTCAAACATCTCCAAAGAGTTAAAATTGGAAAGCTTAGAGTTAAATTAAAAATTCCAAATATGTGGACTTTGCCTGTTCCATATCAGTAAAAATATTGTCTCAATCTTTCACAGTAGTAACTGACTAGTTGTAATACTTATGCAGGGTTTTAAAACATAGGACTCTAGAATCAGTTTCTAAAAGTGAATTTTTAAGTGTCTGAGGGAGCAAGGAACAGAAATGTCACTGATGTCAGACAAATTCAGTCTTGAAGCAAAAATTGCAGGAATCTTTTATCAAGATGTGATGATGAGTTCTTTATTGCTGTCAAACTGGATGGCTTTCTAAAAGATGTGATCTAGTTGTAATAAGATTGCCTTCAGAGTAATGCTATGGCCCGCCTTATGCTGGAGATCACATTGCAGCCTGTTCTTCTGG
Source organism: Jacana jacana (assembly GCA_013400555.1). Lineage (NCBI taxonomy): Eukaryota > Metazoa > Chordata > Aves > Charadriiformes > Jacanidae > Jacana > Jacana jacana. The sequence continues at coordinate 100,741 of VZTM01019027.1, forward strand.
TCTGATCATAAAGAAATTATGGAGGTTATATTCATGAAAAATGTCCATGTTGCATTATTTAAATGATCTTTGGTTTTCAGTGCTGAGCACAATAAAATCCAAGTAACAGTTGCTGGACACTCCATGTTTGAGAAACAAATAAGCTATTTCAAGTATTCATTTATGTCCACCTAATTTTTTAATACTTTGGGAAGAAATATTGACCTTAATCTCTAAAGACATTGATTCTACAAATACAGATTGAAAATCCTTTGACAATAAAAAAGAATCAGTCTTCCCCGAAACCTACTAGAGACTGTGGCACCGTCCCAACTAGTTAATACTGAGAAAAGGGAAACATGCTGGGTGTAACCCCGTCTTCCTTCTTTGGACATGGCTCATGCACAGGCCATGTCCAGGAGTGTGCCCTCAGGGAGTGTGCTGTCATCGGTCAGCGGGACATGAGGATACAGGAGTGCACCAGTTCATGTCAATGCAGTTCTCCACTGCTCAAGTGTATTGTCCAAAATTAAAATTGCTATTGAGTCATCATAACTGCATGTCTCAGTTAAATGTTTTTATGATTGCAGTAATCTGTGCCCAACAGAGCTATTTTTCAAGTTTTTTACCAAATCTAAACCGATACCCCCACAAACTCACATTTCTGTCAGCTTGGAAGTCCCTCTTGCAGAGCTACAAGATTCAGCACCTTATGACTGAAAACAGAATTATGAACCACAACTTGAGATTGGTCATGGGAAGCATGCACTTTTAGGCCTAGTGTTCAAATTTCTTGTTATTTCATCTCAGTTCGGGTTCTTTGTCCTTATTTTGCTTGTCACATACTGCTAAAATGCTCCCACTAGACTTTTTTTCTGTGTCTTAGAGATGGTGATGTTACAGAGAACGACGTAGCTTGTAAAGCAGAGGTCCCCTGTGTTTGTGTGGCACAAAACATATGGGCTGGGAGATTTTGAAGGTACAAAGCACTACCCCTTCCCAGACAAAAAAGAATGCTTGTAAAGAGAGAGAGAGGAAGAGCAATTGCTCTAAAAGCTGTCTTAGGATCTTGGCCGTAGTATTTTGGGTTTTAACTTTGATTAAGAACTATATTTGTAGCCTTATCAAATTCCACATGAAAATTGCTGTGTAGGTCCAGACTTCTCTTTCTTATAACAAATGAAACTTGTTTTCTTTTCAACAAGGAGTTGGACTCTTACTCCTTGTGAGAGCAGGTGTATGTACATCAGCATAACAATCACATGTTCTGAATGCTTTGGATGCTGCTGAAGCTGTTTAACCACTTAAAAATTGTTTTTTCCTCAATGATTGTGAGAAAGCGGTCTGTTTAAAGCAGTTATTTGTTATTTTTATTGATACAGACTTGCATTTAATCTTTAAAAAGATGGAAAAAATCCAAAATGCAACTATCTAAAGTATTTTCAATTACTGCTGGGCTTCACATAGTTATAACACTTTGGCTTAATACAAAAATATAGAGCTGCCTTGAGAAAATATGGCCTTGGGAAGCTTGCAAAAGGGAGACCAGTGACAGCTGTGCCTGGGCTTCCCGAAGGCAAGTTGCTCTCTGACACATATTTATCCAGTGTCTTAGGAGTTAGTTAAAAGAAGCCTGCCCAAGAGTTGGAGGCTGTGTCCCCTGGCAAATGTGCGTAGGTTTGATTTGCAATGCATGAGTGCAGCTTGTCACATAAATGTATACATATAAAAGATGTCAAGCAGGCTGGGAGACCTGAGGATTGCATTTCTGCCCTCACAGAGGTGATGGCTGCTGCGGTGTACTTGCCTTGCAGCTGATGTAAGGTGAAACAAAGAAATATCAAAGGCCTCATGTGGAAAATGGAAATTAGGGGTCTCATTAGCGCAGCAGCGGTTACCCAGGGCAAAGACAGTATTTATGTAATTGCTCCCTATGCTTTTGTTCCTGTATCTGTTTCAGTCTGATCAGAGCCCTGAGGTCAGCCACCACAGAGCAGGAAAGCTGACAGCAGCTCCTCCACTGAGTTTGCTGAGCATCAGCTGGACTCTTCTGGGTGGTGCAGCGGGAGCTGTGAGAGGACAAGTGCCACCAAAAGCTTGTCTCTTAGTGTTCACCTTTTTGCATTTGGTAGTAAATTTGCTTCTCATCTACTCCAGTATGGAGATCACCCTACCAGCTGCATGAGATGCAATGGCTAGTACAAGTACTGGTTGGACTATGCTGTTAGTAAGTGATTGCTTGAGACTTGCTTCATTGCCCTCTCGTCTGTACAGTGCTGTGGCAGGGACAACTTCTGTCAAATAACTTACCCATTTATGTTATTAAACAGTGTGAGGTACTCCAGTGCTTACCAGAAAAGCTCCTTGAGTGGGCTTAGTGGAGCAGGGGTTGGACTAGACAAGGACTTGGCCCAGCTTCTAGCTCTTTCAAGAACCTAGGTACCTTCCTTGGTGACTTCTGTGAGGGTGACCACTGCATCAACCAGTCATACTCCCCTTCTGAGCATTTAAGGAAAGCATGCAGAGCAGATCCACAGGTCAGATGGATACTGCTCACGTACAGAGACATGCTCATGTGCAAAGTGACACGAGCCCTGTTAACTGCGTGACCATCTGGCACAGCACCATGCAGGACATGGATGTCCACACCAGCACGAAAAACACAAGCTCCAGGAAAGGAGGGGGATTGGGGACACAGAATTTTGCAGAGACAAATCAACTTGGTTTATAGTTGCCTTGGCTTTGTGGGCTTGCTGGGGCTTTGTGCCATCAGAGCTAGCCTCAGCTGGCTGCTGGAGTGACCCCCTGAGATCCTGCCCGGCATCACCAGGCTCCAGTAGAGCAGCCTCCCTAACACCAGGCTGATGATCTTCCTTCAATTAAAGCGGGGGCTGCCAGTGTGTGGGCAGCCATTAGCCAGGAGCATTGTATTGATTCTCCCTTCCCAGTGAGTAAGTGCTATTCTTTCACTGCTAAGGATTAGGCTGCTTTGTCCGCTTTCTACTGAGCTCACTGCAGACTGAGTTTCCTGGGGGAAAAAAAATACTGTCAAATACTCTGTTTTCTTATTCTTACCTCACATTTAGTTTTCTAATTGCAGCTTGGAAATAAAATATCCTTTCTGCTAATTTTATTCTTTTGTATTTGGGAAATGCTGCCAAGTCTGACAACTTCTCCTTCCAAAGACTCAGTGTTAAGATGTTTTTTTCCCTGCTTAACAATGACAAAACTGTCAAGAAGCATTGGAGTCAGGAGAAACATGCATTTTGTGTGGGCCAGTGAAGTAGTGCTTATTATGTTTAGTTTAATTTAAATGTCTGCAACAGAGGGATGGATTTATTTACACATATCTTAATAATGATTTGAATCTGAAAGTTATTTCTGCGTTGGAGTGTAAGGACTTTGAGTAGATTTTCCCAGTGGAAGCTGGGGGCTACATCTTTTATACTCTGTATTGAAAACTTCAGCTCAGGGGCACCTCGCATTTTCAAACTAGACTATTTAGTAGTTCTCTTTTAATACCTCACTGGAGTTTTTTGCTTGGAAAATACCACTGCCAATGTGAAATGCATGGAGCTTTTGAGGAGGATGTGTTGCTATCGAGTCCAGTGAAGAAACATTGCCTTGCTGTGCTTTGGGGTTGTATAGGGGCACTGTGAGGCTGTCATCAGTACCGTGAGACTCTTGGGCTGCTCCCAGAGATTGCTTAGCCTACAGGCTCAAGAGTTAATAATTAATTAGGTGAGTAGGTAGAAAATTAATGTTTCTTTGTGTGACAGTGCCCCCTTTTCCATACAAATAAAGAAATAACTCAGTACATGAAGCTGTCCAAGCTGCTCTAGTAATCAAGCCACAAGAAGCCTCCCCATGTCTTGCAGAGCCCATTCCCTGCTGTCCTTGTACCCTTCACCATGGGACTGCCTTAAGGTTTGCCTCATCCCTAAATTGCAGGTTGCTTAAAAAAAAAGAGGGGGGGAGGAGGGAAGGGAGGGCAAGAAGCACTGTGCAAACTGCTGCAGAGTCCAGAGTGGTCTCCGCTGTACTGACCCCGTTAGTGGCCAAGCCGCTCTAAAATAATACCCTCTGAGCTCTGGGCTGAGACTGATGTAAGACATGGGAATGGTTATTTGCAATATTAGAAACTTGGTGCTAAATCATGGAGACAGGAAAACAAATTTAAGAAGTAGCTTTTAGCACAAAATAGAACAAGTAACTTTCTGGGATCATTATATTTACAATTGTGCTGCCTTGCTGACCTCTCAAAATGGGAGAAATCATTTTCTTCATTTTTTTCTCTCTGGTGTTATAAGACAGATGGTGTATGCTCTTAAATAATGAAATAAGCCATGTTCCACACAAGATAAGACACTTGAAAATGTTGCTATAAATGTGCAGAGGTTGTGCATTTGTCAGTTCAAATAAATTTTTTCAAATAATTCTCTCTGTACAACGTTTCCCCCTTAACAAACGTGCAGTTAATCACCACTGAAATCTCTTTCCCCCTGTAGATAGTGTTCCGGAAGATCAGCGATGTCAAACGTGAAGAAGAGGAGAGAATGAAGAGGAAGAATGAAGCACCTCTGATCTTACCTCCGGACCACCCTGTCCGTCGGCTGTTCCAGAGGTTCAGGCAGCAGAAGGAAGCGCGTCTTGCAGCAGAGAGGGGCAGAGATCCAGATGACCTGGATGTGGAGAAGGGCAACGCTTTAGGGGAGCACTCCTCCACCCGTTCGGTGGTGAAAGCCAGCATTGTGACTGTACGGGAGAGTCCGGCCACCCCTGTGTCCTACCAGTCTGCTTCAACATCTGGGGCCTCTGACCAGGCCAAGCTGCAGGCACCGACATCGGAGTACACAGGATGCAAAGTGTCGGGGGACTACCCCCGGCGAAAAGGCTGGGCCAAGTTCAAAGACGCCTGTGGGAAAGGTGAAGACTGGAACAAGGTCTCTAAAGCAGAGTCCATGGAGACTTTACCAGAGAGAACTAAAGCTTCAGGAGAAGCTACCCTGAAGAAGACAGACTCTTGTGACAGTGGCATTACAAAAAGTGACTTGCGCTTGGACAATGTCGGGGAGACAAGAAGCCCACAGGACCGCAGCCCGGTCCTCACCGAGGTCAAGCATTCCTTTTATCCCATCCCAGAACAGACTCTTCAGGCCACCATGCTAGAAGTGAAACACGAGCTGAAAGAGGACATCAAGGCTTTAAACACAAAAATGACCAATATAGAAAAACAGCTCGCTGAGATACTTAGGATATTAACCTCAAGAAGAAGCTCCCAGTCACCACAGGAGTTGTTTGAAATATCAAGACCCCAGTCTCCAGAATCAGAAAAAGACATGTTTGGAGCTAGCTGAGGTGTTTCTTTTTAAAACCAAGCAAACCAACCAACAAACAAACACACACACACCCCCCAACATTTTAAATCTAATCTTTCTTGAAAACAAGTGAGAGACCAGTTCACTAAGCATGTCCCCTCTGTCTAAAAAGGTACGGTAACAGGAATTGCAACCTCATGTCAAGATGGCAGCTGACTCTGAAGCCTTTTTGACAGCAAGGGTACAGTTTCTAAAGTTTTTCTTTTCTCCATTGATGCCCATTCCCCCTCACTCCCCCTCTCTCCCTCGGGATGTTGGAATAAGAATTCTGACAGCAGCAGCCACCCCTGTGAGCCCCAGGTGACCTCTGAGGTTTTTGGAGCATGCCTTACGTTGTTAGCTCAAGTTTTGCCTATATGAAGAAGCTCTTGCCAGGGTGCTTGTTTTCAGCATTTGGTGGGTTGTTGTTTTTTTTTGCTGCTGCTGTCACGGTCTCAGTCACCTGTACAATGTGTTAAATGTCACAGTATATTTTCATATATCTATAATAATGCAAGGAGCAATAGGAAATGCGTATTTCATTTCAGTAGAACGTATGCTACTTGGCACCAAAGTTATTTTTGGGTAGCCAAGGAACAGCTAAAAAGATGAAATAAATGGTACATTTTAATTGCAAACTGGCATATTGCTGAAGCAATTACATTTAACAACACCCTCACCAACAGCCACAGTATTTCATGTCTGTTAATCAATGGGATCTTCCAAGTTCTCAATCACTGACTGAATGATAATGGGTTTCAAAAACTTACCGTGTGTCTCAGATGACTTTGAATGTCGTTACCTTTGCTTTTAACTCCAGGCACTGAAGGATGGAGGGTTGGGTGTGCAGTGTACTTCAGCACAGCCCAATGAACCTCAATAACAACTCCTACAGATTTGCCTTCCCAAGAAAATATACTGTGGCATTTATGTCCTCATTTTGCTATGAATCTGCTTTTTAAATTCTTGTTAAATTATTATTTAGAAGTTTCTGTTTTCATAATGTTCATTGTATGCAAAGGCTTTCACAAAACTTCTAAAGATTTTAGATTGTGGCATTTTTCTCTACATCCAGGTGTATTGCTCCTGATCTAATCTTGCTAGTAAGCAAATGGATAGCAGATGTAGAAATGCAGTGCTTACTGTGTACAAGTGCTATTGCAGCGAGGAAACAAAAGGCTTCTAAAAGAAGGAGATGTTTCCAAAACTTATATTTTCATAACTTTTTTTGGAGGAAGATTGAAGCACTTTACCAAAACTACTGTTCATTATTCATTAGGTAGGGTAGTATAGCTAGTGTCATGGCTTGGGTCATCAACTTGGGATATAGGTGTATATTCACAGTATATTCTCTCCACTGATCCAGTATGTTCACCGTTTAACACTAGGTTAGAGCACAGAAACAAGGTGCAACACTTTTTTGTGGGTTTCATTTTTAATGGCAATAGATCTTAACACAATGTGGGAGTAGTTAAGTCTCATTGTTTTCCCATGGTACTAAGTAATTTACAAAAAAAACCCCAAACAAAACATTTTGGGGGGAATATTTTTTTTATATTAAGGAAGAAGTAGGAAAGACAATGCATTTGAAAGGATTTCTGGTGGCCTGATGCTTGCACAGTGCAATGCAGAACTGTGTCAGAAGTCCCTGGGGAAGTGTGAAGTCCACTGATGAACCAGCACAGTGGTGAGGCCGCACTGTGCAATGCTACTGGCTCAGGTCTTGAAGTCACTGTATTTGTATCTGTTCCTGTGGTAACGGCCCCTCTCACAGATGCTGGTTATTCCAAGCATTTCCAGGTCCAGAGGTAGCTGATTTAGGGCTGGCTTCCTGTGATCTTACACCTTGGTTCAGTATGGAAGTGCCCACAGATTGTAAATTCTTACCCAAGGACCAAAGTGTTCCCAAGAAACAGCTATTGGGATCAAATCTGTAGGTTGTCTTTTCCCCTCACCCCAGAAGAGGCGGTAGGGAGGTGACCCTGTCAAAGTGCCATTTCCTTAATTTATTTCTGGTTCCATCTCTAGGCTTTTTCAGTGCTAACTGATGCCTTTTACAGTCACACACTGTAGACCTGCAGTACTGGGGAAGGCTCTCTTTAACCAAAGTCACCCTGTGGTTTTGGCGCATTAATCATTGTAAGTGGCAACAGTTACCTGTAATAGCTATGGCATGATTGCTGTAAGAAATCCATACATCAATGGCTTCAGTGAGAAACAATGTAATGATTTTTCTTGCTAGTCTCCTCAGTCAGTAAATTCTTTGGATAGTGAAATTATGGCTAGGTAAATCACAGGTGTACAAGGATTTATAATTCATGCCCAAAAGTTCCAGCAACGTTTTAGAGACTGACTTGGAGCCAGGTTCCTAATCCAGGCAGATAGCTCATCAGCATTATGCTAATTTTGAAAGGCTGAAGGACATGCTGAACTTAGCTTTGCAAAAGTGTCACTCATCATACCTGCAGGTGGATACACATGGAAATTAGCTTATGCCAGGTGGGTGAGAGAGGAAATGTTTGTAACCTCCAAAGAACATGCCTAATATCGCCAGCGCTCCAGTGCAGAGGTAGAACTGAACATGCAGTCACAGGTTATCTGGCCCTTTGTTGCTGATACTGAGTTGATGTTTCTCAGTGGTATTTTTATATGCCCTCTGGGATGTGTTAAAAGTTATCCTGATCTTGCTGATTGCCCAAGCCTGGAGTCATGGCAGGGTCAGCCCTAGAAGCTTCATAATTAGCCACACCTGTGAGTAAAGGAACCCAAGTCCACATTTGCTGGGGCACTTCTAGTGCAGCCTGAAGTCCAGAATGATACTATACTCCTCCACACCCTGTCTGACAACGGGTGGGTGCAGCACAGAGTCCATTTGTAAGGCTTTTATGAAGCTCTTATAAAGGTCTATAAAGCCATTTATAATCCATTTGTACAGCCATCTAAGACTGTAATGTATTCTGGAGTTATGCTTAAAATTTAATGTCTTTGAAGATTACAGCCGAATTTGTTATGGTCATGAAACTCCAGAGAAACTATTCCTTATGACGACATGTTCAGGGTGTCTACTCCAGGTCAGCACTGAGAGCAGTCAATGTCGTCCAGATTTTCACAGGTGTAACTGAGATCAGACCCATTTTATGATGATTTTATGAACTGGCAGGTGCTAAAACTGGTTGCAGAAGACTGCATCATCCCTCAATAATGCGTATATGTTGTAAGAGAATAAAAAAGCCCAACCAAACTATCTAGGAGGAGCTTCGGTCTTTGGCTTCCCTGGGGTACTGAGTGGTTAAAATAAGCAAAATCTTGTTCGCTGTGGGACATCACTCTTTTGAACCTCAGACTAATTTGAACCTGTGCCATAGTGCCTGGGCCCTGCAGATGCAGCATGTCTCCTTTAGAGAGTGGCTGAAAGCACCTGTGTTACAAACTTTTCTTCTTGGAGCCTTACACTTAGTTGCCTATGGCTGGACAGGATGCATACCCACCGTAATTGTTACTTCTTCCTTTTTCTTTTGTTTCTCTTTACACATTGGTTAAGCCATTTCACTTGAATTATTTTCCAGCTTAGAAATGAATGATCTCTGAACATGAGACTCTGACACTTAACAAGCAAATGCTTGTGCACACTATAAAGGAAAAAAAACAAAAAGCCTCAGTTTTAACTGTTCTGGCATAGTGCTTCTGCCACTTAACAACCTGTGAAATAACCTGCATTAATCTAAAAAAGATGGTGTGTTCCATTTTTACTATATGATGGAATTAGATTTCAGTCAAAAGAAGGTAGTTGAGAGAAAGAGCCTGGGATATTTGGTAAAATGGGAACTTCTAAAAGTTCATATTTAAACTGTTAGAAAGAATACCCATACACAGCACAGGATTAAAATTGCGAACCCCAATTCTCATCCCTACCGTGTTCAGATACATTTACTTCTGTCTGCTCTTACATGTATCCTTTTAAAAACACCATTCTTGCTTTAAATCTCTTTCACAGTGCTGCCCTGAATCCCAGCGAACACCCTGTTTAACAGCTTCGAAGGTGATGTTCTGCTTCTACAGTACTTCACTTTAATGAACAGAGCAAGATATTTACTGTGAATATCTGGTGATATATTTTCAATCACTCTTAACCAGTCTGTGAAAGAATTTAATACATGATTTGTCTTTACTATTTAAACAATGTGTATTACACTTGTGCAGATGTGTGTACACACACACACATATATATAATATCTATGTATAGATAAGTCTATGGATTGCATTTCTGTTAAGTAAATGAACATCCCTCACATAATGATTCCAGTTCAAGAAGGGAACTTAAATCTTCCCAGTAGACATCCACCCAGTGTCCTACTGAGTAATTTGTCTGTTAACTGTTGAACTTTTAAGGCCATGGCTTTTGGTTTCTCTAGTTGGCCTCTTTTACACTGCTAGTTTGGTGAGTATTGTGATGGAGAGAAGATCTGTCAAGAGTTGTTATGGTCAGGAAACAGAAATACACATGTAACTGGGAAAATGCTGTATCATAGTCGGTGGGAATAAGGCTCCTAAACCACTATTTGTTACTCGCAGTGACTCTGAAGCTAAGTTGCCCTGGAAGTGGCTTCTCCTGCAAGAGAGATGGTGGAATAAATGGATTTCTTTTTCCTGGTACCAGGGTCTGTCTCAAAGGTGCTGAGCTTGTCTTTCTTCTCACGGGCACACATGGTTGCTGCACCTCTGCTTTCCCGTCCTGGTGTTAGGTGGTGAGAAGCATCTTCTACTGAATTCTTCATTTCCATGTAGTCTGTTGTGGGTGTATTGGCAATAACAAAATCTGTGTTTCAGCCGCACTTGTGATTCATTAAGGCAAACCTTTTAGAGGGAGTCCTGTGCAGGGGAAGCTCCAGGAATTTGAGGTGAGACACCGTAGGTTGTTGTATCCTTCAATCTGACATAGTTTTGACCACACTGTTGTGGCAAGCATTTGATTCAATTAAATAAAAATAAAGCTTTTTGCAATAAAATATATCCAACATCTAGCCTTAAAACCCTTTCATAAATTATACAATTCAAACTGTGATTCCATTCTCCTTCCTTCTTAATGTTCTGTAGTATTTACAGTGTTGCCTAAAGATGAAGCACTTTTTGATTAGCTTTCTAAATCTAATGGAAATCACTTGCTGGTAATCACATCTCTCTCTCCACTTATTGCCTTCTTATTAGAATAATGAATTACTCCAATAGCCCTCTCCCCTCACAAAACAAAGAATCATAACTATTGTCTAAACACTTTTGTGTATCAGGGAGCCAACCTGACCTATTGCAAAAGTGTTTGTTTCAAGGAGGTTTTTTTACAGTTCCCCAAAGCTAATGTGAATTTACCTTCGACTGTAATTTGTTTCAAGCTGATTGTTGAGTGTTGTGTAAACATATTTGATGTGTAATCCCAGTACATCTCTATAACGGGATCTAAATGCCTAATGTTAACAAAACAGTTTGGGGTTTTCACTAATCGTTCTGAAAGGCTCATGGGTTTTAGGTTTTTACTTTTTCCCACTGAATCTGTGACCACTAACATAGGAAAAGAATCATTTTAGCTGTAGATGAAAGAAGTTCAATAATCTTGTATCAGGATGAACTGCAACATAAAGAAATACCAAGTTTTCTAATGAATGTGTTATATTATTGTACCTACATGCAATCAATATTTGTACATCTGTTGGAGACCTGTCTGCGTTTCAGTATTTAGCCACCACTGCATGGACACTTTATTGATATGCAGTTAATGCAGTTGCTTTGGCGCTTTTCAATGTATTTCACTTGTTTTTATCCTTTCAGAAATCCACCAAATACTCTTCGTTCTTTTTCTTTGCATTTGTCACTTTGTTCAATGAAGCATGACTAGAAAAAGAGAACGAGTAGATACTATTTTTGTGGTCAGCGAAGCAGCTGCCAGTAGATAAGACAGTGAGTATATGTATGTATGTATACACACTGTCTGGGAATGTTTTGGTTACAAATGCAAGCACCTACATTAATGATATCCCTATTCAACATTTTTAAACAAGCACAAATAATATTTGTAAAAAAAAAGTTTAATTTTATTTATTATAGTAATAAACTATTTTATACATTACAGTTGCTTTGGTGTGCTTTTCCGTGTGCTGAGTATTGTAAGATCAACAAGGGGGGGTTAAATTACTCTCTAGAACTTCTGGCTACCCATTTTGTTGCTGTTGGTCATTATCTGGAGTGCTATCAGTAGAGAAGTGTGATATTACTGTTTTGGTTGTAAACAACTCAGGTTGTTTCCTCAGATCTCCACATGTTGTGTATCAGTAAACCAGGATTTACAATCCCTCTGTAAACTGAACTCAGGTGTTCTGTAAAGTGAGTATCCTGGCACCCCTGTCAGCGTCAGCACTGTGGACTCCAGTCTGGGCCAAGTGATTGCTGAGCAGGAATGAGATCACCAGAGTGACCAGACTCGCTGTGACCTAAAATGGTTGTTTGATATCCTGATGGTCCCTGTGTCTATAGCTGGTCTGTGATTTAGATGCTGCTCACTATGGCATTATCTGAGAACTATTACAAAACTTCTGGATGGGCCAAGGCCAGTAGGGTGAGGTTCAATAAAGCCAAGTGCCAGGTTCTGCATTTCAGTCAAAATAACCCCATGGTGCACTACAGGCTTAGGGAAGAGTGACTAGAAAGCTGCCTGGCAGAAAAAGACCTTAGGGTGCTGGTGGACAGCCAGCTTAACATGAGCCATCAGTGTGCCCAGGTGGCCAAGAAGGCCACCAGCATCCTGGGTTGTATCAGGGATAGCATACTCACCTCAAGTACTGTGTTCAGTTTTGGGCCCCTCACTACGAGAAGGACATGGAAGTGCTGAAGCGTGTCCAGAGGAGAGCTACTAAGCTGGTGAGGTGTCTAGAGGAGGAGAGGCTGAGGGAACTGAGCATGTTTAGTTTGGAGAAGAGGAGGCTGAGGGGACACCTCATTGCCCTCTACAGCTACCTGAAAGGAGGTTGGAGAGAGGTGGGTGTTGGCCTCTTCTCCCAAGTGAATAATGACAGGACCAGGGGAAATGGTCTGAAGTTGCAGCAGGGGAGGTTTAGATTGGATATTAGGAAGAAGTACTTTACTGAGAGAGTAGTCAGGCACTGGAACAGCCTGCCCATGGAGGTGGTTGAGTCACCATCCCTGGAGGTATTTAAGAAATGTATAGATGTGGCACTTCAGGGCATGCTCTAGTGGCTGAGATGTAGGGGGTTATGTGAGTGTACGGTTGGACTCGGTGATCTCAGAGGTCCTTTCCAATGATGGTGATTCTATGATTCTGTGTCAGAATACTATAGATCAAACAGGCTTCTGCTGTCCCAACGATCTGCTGCAGAAGAAAGCAACCTTACCACAGACTTACATGAAGAGAAAACCAACAGGAATGAATCCCCTAGTAGTGTGTCACCTGCCAGTGACACCACTGCAACAGGCAGCAATGAATATTATTTTGTTGGCTACCTCAGCAAAGAAATCGATAACCCGGGGTGACAGGAATGGGAGACCCTTCCAGGTCATATGTGAGAGGATCATATGCAGCAGCCATTCCTGCAGGCCTGCAGCCACTCCAAACCTGTGTACAAGGGTTTAGTCTTCAGGATGTCAGCTGAGACCCTGTGAGCTTCTCACCTGATTTTGTGGTTCATTCTCCATCCTTCCATTTGAGGGTCTGGTGAAGGTGGCTGTCACCTGTATTAAGACATTTCATGGGATTGTAAAACTCATCTTCGAAAGAACAGCAGTAAAGCATAAACTTGCAGACTGCAGAGCTGGGGCTTAATGGTAGAGAAAGCAGCCGAGGAGCACAATGAGGAGATATTTTTAACAACATTTCTGCCTCCACAGTAGTATGTAGTGTGACAGGATCTCCAGTCGCTAGTATTGTTTCATGGGCCAGTATGAAAATCCAGCTCTCTTTTGCCTAATGTTACTATATACAGTGTCCCTGTTCTTATTAGAAAAGGGAAAATTACCATAGTGAAGGCATGTACTTTGGTGGGGTTTGGGTTTTTTTGGTGGTTTCTAGAGGTGGCAGTTCTCATTTTCTGAACTCTCTGTTATCTTCCTTTCTCTGGCTCTCCCTGCATTCTTAACAGCCTCCCTGCTTGTGCTGCAAGCATAAATTAGCACAAAGAGGGATAGCCGTGCCTGCACAGTGTTACCCATTCTGGCTTCCTTCCCTTCATCAGCCCCACAACATTTCAAACCAAAGGTCATTAACTACAGCACTTTTGGGCTAAGATTTGTGTGACAAATCGCAGAAGTTCATGAACCACATGCTGGCCCCTTGGCTCAGCTGAGCAGTGGTGGTGAGTGCCCCCCTGCCCCACCTGTGCCAGTCCCGGTCATCATTCACTGTGGCCTGGGAACATGTTTGGGGTGGAGACAAAAGGTTCCCAGACCATGATGTTCGTGCTGTGGATTCTGGCTTTTCTGAGCAAAGTGTGGTGCCTGGCAGAGGGTCTGGGACCCCCATGGAGCCTTCCTTGCCTCTATGCTACCATCTGTGTGGCAATTGCCGAGGACCTTTCCCAGAGATGTGGGGTCTTTATCTGGCTGTGACCTTAGGGACAGCAGCAGTGAGTCCTGAGGTGGTCTGCGACATCAGATTGTGGGGAGGTAAGTGTTGCTTATGCAGTTTTGGATTTTGCATTTTGGTTCTGCACTTCAATTGCCCTGTGGTGCATTTCAGTATCTCTGCTGAGGTCAGAAGTACTCAGGCTCCAATACTTCTTTGCACTGGAGTAAATTCTACCTGTGTAGCCCAGCTCCTCTGTGCTGGGAGAACCTGTGGGACTGGATTGGAGGAAATCCACGCTCTCACACATGTGTGCAGTAGTAATGACTTTTATTTGCTCCCCCGGCACATCACTAAAAGAACACCAAAACTGTTTCTGCTTGGTGCCTGCCAGCAATGTGTCTGCCTGGTGTGGGCAGATGCTTGGGACAACCTGGGGGGAGCAATGAGCCTAGTGGCCATTGCAACATGGGGGAGATGAGCCTGGTGGCTATCTGTCTGCCCCCTCACTGACTGAGAGACAGATGGCTGCGATGCTCCGACCTGCCCACCCATGGTGGGCAACAAGGTTTGAAGAGATCTTGGCTGATGGGCCACTTTCTGTGCTTGTCTTGTGCCCCACTGCCATAGGGGGGTGGTTAGTAAGGCTGCAGATCCAACTGGAAGATGCTGAGAAGGAAGTGGTGTTGCTGTGGTATTTATTACTGCCAGTGACATGAGGGGGTTCATTGCAACAGGCATATAGTGTACAAAGAATATCAACAAAGGCAAATATTTTTCACCTAGAAGACTGCATTTTTGCTCCTTTCATTCTAATTCACCAATCCCTCAGTGTTGGCACGTGGAACCTGGGGGGAATAACCTGTCCTGTTCTTGAAAGGCAGAATGAGTAAAAACCTGAGAGAATGCCAAAAGGCAGCATTAGAGTAACTGAACTCGTAACGTGCCTGTCAGAAGGAGATACTAAGACTCTTGTGCACAGCCATATCTGCAAAATACACGTGCTCAAGCCTTCTCTTTTGTTTTTTCTCCCCCTTTCTATTCCTGTTCCCCCTTCCTAATTAAGTTCAAGCCCTCATGTAGCACAGCCAAGGTCAAATTTCAGCAGATGCGTGGCACAGGTGTAGCCTTAAAACAAGCTGAATTGGTTAAATTAGCAACACTCCTGGAGGCAGGAGTGCATGAGTAACCTCCAAGAGTTTGCTTTTGAGACATTAGTAATACTGCACAGTATTTCCTTTATTTTTGTTGACCCTTTTTTTTTTTTTTTTGAAGCTTTGCTCAACTGTAGAGTTTTCCATGAAAGTGTTTCTGTTCCTGTGGCTGAGGAATGAGGCAAAGGTTAATGAGGCTTTGCTGTTAATGCCTCCCTGGGGGAACACGTAGCCCCTGTGAATGTCACTGTAGTTCGTTATATGCAAATCTGAGATTGATGTGCTTTGGTACCAGTATTTCACAGAATCGGAGAATAATTCGGGTTGGAAGGGATGTTAAAGATCATTGAGTTTCAAATCCCCTGCCATGGGCAGGGACACCTCCCGCCAGACCACATTGCTCAAAGCCCCATCCAGCCTGGCCTTAGAACACTTCCATTGGATCCCCATTTGTATCCCCATTTTCCTAGCTGAAATGCACAACTTGGGGAGAAAGAAACTGTGCTGGAGTATCCATTACACGTGTGGATCCTCTATAACAGGAAGATCTGTGGATCCTCACTATCAATACAGACTAAGGGATGAGGTATTAGAAAGCAGCCCTGAGGAAAGGGACTTGAGGGTGCTGATGGATGAGAAGCTGGACATGAGNCTGGACTACTGAAACAGGTTGTCCAGGGAGATGGTTGAGGCCCCTTCCCTGGAGATATTCAACATGAGGCTCAACAAGGCCCTGCGCAACCTGGTCTAGTTGGGGGTGTCCCTGCTGACTGCGGGGAGGTCAGCCTAGATGACCCTGGAGGTCCTTCTGGCCTGGAACATTCCATGATTCTATGACTATGGCCTCTTCTTCAGCAGTGGTTACCACTGGGGTAAAAGGCTAACCAGCACCATCACAGCAAGTGCGGTACAAGGCTGGGAACTCCTGTGTGCTCAGCTCAGCTCAGCTCAACAAGATGGTGTTCACTGCAAGCAGTGGCTTACAGTGAGGGGAAATACAGATCACTTTCAAACCTCTCCGGCAATCTTTTTTTGGTGAGTTTTACAGTTAAGCAGAAGATATTTTAGAAGAACAAATGATAACGGGAAAATTTATTGGACGTTCTCGGCTGTGGCGTGAGGATAGAAAAGAAAGCGAAGATAATCTGTATGTAGCCCCAAGTCAAAATAAAAGATTTGTTTTGTTTTTCCTGTAGAACAGTAACACTGCACATGCAGCCACATTGAACCTGGCTATTGGACTTGTGTGGAGAGAGAAACAGAAACTAAAACAGCTCAGCTGAAAGTGGAACTGAAGAAAGCTCCCTTTAGGAGAGCGTGAAGAGACTGTGCATGAAATTACAGTTCTGGCAACAAGAATTGTAAATAGCCCTGTAACATGGGGCTGGCAATGTCTCGCTTGGGAACAGTGAGTGCAGCAGCTGTAGTCAAGTATGCTGAGAAGCTGCAGGATGGTTGCCCTGACTTACTGGTAGACCAGGTGTCAGGAGAAGAGTCTTAAGGTCCTGGTAGTAAATGGAAGCATATAACGTAGCCAAAGTACGGCCTCTGATACCTGTCCTGCTGGGTTGAACCTGCTGCATTTCCTTTGTCATGGAAAAATCAGCTATGGAGGAAACCTAGCTGTGGCTCAGGAAATTTTCTGAGGAAAGTCAAGAAGAACAGAGTGAGTGAGTGGTGTAGAGCGAGAGTGGGGCCTGCAAACTCACTGAGGGGCAGAGAGCAGGGAGGGAACAGGAGTAGCTCAATGAAAGCAGGATGCTGACACAGGACCAAATGGGATTGATGGCCCAGGAAGCTCGTTGGGCTGGGGGTCATCAAGGGCTGTAGCCCCCTGAGTTACTGTCCACCCAGCAGCTGCTGTAGTTTCAAAAGCAGAGTGTGGCTATTTTCTGGAAGGACCTGTGAGATAATTTACCATACCCAAGTTGCCCTTACCTGTAGGGTACCTTTGTGTTACTGCTAGCATCTTAAAAGTTTTAAAGATTTAGCTTGTAAACCTTATAATAAAAATGTTATTTTTCTTAAAACAGAAGTTTCCCCAACCAGCTCTACCTAATAAGCAGTTCATAGCCTCCAAGTACTTCCAAAGTAACACACTATTGTATCTTTGAATGGTTGTCATGCTTTTTTAACCCTTGTCGGGGCTTATACTAAACCTGCAGTTGGTTTTGATGCCAGTGGTTATTGAAATAACCATTGAAGGGAAGCAGGATGTTTTTGGAGACTGAAGACCCTGTGTAGGTCTCATTTTTAACAAGTCATGTTTGGCAGGACTTGATCAGATTGGGGAACTCTGAGAATAAGTAACCTGAGTTAAGTTTGATAAAGTCTGACGAGACAGCACCCAGAGCTCACTTGGTCACTCATCCCTGGTGCCCTGCTGCAATATTGCTGTCTGGAGGGCTCAAACTGCCTGGGGCTTGAAGGGGTTAAAAAGCATTGAGTTCCCCAAACCCTTACAATTGTTGCCAGGCTGGGAGGAGATACTGTCAGAAGCCCTTGTGCTGAAGGGCCCTTGAGTCTCCAAGTCCTGTAGAAGACTTTCTCTGTGGTTCTTTCTCCTCTGTGGTATGACATTTCATGGCATAAGTCATGATTGGTCTGTGGCAGCTGGCTGGAAAAGTGGACCCCTGGGCTGTCTGGTTGCTGATGAGTGGAGTTTGAGTGTGGGGCCCACAGTAAGGCCATGTGTGGGGCGATTACTAAAGGGGAGTTATTTCCCTCCTCATGGTTCAGCTTTGCATACACCAGGGGCCCTGGCAGGCAGCAGTGGCTGGACAAGTAAGTACTGGGCTTGCTCCTTAGTCAATTTGGTCCTGGGCAGATGTTTGCCAAGGCAGGGCCTTGGCCATGCCCTTACTGTGCTTGCAGCACCATCATGAGAACTGAACCTGATCAAGGGGTGGCCTTCAGACAGAATGCCAAGAGGTGGGAAGGGAAGGTGGATGACAGATAACTGAAGTAACCTGGAGCGAGATGTGACCAAATGAATGTTATTAGCCTGTAATTTCAGCATAAACTACGACCTCAGCACAAAACTACCACCACAAGAGTAAAGCAAACCCATAACTATAAATTAGCAGTAACATCATTTAAAGAGCTGTCGCATATATGCTGATTCTTATCTCTACAATTTGGCTTACTATAAGGTAATCCTCCTGCATATCTGAATATCTGAGCCCTTAAACCAACCTTAACCCTTCCAGCAGCAGTCTGGAAAAAAATTATCAACTGGGTGTTCTCTCTTTTTTTTTTTTAATTTTTTTTCTTCCCCTTCCTTGCCTTTTAAATTCATTTACCAACAGTATAGATGTTTCTGCTCTTCTAATAGCATTTCCAGTTATTCTATTTTTTGCCACCTAATTTTGGAAACTCAAATGCACTAGTGCAGGGATGGAAGTTCTCTGGTCCATAAAAATTAATTAATTTTGTCAAGAAAGATCAGCTCTAGAGGGAGTGCTAATACAATTTAAACTTCACAGGTCATAACCGAAGTTATGTCTCTGTATTATTTCCTCAGTAACCTTTAATTTTTCAGTGGTTGGCTGATGCACCTGTCAGCAATGATTCACCTCAGCTACCCAGCCACATATAAAGCTTTTCTTAAATCCCTATAGATGGTGAGGCACTTCTGCTGCCTGTAGTTTGACCATTGCTGGGGAAGGCATACGCCACAGGTACCCCATTTCATTTGAAATGGGCTGGTATGCAGGTTCCTAAGGTTATTTACGCTTAGACCAAACTGGCTCTGGATATGATGCAGGGTGGCGCAGCCCAGCTTGTGATCAAATTTTGCCTGTTAAATCCTGATGTTTGCTTAACTTGCTCTCACTCAGACCTTTGTGACTCCTAGTTTAAGGAATGAGGAGGTTTTTGAGCACCCGTGAGTGTGTTCCCTGACTAAAGCTGCCTCATAGTTTCCATCCTGTCATTATCAGTGTTGGGTACTGAGCACAGGTGCCTGTTTCCCTCATGGAGCAGCAGTTTCCAGGCCAGCGATGCTGCCGTGTGGCTGGAGGACTGATGTTGCTGAAGCTTGTGGGAGATGTCCTGAATGCCTGAAAGTGAGGCCTTGACACGCTTCAGCTCAGTCTCTTGTGCAGTGTCTAAAGTATATGGGTCAGACTCTTTAGACAGTATCTTTTCTTCTCCTCTTTGGAACTGGTGGCATCCCTGAAAGGCTCTCAAGCTTGGAGCTGCCAGTGCTTGCACCCTCTCAAGCTTGGAGCTGAATTGGTCCAGCAGGATGCTCTGGCATAGGTGACTCACACCACAGGATGCTGGGGACTCCTCTCATTCTCAGATGCTCTGGCAGAACCTGTGCTTGATGTGATCACAAGTAATGAAAGAGGAGATCTCAAATAAAATAATATTTTTCCTCTTTTCTTCCTTTCACATGTGACTAATGTAGGAACTGCTCCACAAGCAGCTATTAGTGAAAAATGCTGAAATTGGTGCATGTGCACATAAGACCCCTGAGCATCTGCAGGGGCTCAGCAGTGATGCCGACTAGAGAGGGTCAATCTCAATACAAGAACTGAGCTATTGTAATGCAGATTTCCCCCAGATCGTCAAAAGTGTTACAGCCTCAGTGTTCTTCAAGCATTGGGGAGGGCTGCCCAGGGAAGTGGTTGAGACACCATCCCTGGAGGGATTCAAAAGACAGGTTGACATGGTGCTAGGGGACATGGTTTAGTGATGGTTTTTTTTTTGTCTGAGGTTGGCAGTTGAACTAGATGATCTCAAAGGTCCCTTCCAAGCTAGATGATTCTATGATTCTTCACAGGCTTTGAGGTGAGCAGTGTTTCAGCTGTTTCTGTTGGATTAAAATATTCACCTTGACTGTGTGCTGTGTGGCGAGAGAGTAATTTTTGCAAAGCAGTGATGGGCAGTGCTACTTGGGAAACGGGTGGGGGATGGACTACAGGAGGAGAAGCTAGGACTGACCATGCATAGCAATCGCCTTGCTCTTCGCAGTTCCTTGAGGAGAATGGTGCCAAAAGGCCTGAAGAAGGCTGACTCCGCTGAGCAAGCTGGAACTACAACCGGCTTGAGGGTCAGCAGTGATGGAGGATAAATCAAGCGGGTACACAAGAGAAGAGAGGCACTGTGTTACTGCTAATCACACAATTGCTATGGGTTTTCATAGCTAAGCTGTTTTTCTTCTGCCCTGTGGTGAGCTGGTTATTCCAACTAAGCTGGCTTTTAGCTCTCAGATGCGAAAGAGATCTGTGAGCAAAGCCTGGCTTGCCCTCTGATCAATGCAGAATTAAAGAACGAGCCACTTAGCATAATCTTACTGTCCCTAGTAATGGTGGCTGGGAGGGCTTTGCTGGCCAAGGAGGGGGACTAGGGGAGGGACAGGTGTGTGAGACAGACTTACTACACCAGCTAAGTGGAAGCCATTAAAGCCATATATTGTGTAGGGATTTTTTATTCTTTTTAAGAATGTCCAGCTCAGTTTCAGAGCCATCCTCTTGTGTTTGGTCACTGCATATTTGTGACTTTTAGGTCTATCAGCATCAGTGTCCCACATTCCCCCATCAGACTAGACGTGCCTCCCCTTCAGTCAAAATGGTCAGTATCTCTGGCAATTTCTGTCTTTGTCAACTGTTTCCTAGGTTCCCTCAGCTAGATTTTGCCTTACTGTTTGGAAGTCTCCTCCTCCCCTGCCCTTTATTCTTCTTCAGTAATTGGGGTGTCTACTTCAGTTTCTTCCAGGCCTCTACAAGTTCCCAACCTCTCTAGGACAATCATTGAGGACTGGCATGGAGGATGCACTTCTGGCTACCACATCATTTCAATTCCATCAGGTGCCATGTAGTAATGAATAGTCATCTCTCAGGTCATGTTGAGAAACGTGTCTCCAAGCTGAAGGTGTAATTGAGGACATACATGTATGGTGCTTCAGGCACAGCCTGAGCTCTAGAGAGAGCTGCGTGTTTGACCAGGTGTGCCCCATGCCTGCCTCATGCCTTACCTACTGGTGCTTCTATGAGCAGGACAGCTCAGAAACTTTGTGAGCAGGCTTGTTCTTGAAAGGTATGTTTCAAAATAGCAGGAAAAAGAACCACTGGAAAAACTGAGTGTGAAGGAAATCCATTTATTTTTCATATGATAAATATTTAAACTATAAGCAAGATTGTGCAAGCATGCTTCATGTTTCTGACTGTGGCCTAAGATAGCAAGAGATGGAAGGGAAGCATCGTTTTACTTGCATACTACCCTCAGTGACCATTTCCAGAAGCTTCGCGTGCTTGAGTCTCACCTTAACTGATCTAGAAGGACAACGAAGTTGGTGACGGGTCTGGAGAGTAAGTCTTATGAGGAGATGCTGAAGGAGCTGGGGTTGTTCAGCCTAGAGAAGAGGAGGCTAAGGGGAGACGTTATTGCTCTCTACAGCTACCTGAGAGGATGTTGTAGAGAGGTGGGAGTCTGTCTCTTCTCCCAGGTCACAGGCACTAGGACAAGATGCAAGTTGCACCAGGGGAAGATATTAGGAAACATTGGATACTACATTGGATATTAGGAAAATTTTTTTACACTGAAAGGGTTATTAAGCATTGGAATGGGCTGCTCAGGGAAGTGGTTGAGATATCCCTGGCGGTATTGAAAAGACAGGTTGATGTAGTGCTTAGTGACATGGTTCAGTGATGGGGGTTTTTTTATCATTGTTAGGTTGATGGCTGGTCTAGATGATCTTAAAGGTCCCTTCTGACCTAGACTATTCTATGTTTCTATGAAAGGTGTATTTCCTTTTTAAACTCCCACTTGTCAGGGCATGCATGTTCCATGTATTGCACTAGAGGGATAAAAGTGACCAGTCTATATAGCACACATCCTGTGGGCTTCCAGTGTGTAATGGTGTTTCTTCATGGCAGAGAAACACTTCTTTTTCTTATGCCAAACAGCAGCTTTTTAAGACACAGTTCTCAGGCCAACAGCCTGTTTGAGCTTTATTTTTAGAAATGGAAATGGTTACAAAATTATGAAAGATGTATAAAGCACTGAAAAAAAATATAAAACTATTTTAGTTTAGAAATAAGCGTAGATGTAGATGACCTTCAAGGTCATTCTAATATTAGAACAGGAAGTTTTGTATGCATACAAATTGGAATCTAATCACTTAGCAGTCCCTTGTTTCATGTAATAACAGTAATCAATAAGAGTGAAGAACAGACTCATGACTTTTCACTCCAATTCTAATTCCATTTAATTACAAAGTTTGAGTTAAGTCTGAGGAAGTTCTTGTCCTTAACTTGGTTCTACTCCAAAATGGAGGCCAATCTCATACACTTTGAGTAAATTCAGAGGTTGAGAGCGATGTATTTCTTCATGGCTGATGGGATCTCTGCAATCATCAGAAGTCAGTCAGGAGAGCCGTATCCCTGGCCAGGCAGCATTCAGGTTAAATCTTATTTTCAACAGTCCAGGGCCCTCTTAGAATGACTTCCAGGGGAAATCACTGCATTTTCATGATAGAAAAATACCTCTCCCTAAACATAAAAGGCTGGAAATTCTGATGGGCTTAGTCTCCAGGGGGGTAGAGGGCTGAAGCCTCTGCCTTTTTTCTTCAGGAACAAGTGAAGGGGAAAAAGGCGGCTGCCATGGCTCTGAGCAGAGGAGACATCAGAAATGTAGGCGCTATGCTGCAGCCCTCTCAGGGAATGAATTTCTTGTTGAAGGGATGAGCTCGAACAGACTTGGCTGCAGGTGCAGGAGTGATGGACAGTAGGACACTAACTGTACCTCCAAACAGGCCCAAACAGCTGGTGGAGGAGCATAGAACAGGTTTTGATAAAGTCCTTCTGCTTCGGGTGCAGGAAGCTGCTCTTGGTGGAATCCCTCTACAGGACTGGTGGCTTTTGCCAGGCCCAGGGGGAAAGTCAAACTTTACGAAGACTTCTGGCTGCTCTTCAGTATCAGTTTTTTTTTTTAAAAAAGAACAACCTGGGAGACACCCCTTGTGCCAGATGTGAGTAGGGGCTCTCCGTCCCTCAGAAAATCAGCATATGCTCTGAGGCACTGCTGCAGCCCGACGCTTGCGGGCAGGACCATCTGGGCAACACCAGAGCGGGGGTCTTTTAGCAAAGGTACTGCTGTAACAGGTCTGGCCATGGGCCAAGGACATGCAGCCCTGGCTAATTTGGCACCACTCTGTTGGACCATTCTGGTGAGGTTTTTTTTGTTGTTTTTATTTTTAAGGTTCTTGAAATGCTACTCCTAGTGTGTCTTTAATACTGCAGGAGCTGACTGCTTGGATGCCAGAGAATGAAGCAGAATGAACAAATTTACCATTCAGACAGACCTGGGTTACCTCATTTCATAACAGAAAAATACAAGAGGCTGACTGAACAATTCCCTTGAAGGTGGGATTCGCCCCATAACAAAGGTAATATTGTATGCATTAGCTCTAACACAAGGCAGAGAGCACTTAAAGCCCAAAGAGCTCTACAGTCATATTTGATTAAAATGATAAGCTGTTCCTTATGAAAATACCTGCTTTTCTACGCCCTATTTTTAAAGAAACAAACACAACAATTCCTAAGACTACCAAAAAAAGGGTGTTGTCTTAAAGGCAAAATTTTAAACTAAGAAATTAAGGAGAAAATGCAGACTTTGCTCTACTGCTGTCACTGAGAATGCTTTCTAATTTAGAACATTTCTTGCCAATCAAAAAACTGATGGGCATCCTGCCCTCCATGGAGTAATGTAAATGCAGGGCCCACCCTATGTGTCCCTGGACAGAAGCTGAGAGAGACCAGGTTTTTTGAATTGTGCAAGGGAGGAAAAAAATTCGTTCTTCAATATGCTGAAATAAGCAGTGAAACATTGGAAAAACAAATACAATCTTCAAGAAACATAAAATACCCATTCTGAGATGCATGCTTCCAAAGTACATAGTTACACATACGCTCTTTTATAAAAATACCATAATTCAAAATGCTTCAGAATTTTTTCCCCAGCCACAGCCCATCAGTGTTTCTCATTCAATTCTTGCATCCAGAATCCAGAATCAATTACACGAGCTCTTGGCTTTGCCACATTAACTGAATACTTGGGTCTGGGTCATCCTTCTGCAGGTAGCATATCCAGTGTAGAAAAGCCATCAACCTGGTTTAAAAATCACCGTTCTGCGTCATTCCTGATTCACAGCGTACGTTTGCTCCCATTCAATTCCGACGTGAGAATAGCAGTACAGGAACCCAAGAACAGTCAGTGTCGCCCATGGCCAGCCTATAAATAGAAAGACAGACAATCCTAGTCATAATAATTAATGACTGCTTGAAGTATGAATGCTCATGGGATGACCAACTTGTGATGCTTCTAATTAATTTTATTAGCAATTCAGTCTCGTAAGTAACTAGAGCCAACCCACTAAACTTGAAAGGAGAAATCTGGATTGTTCGAGCTTCTGGGATGCCTGACTCCCTGCTGCCTTAGTTGTTTTCAGGGAACTGGATCAGGTTTATTCCTGCTCTGCACCTCCAAAAAATTGCTTGCTGAATTAAAGAGATCTGCTTCAATCCTCTCCTTTGTAGTGGGCTTGTCTATGGAGCAGATGCACAAATGAACCCTGACACTTTAAGCTGGCTATGGCACTTTCTAGGCTCAAAGGGATGCATAGCCACAATGCAGGTTATTAAAAATGGGAGCAAACCCAGTTACCTGTTCTGCTAAAGTCTGGGGAAACCTCTGATTAAGGCTGGTTTGGATACCCTGCAGCTGGGTGTAAAACTGATGTATGTCTACAGCTCTGTAAAATGCTCATGGGGTCAGAACACCATTGTGCCTGTGCAGAACAGACAGCCTCATCTGCCTGATGTGTTCTTGTTAGACCTTTTTTTCTTTCTTCTTATTAATTAAAAAGACTAGCTCCTCTCATATAAAACTTTTGCTGAGGAAATGACATGTTTTGTCTTTATTTCAAACTCTTTTTAGTGAAAGTCACCATCTTTTCACTTAAACTTTAGCTGTAAGCTAAAGCAGTAAGGAGGAGGTCACAGGCCAAAAGGTCTATTGCTTTCCAGTGGAGTTGTAGATCACTTGAAAAATCTTTATCTGTAGATTTCTGAATCAATTAAATGGTTTTGCTTTTCTTGATACCTTTCCTGCCACCTCTGTTCCCCTTCTTCATCCTCCTCATCCCCTTAGAATTAATGAAATTTAGAGTTTATGGATTGATAGCCTCAGCATTAGGCCCTGATGTTCTTCATTGTGTTTTGTCTGTGGGAAGAGAGCAGGGAGGAAGGTGTATGACGGGTTTTTTGGAGGCCTCTTTGTTGCTGTTGTCGAGAGAGTAATTTTGGTTATGCATAGGACTGGTTTTCTGTGTGCCATCCTCAAACTGAGCAGCTGGGTCTGAAAGAAGGGCTTCAGTGCTCCCTTTTGGAGAAAAATCTGGTCTCAAGGCACCTGCTGGCAGAAATAGATTCCCTGTTGGTCTGGAGCAGGGATGGAGAGAAGATGCAACCTCTCCAGAATGTGATACTCCAGGAAGGAAGCTTTCTGAAAGTATGTTTACAAGGTATTTTGCAGGCTGGCTTTGTCCATGTGTCAAGCCAAAGCCAATCTGGAGACTGTTTAATTGTGTTAATGTGCAGTTAAGCCTTAGCTTAATAGCCTGTCCTCAGCAGGGCTCACTGCCTTGGGCTCAGTCAAAGGGACCTTATGTGCCGAGACCCCTCCTCTGCTCCCCGACAGCCCTGGGGAGTGCAACACTTCCCCCTGGAACAGGTTCAGAAGAAAGTAATTCTACCCCCCCTACCCCTCTGTGAACAGCTGTGTGTTTGCTTCATGAATCTCTAATTGTTCTGGCTTTGTTTTGTGGTGAAATACAGTCTTGCAACCTGAATGATTTTCATGGAGACGTTTACAAATATTAGTCACTTGTCCTCACAACACCCTAAAGCAAAATTATACTTTTTGTGTAATTATTTGTTTCACAAACAAAATTGCTGAGGTATTTCCAAAGGGATTTGTTACAATAAAATAGTCCCCTTTTTTCTTCAGTGAAATTAGACTAGTGTAGATTGGGTTTTACCTTCAATAGCAAGCTAAAGCCCAGCTGTGCTTTGTCTTTGATAACATTGCATGTGGAAGTATGTCAATAAATGTAATATAAAAAAGAAAACCAAAACAAACTTCTTCTGGCAACAGTATTGTGGCAGCTGCTTTATACAGAGCCAGAAAGTTAAAGTTAAAAAAGGACTGACTTTAGAATGGCTTTTTCATTTTTTTAATGGGCACTTTTGGAAATCTTACTAGATACATATTTTGCATTTTTAAGCCCATTATAGCTCTGGCATACAGAAGATGTGCCAACAGTAGTCTTTAGTCATGCTTGTTATCCCTAGCCAGCTTATAAGAGATTTTTGTCAGAATATGTAAGCATGAACTGGAAATCTTCCTTAGGTGCCTTGGGTTTATGATAAGATTCCTCCATAGTGCCCATGACCTGGGTTCACAGGGCTCTCCTGCTGCTATAAATGGGCTTGTGTTAATCCTCTTGGAACGCAGGGAGTCTCTCCTGCACACTAGCAGGTGTCAGGGGTTGCATTTGGCTGATCACCTCTTCCTGATCTAATTAAGATGAAAAGGAAGGGGAAGACAAAGTGACCCACTATGGGTGAACGAAAAGGGGTTATTTCTTTAATCTTGCTACAGCTATTCTAGGGGGAGCTGCACAGATCCAAAGTGTTTATTGCCCTATAGGTAGGAGGCAGCCGGCTGTAAGCAGGGCTAAGAGAGACGGCACCTCTGCCCTGCTGGCCATTTCTTGCCATAGAGGGACCATGCACATGGCCACTGGGCATGGGGAAGTGCATATGGTTCTTCCACTGAGTGAGCAAAGCAAAAGCATCGTGTCCTGCTCTTATACAATCCCAGATCAGCTCCAGTCTACTCAAGACGGATCTGCACAAGTGCATCCGTACCTGAGAAGCGGCCCAAGGACAGCCTCAAGCAAGCAGGGGGGATTTTCACAGTTTCCACTCATCTCTTCCATTTTAGGATTGGGTATAAAATAAACAAGTTGAAAAGACGGAAGAACTTGGTCTCCAGAAGGTGACATCGTAGGGAAGGACACGTTGAGCAATGCTAATCTAGCAAGGACACAATTTTGAATTCTGCCCAGCATGTGCATGACCTCCCTGTCATCCCTGTGTGTGACTCCTATAATCAAACAGCAGCATGGGCTGCTCTCTTGCAAGATGAGTTCACAGGAACCTTTTCCTTGTTTAAACAGTTCCTCCTCATAAACCCAAACAGCCAAACAGTACTGATGGTCTCAGATCCACATTTCCATGGAAATTACATTTTTTGCCCTGGGCCAGCAGTGGAAGGTACATTCTTCCCTCGGGTCTTTTGCTGACTCTCATTCAGCTCCCACCCTCAAAAACAATTCAAGGGGTTCTTCCTTCCTGTGGGCTCCCCAGCTTTACTTTATCACCCTAAAATACTGTATCATTCCCCAAACTCTGCTTGGAAGCATAAATGCCTGCATTCTAGATCAGTATCTTTCTACAAAATCACGTACATAAAATGTATTCTTAAACCCAACATTACTGGGGTCAAATCAAGTACTAAGCTACTGACTACATGACTGACTTAAGTTTGCCTATTCAAAACCATGTCACATATCACCTTGAAACTTAAAATTTATTGATTGTCTTTAACAATTTGATTTCAGGCTTGAAGGCCAAGTTTCACAAGACAACTCACATTTTCATAATCGTTTTTGTGGAAAGATGAATCAGTATTCATTAACATAGGCTATTTTTAAATCCAAGAACAAATTAATGTGCTATTTGCAAATCCAGTGATATTTGTGAGTTTTACCTGTGCAAATGTCTTTTAAAACAGCTGGACTTCCCTTTTAACAAAGGAATGCTGGCTGAGAAACATTAATGAAATCATGACCAAATTCTGTGCTTATACAGATATGCTGCTCCACAAAAGTCAAGCACAGACTCCTTTGTGGAGAGGACTGTGAATTCTGTGGCTGACCTAACAGCACCACTTTATCCATCTATCACACAGCCTCTTCCCAAAGAGGGGACTCCCCAGTACAGGCTGGGGGAATGAAGGGATTGAGAGCAACCCCTAAGGAGAAGGACTTGGGGGTACTGGTGGATGAAAAGATGGACATGAACCAGCAATGTGCACCTGAAGCCCAGAAAGCCAACTGTATCCTGTACTGCATCAAAAGAACTGTGGCCAGCAGGTCACAAGAGGTGATTGTACTCTGCTCCGGTGAGACCCCCACATGGAGTACTGCATCCAGCTCTGGAGCCTTCAGCATAGAAAAGACACAGACCTGTTGGAGTGGGCCCAGAAGAGAGCCACAAAAATGATCAGAGGCATGGAACACCTCTGCTATGAGGACAGGCTGAGAGAGTTGGGGTTGTTCAGCCTGGAGAAGAGAAGGCTCTGGTGACACCTTATAGCAGCCTTTTCAGAACTTAAAGGAGGCTTATAAGAAAGATGGGGTTTAGCAGGGCCTCTTGCGACAGGACAATGGGCAGTGGCTTTAAACTAAAAGAGGGTAGATTTAGACTAGATAGAAGGAATAAATTTTTTACCAAGAGAGTGGTGAAACACTGGAACAGGTTGCCCAGAGATGCCCCACCCCTGGAAACATTCAAGGTCAGGCTGGACAGGCCTTTGAACAACCTGGTCTAGTTGAAGATGTTCCTACTCGCAGAGGAGAGCGGTGGGTGAGATGACTTTTTAATGTCCCTTCCAACCCAAATTATTCTATGATTTTAACAGCAAAAGGAACAGCTTTTGGAGTTACTTCTTGCTTTAAACTTCCTCTCTCCTCTTCAGAAACACATCTGGATACTATGCAAACATCTAGGTGTGTTTCTAGCATGCTCTGGATTTTGAAGGCAGTGGATTAGAACTCAGCTATCAACTCAAAAGTAAGAGCCTGGATTACTTCTCTCAAATGACCAGTTATGTCCTCACTACTTCAGTTCAAAGCACCTGAACCAACATTTAATCATGCATCCATAAAGAAGCTCTTTCAAATTTCCTAGTCACTTACTTTAATGAAAGAGAATCACATCGGCAATGTTTCAGGCATACCCAGGTTTCACATCATCATGAAAACACTAAGAAATAGCCTTCTGTTCCCTCCAAGCAGTGGAATGTAACAGAAAGGGACTGTAGTTGCACTTTGCATTTTCCAAAACTGCCTGAGTAGCTTTGGGACCTTAATGCTATTTTCAGATGTGACTTGGCCATGCAGTCCTCCAAAGTCTTCAAGTACAAAGTAGTTATTACATCATTACATAAGAGGCAGAAAAAGTCAGCTCTTTGCAAAACTTAACTTCAGACGTGTACGGCTTACTCTGATTTGGAAGTACCCAAGTTGCTATAAGACAGCACTACAGAAAATTTATCCTTAAACAAAAGTTCGCAGGTGACAAGACACTGAAGCAACTCCCCTGTAAAGTGGAATTAAGAAGACACAACTGTGGGGAGAAGGAGGAACAGGCACTGATTTGTCAAGCAGAAAAAAAAACAGCCAAGGCAAACTAGCATTTGAGGCCAAGACCTCTCTTACCAACACTTACTAACATCCTTACAAGATCAATTGCCACATTTTTCAGGAAAAATAACCCATTCAAAACTAAAGGTCTTTGTAAGAAGCCTAGTATCCACCCCAACATTTCAAGCAGAGGATAAAGTCTGAATTTTTTAAATTTTAATTTCAAGTCTGTTCGTCACTTCCAGGTGGACCCCCACTGACCTTTACAGCAGGGCATGTCCAGCAGCAGGTATTACAAACACTCTGCAGTCTGATACCCAATCACACTTGCGCATTTGGAAAAGGAAACCCTATTTATTTTTCAGGTGTGTTAGCATTCAGCATGCACATATAGGACTGGGTAACTCCAAAGCCCATAAGTGGTGAGCTGACAGGTGATTTCACAGATGCTGTTCTACTTCCAACAAGCCAAGTTCAATCTTTCAATGAAGGGAGAAATGGAAGGGACTTCTGTCTTTCTCCTGGAGTTCATCCCCCCGCCTTCTTAATTTCTAATCAAATTCTGTCATTGCCTCAGATTGCTGGACTCCATCCTTAGCAAGCTCTGGAGTGGTTTACCAGTGGCTGGCCGCTTTGCCCTAAGCACATCTGTATTACAGCTCATCCTAAGAAAATTTAAAGCTGGGACGATGGAAACAGGGCCGGTGGGAAGCTGGGAAAAACTCTCATATATGTTGAATTATAACCTCTCTGCAATAAAGTAAACTTACTGCCATATCATGTAGGGCCAAAAAGCAGAGAATAATAATCATGTAAACTATTCAATGAAGACATGTAATTTTCCTTTTGTGTGGCTGCAGCATATCTAATTTATTTGCTGTACTGTAGGAACAGTGAGATTTTAGATTGACATAAAATTTATTAATCTAAATCACCCAGCTGCATCCCATCCCATCCCTATCACATCTGCCCCATCTCCACTGATCTCTGTATGCTCTGCTTGAGCTGACCAGTTTTGGCAGTGGTCTAAACCTGATTTAAAGATTTTTTTTTTTCCCCCAGTTTATCCTCCTACTGCTCTGCAAGCTCTATACCACCTAGGGAACTTGAGTAGAAATGCAGTTTTTCGCCAGTAGTTTTTCACCAGTCTACATTTTCTTGTGCAGTGCTATTTAAAGACTATTTTTCTGTGTGCATCAAGTGCTGTAGCAAAAGCTTTGGTCAGGGAAGCAGTCTTCTCATTATTTGAATTTGTCCTAATCTCCTGACACTGATGAGCAAATTTTCTTTTTTTTTTTTTTAATGATCCATATTTGAGGATAGGCCCTTCAAAATGTAAGTGTGCACATTACTTGCTGTAGCTGGTCCTCTTAAAATCCAGCAGAATAGTTAATACTTGAAATTTTAGCCGAAAGGCTAATTAAGGATGTCAGTTTCAGGTTTAAAATTTAAAATGAGGAGTCTACTCATTTCTATTATTCAAGTGCTTAAATTCAACTGTGGTTGAATTAGTGGCTAACTTCAGCATTACTGTCTGAGAACAGCCTGTATCCTATCCTTGTGTAGGAGCTTTTACTAAAAAGCATTTTATTTTTGCATCCTTCTAGTTCATCTCCTGGTACATGAACTTCTGCCGCCAACAAACAGGCCTGGAAAAAAAAAAAAAGCCAATGCAGAGAATTCCCCTTCCGTTTCATTGGCTTCTTGGCTGTTGTATGGGAGCACTCAAACCAGGTATATCAAATCACCTTCAGCCATTCGGTCAAGGATAACTGCAAGGAAGGTAAGGTAAGATGCCATACATGCAGGACGATGAATTCAGTTTCAAAAGAGTACACATGGCAAGCAAAGCCCTAACCTAAGCCATGGCAGGATTTCTTTTTAGCTGCTACTTTCAGCATCCATATAGCACACACTGTGAAGAATAAGCAATACATTCTGCCAGCAAATGCATAGCCCTCAAAGTCCCAGCTGGGCATCTCCATCTTCCCACCCCATACAAAGCAGCACACAGAATCACAGGGTCTCTATATTCAAGATGGCATTATTAGCCCCAGCAAACAGCTCCTACACCTTTCCCCTGCAACCACTGCATAGTGCAGGAGCAGAACAGCTCAGCCTCAGTTATTGCTGTAGAATTGACAGAATTGTCAAGGTTGGAAAGGACCTCTGAGATCATCAAGTCCAACCATACACTCACAAAACCCCCTACATCTCAGCCACTAGAGCATGTCCTGAAGTGCCACATCTATACATTTCTTAAATACCTCCAGGGATGGTGACACAACCCCCTCCCTGGTCAGGCCATTCCAGTGCCTGACCATTCTTTCAGTAAAGTACTTCTTCCTAATATCCAATCTAAACCTCCCCTGCTGCAACTTCAGACCATTTCCCCTGGCCCTGTCATTATTCACTTGGGAGAAGAGGCCAACACCCACCTCTCTCCAACCTCCTTTCAGGTAGCTGTAGAGGGCAATGAGGTGTCCCCTCAGCCTCCTCTTCTCCAAACTAAACATGCCCAGTTCCCTCAGCCTCTTCTCATACGACTTGTCCTCTAGACACCCCACCCCACCCCACCCCCCAGCTTTGTAGCTCTCCTCTGGACGTGCTCTGGCACTTCCATGTCCTTCTTGTAGAGAGGGATATTCCAGGGGGATTCATAGAATCATAGAATGGTCCAGGCCAGATGGG
>VZTM01019028.1:12881-23218 GCA_013400555.1 Jacana jacana
TGTATCCTGGTGGATATTTTAATATAAGTGTTCTGGAGACTGGGGGCGAGGAAGGAGTGGGTGTTGTTTCTCAGGGAAGGAAGGGGACAAATGTCTAATTTGCACCATGTTTCCAAAGCCCATACCAAGTCAGCCACTTCCACATGCCTACTGACAATCACATTTAATTTATATATGCAATTTTTATATTCATTCGTACAAACAAACAAAACCAACACCAAACCTAGGAGTGAATCTCATGTGTTTCAGTCAAACAAGAACCTATGTACTCAAGAGTTTAAAAAAATTAATTTAAAATTATGCATATTCCTTAATTTGTGCATCAAGGACAGTATGTCGCTACATTCTTCATACCCTGACGGCTATCATAGATATTTTTAGCTACATCAGTGCACTAGATTTTGACAGTTTACATTAGGATAAAGCTGTCAGCTAAGTACTATCAAGATGCAAACTGGGGCAGTTTTTCAGGTTGTTTTGTTTTGTTTTTAATCAGGTCCTTAATCTGGAACAGCCTGTGGAAATTCCTTCACATACAGGCACGTATAAGAACAACATGAATTAAAATAGACTTTGGCCCAGCTGAAGGTCTCCTTCTTTCTAATTATTAAAGTATTTGTGTAGTTCCATATATCTCCATTTTCCTTTTCTCCCTGCACCAATTACTTCAATTAACAAGGGCAGCCAAAGCAATGACAAGTTCCTGAAAAATAAGATGTATGTGAAACAAGACAAAAGGTAAAGAATAATCTTCCAAAATTATCATGAGATACCTACTTCAGGGGGAAAACCTAACTGAAACTAACTAGCAGCAGGTGACCTCTCTTTCCCCAGCAGACTTAGGACATTTTTGAGGGACAGGTTTCTCTCTGTTATTCAGAAGATGGTAAACAACTGATGTAATTTTGTACAAACAGGTCAATGTGTAACTCTACACTTAAGACTCTTGATCCTTAGAGTAAACAAGGTAGAAATATTTTAAAGCTGCTTCCATTTATTTAGCATGCTTTAAGAATAGCTCATTCAGAGCGTGAGGAGAATATATTAAACAGACAAAACTTACTGGTAAATTATGTTTTTCTATTGGATTTAATTAACCTTTGTGCACACAGTACTTCAAACACTGCAGATGCCTTTTTGCTTATACTGGTCAAAATTCCTTTTGCAGGATTTTTTTTGCCTCATGCTATGTAGTAGAGGTCAGATTTTCTCATTTCTCCTCTTAAGTATTCCTTAAAAAAAATTTGTAATGCCTTAGTATGAATTTCTGCAGTGTAAAAATAGACCATCTTCATTACAAACTCATACAAAATACATCAGTACCTTCAAAATTAATGTATCATCATTTCAAAAAAAAAAAAAGGCCGTCAGTTGACTAGTCCCTAAACTGGTACATACTTAGCTGAAGTCTTCTTAAACAAAGCAGCCTATTTAAGTCAAATACATGATGGCGTGTTCCTCCTGTATTACAGGAACAAAGGTACTTCATCATTAACACTGCAGCAAGTTCTGCAGTGAAAGAAGGAAGCACACAACATGCTCTGGACACCACCAAGAATCACCTGAAGGTTGCTTTTCTGTTTTCTGTAACACTGAGGACTACCTTGAGGATCCTACACCTATGTGCTTGACTAAGAAAACTACTTTTATATTATACAAGGCATTGCAAATACTACTAACTTTTGTAATGCCTCCCCCCAAAAATACTTTTATGTTCCACATACACAATTATGTAAAAAGCAATTTCTCTGCATATAGACTATCACATGTACTATAAGTTAGATCCATCCTTCACAGTGCTCTGCCAATATACTCCATTGTGTCTTACCAGGTTGAAGTGAGTTGATGTCCTCGAAACAAAGGATCTCAGCTTAGGGGTTACTACAATGACAATGCGGTAGCTATTGAAAGTGCTACAGTCATTTCACACATGCATAACCAACATGCTGTTGATTTTTGCTCCCTGGTATTTTTGCCAAGAGAAGTGATGATTGCTTACAGGTAACTAGGACGCATCCATTGGTCCACTGGGAACTGGACTGGGATCCCCAGGATTACTTCACAAAAGCCAGCTCATAATTGCTACTATTCAGCCTTCAAAGAGAAACACAAATAAGTATTTACTAACAGAAGCACCTCTGACAAACTTCAAACATACCGCTCCTTCAGAAACTAATTTTCATTAAATATCAGGTGTAGGTGTATTTGTTTATTTCATAGTTAAGTGACTATTAAAGAATATTGTATGGGCTACAACCTTTTTCTCTTAAAAATGGAATTCCCCAGAAAGTCAAGCCTTTTCTACACAGCCCAGCGCTGGTCCAGGTGTCACTGTTTTCAGTATTAAAGATACTGCCAGCTTTTATTTACAGATGTTTTAACCACCAGGTTCAACAACACAACCTGCTCTTTGCCAACAATCTTAAGATTGTTACAAGAAGCCTATTATATATAGATCGGTGTATCACCCCGGGAACTACATACACAGCAGCTGTGAACCACCAGACATTTCAAGAGCCATTGACCTACAAATGATTCTTCCTGATAAAGTAGGGGCTGGTTTACCAGGAACTCACAAGAGGTTTTTTTCCGCGTGCTTTCCCTTCCAAGCACAAGTGCTCTGTACTCTGAGCACAGCGAACAGAAAGGGTGGTGTATGAAGCTAACGTTCTCACGTTAATATTTAACTGCTTCCTCATAACCTTGGAGGCAAAACCTTGCTAGGCTAGCCTCTGTTTGGGTAAAGCACAGCAGCCACTGTGATCACACGGGTGATCTTTGCCAGAAACACTGGAAACATAGTCTGTGCATTTTGAAAAAATAACAAAGGCTCTTGAAATGTAGTTCCCTTAGACACCTTAGCTAAACTGGTCCCCTCCTCCCCCCGAGATAATCAGCACATCCGAGTAACCTCTGCAGAAGTCACCTATCTCTAGCAGAAACGATTCGTTAGAACGGAGGGCAAAAGGAAGAGGAGGAAACAGCAGAGGCAGAAGGTGGGGGAATAAAAGTCGCCTCAAATCAGCTTATAAGTCGGCAAACTCGGCAAAACGCCAGACCGACCTGCACGCCTGCACAGCCCCTTAAGGCCTGCGGCCGCTGTCGCACCAAGGGTCCGTCCCGGCCACCGAAGTCGCCGCAGACCCGGCTGGGAGCCGGTTCCACAGCCGCCTGCAGAAGCGGAGCGGGACACGGCTAGCTGCAGCCCACCGGTGCCGCTTGGGACAGGCCTGTAGAGAGACTCCGCGCCCTCACTGAGCTGTAGGGTCCATCCGTCGTGCCCACACCCGGTCTCCGCAAACCGCCAGGCCTCGGGCCCCATCTTCTGCCACCCAGTCCGAGCCAGGCGCACCCGGTCCCCCATTCTGAGGGGAGAGACTCCCCGGGCTCCCCCTACCGCCTACTCCGACGCAGCACAGGGTTCGGAACACCCTCACCGAGCTCAGGGGAGCCTTCAACCCCTACCGCTGCGGTGGGGCCGCTTCCCCTTCACCCCGCCCCGCGCCTTTAGCGGCGGCAGGCGCATGCGCGGCTGCGGAGAGGCGAAGGGGAGCGCTGTACCCGCGTCTGCGCATGGGAGCCCTCAGGGAAGGTTCGCAGATCGGCGCCTGCGTGGCAGCGGCCCAGGCCGGCTCGGAGGGCCGGAGAGAGCAGGTCAGTGGCGCGGAGGAGGCGGCGAGGGCCTGAGTGAGGCTAGGCAGAGCCGGCTCCGCAGGGGAGNAGCGGCCTCTCGCTGTGTGGTGCTCGGGGAGAGCCGGGCTGCCCACCGACCCCTGTGCCGTAGCGGGGCCCGGTGAGCTGCGAGCCTTGTCCCGGGTTTGGGAACGTGCGGGAGAGGAGCACCCGTGAGGTGGGGGGGGGCGGGAAAGGTGGTGTCTGGCGGCGCGGGCGTTCATGTCAAGCGTGATTTCCATTTATTTTAATCAGTTTTCCACGTATCTCCACCTCTCTCCTGCCTGCGGAGGCCCGCCGTCCCCGCCGGCGGTTGGGAAGGGGCTGCAGGGGGAGCGAAGGGAAGCTGAGCATTCCCTGGGCGAAGGATCTCCCGGAGCAGATCTCAGAATGCGTTAAATGCCCTCCTTGCTCCGCCTTCTTTTTGTTAATTGCTGTCTCCTGGGAGGTCCCGTGTCGGGGAAGCCTTTGTTTAAAGATGCTCTGGCGGCTTCGATGAAGCTGCGTGGAGCTCGCCGGGCTCGTAGGTGCCTCTTGCTGGACGCTGAGCCTTCAGCATTGGTTGCTGTCTCAGAGGCAGGCAGGCTGGCAGAACAAAATCCGTCAGGGCTGCCCCGTCTGCTGTGAGGTTGCAGAAGCGTGAAAACAGTTTGAAACAACTAGCCCGTGAAGTCTGACAATCATATTCGGCTCTGATGATGCCGAAGTAATCACAAAGAGTGATTTCGGTATTACGCTGATGATGCCGAAGTAATCACAAAGAGTGATTTCGGTATTACGCTGATGATGCCGAAGTAATCACAAAGAGTGATTTCGGTATTACGCTGATGATGCCGAAGTAATCACAAAGAGTGGTTTCGGTATTACGCTTCTGCTGACGAAGTCGGAGGAAATGTGCCCATTTCCAGAGAAGTTTGGATGTACTTGGTACAAATAGCAGATGCACGTAGTCAGTTTTACAGTGCCCTATTTAATACCTGTCACAGAGGAAGGATATTTCTGATAGTGTGAAACAAAACCGAAATTATAACTGTGTCATAACTGTCAAGAGGTGATTTCTTGATGTTATTTCCCATTTTGACAGTATGCACTTTATTATGTCTCTATATTGCTAAACTTTTGGTTTCCTTCGTTGTCATGGTATGACAGTATTGTCAAATTATAACAATTTATTGTCATTTAGACAATTATTTTATCACCTGATGACCCCTCCCCACATGGGAAGGGGAATTGGGGGAAAGCCAAAGAAACACAAGGGTTGGGAAAAAAAATAGATTAATAGAATCAGACTAAATAATTGACATTAGAAATACTAAAGAACGAGTACTGATCTTGGTACCAACGTAAATATACCAGGATTATACTCAGCTGATTCTATTAGTGGGAAGCTGTGCACTCCCAGCAGTGGACAGCAAGTGTTTGACACTACGAGTGCTACAGCTTCAGGAGGAAAGGTCCAGCAGCAGGGTAAGACGTTGTCTGCACCGCCGCCATTGAGGGAGAGAGAACTATGCAGGAAACTTCTAATTAGTATTGAATGTGGCATTCATGGTATGAAATAATCCTGTTGGCCAGCTTGGGTCAAGTGGCTGGGTCTTGCTCCTCCCTATCCTTACAGCTGGCATGGTTTGAAAACACCAAGACCTTAAATCCCATATAGCCTAGCTGTCTATAAAGTAAATATTTTCAGAAATTCTAAAAGCAGTTTTCCCAAGCATCAGAAGAGAAGTTAGTCCTTTTGTGGCTCAAACCAGGGCATTAGTTTTTGAGGTTTTGTAGCTTACATGGTAGCTGTAGAGAAATGGTGAATAAGAATTTTATCTTTTTTTCCTAAAGAATATTTATAAATAAGTTTTTTGGGCTGTTTTTATGTAATGGTAGCTGTTTTAAATGAAATCAGTTTTAGTTACTCTCCCTTCCTCACGTGATTCTTGAAAAAAAAAATGACTCTCATGAATCAGTTTCTCTAATTTGTGCATAAATGTGCAGCCCCTCTGATGCAGTTTTAAAGGTGCGGCGTCATGGTTATGAAAGCTTCAGTAGAAGATGATGATTCTGGATGGGAACTTGGGATGCCTGACAAGATGGAAAAGAGTAATACAAGCTGGATAGATATAACCGAGGATTTTGAAGAAGCTTGTAGAGGTGAGTTGTACTGTTTGTTTTCTGAGAACACTTGGAATCCTTTGGAGGATTAAGCATAGCTCTTTGAGGTGTTCTAAGCATAGTTTGACCCAGGTTCACGCTCCAGATGAATGGACTACATTGATTCTGTGTTTCCCTCTGTTAAACACTACTTGTGATGTTGGAAATATCAGAAGAAGCTCACCTTGTTTCCTCTTCTAGATTACATAAATTATCTTCTTTAAGTTATGTTTTTTCATCTTCTGCATTTTTGCAGCTGCTTTTTTTCTTTGCAAAAATTTCTTCCTATCTCTTCTGCCAAATGGAAACCTCATTTGTTTGCCCATGCAAAATCAATACCCTTTTTTTTTTTTTTTCAGTACATTTTTGGATCTATAGGGTCCAATGATTTATTCATTTAATTGGTCAGTGCATCACTTTTCATCTTTGAAAAAGCCTCTGAGGTGATGCTATGCCTCCCAGTCACAGGGAAGCAGTTGCATCTGTTTAAGTAGTGCCTTTGTTGTTATTAGATATTAGTGCTAGTTTATTGTGACAGGGACTTTATTTTTTGTATCTGATTTTATGATCACATTAGGGAAAAATAAATATAAAAATGCAAGTCACAGTGCACAGTACTACGTAATGATAAACGCAATTGCCTGATGCCGTCAGACGATCCCGGGATATTAATCATATACTGTTCGTGTATAGATTAAGTACGTCTAAAGGATTCATTGAAAGTAGTGCAAAAAAGCAAACCTTTCAATAAACTCCCCTGGGCATCTGCATAAAGGAGCACAGAAAACTGCCAGGCTATTCAAATGCTACTACTTGGTAATTCTGAAACCCCTTTAATGGTGGGGGGATAAGCAAAGACTGGGTTTTTTAGCCTTTCAGTCTTGAAAATGCTTTATAAGTAAAAGGAAATTAAGGTGAAGCAGAAATGCCCTTTCTCTTTTTGCATAAAATGGTTTGGTGATAGTTAAGACCATCCTGGAAAAGCTGCACTATAAGGGTGATGCTAATTATTTATCATGTTCTGTTCTTTTGTAGAACTGAAGCTAGGGGAACTGCTTCATGATAAGCTGTAAGTATGCCTGTGGGATAGTTCCACTCTTTACATAGAATTGGTGCAAATATGTTAATGTTTACTAATAAGCAAGCAATGCAGTATCAACAAAGCTTTTTTGAACTTCTGCTTTAAATAAAAGAGTAGAAGTACTCAGTAAATTGTTTGTCCTCAGCAGTGTATGTGTGAGGAACCGCTGTGAATACTGAACATTTCTCATGGTGCCAGTATAACATTACATTTTCAGTTGATCAATGTAGTTTAGAAATTTGTAGCACTTGTGGTCAGTGGTGCTGACTCTGCTGGGCCTTGGGAACTATTTTATGTGGACATGCTTTTATGAAAAAAATGCCAGAAAGACTTAAGCTTTTTAATTGCTCATGTCAAATCTCACTAACAAGTTTAGGATAAAAAAAATTCCACGTGCTTTAACATAACTCTAAGATGACATACTGTCATGGTTTAACACCAGCCAGCAACCAGGACCGTGCAGCCACTTGCTCGCTCCCCACGCTTGGGATGGGGGTGAGAGTTGGAAGAGTAAAAGGGAGAAAAAGCCTCACGGGTTGAGATAGAGACAGTTTAATAGGTAGAGCTAAAGCTGTGCATGCAAACAAAGCTAAACAAAGAATTAATTCACTGCTTCCCTTGGGCAGGCAGGTGTTCAGCCATCCCCAGGAAAGTAGGGCT
This sequence comes from Jacana jacana, assembly GCA_013400555.1. Classification (NCBI taxonomy): domain Eukaryota; kingdom Metazoa; phylum Chordata; class Aves; order Charadriiformes; family Jacanidae; genus Jacana; species Jacana jacana. The sequence continues at coordinate 20,440 of VZTM01019028.1, forward strand.
CCATCACAGTTACTTGGGAAGACAAACTCCATCACTCTGAACATCCCCCACATCCTCCCTTTTCCCACACCTTTATATAGTGAGCATGATGTCATATGGCATGGAATATCAGTTTGGTCAGTTGGGGTCAGCTCTACCATGAACACATGCTAAAACAGAAACTGAGAGCACTACAGACTAAGAAAAAATATATTAAAAAAAATAATAACCACATGCTAAACTCCTGCTGAATTCATTAAAGAATGACAAGAGATTAAAATATTTTAAAGAGTAATGTAGTTTAGCCACATGAGCCTGGTCGCTTCCATAAAGGGAAAAATGCCTATATAAGACTCACAGCTCAGAAAATAGGAGCACAATATTAAATGCAAACCAGCTTAAAAAAGTGGGCTAGGATGTCACTGAGTATTTCCTCAGTGGAATCAGAGCACTTTGAGGTATAATTTTATACATAAGAGCATTTTAGAGCAGGTATCATTTTCAGAATTAGAATGTATGACACGTAACAACTTTCTTTATATAATAAAGGCTTCTGCAGCAGTTCTGATGAATACTGTGTATGCCAAATGTGAGGCACTATATCCTTTCTTCTGTAGGCCAGTCATCATTTGCTGTGATTCTCCTGCAAGCTTTTATGCCCTGACCACAAGTAATCTGTTGTCACACGCTGGGGATTGTTTTTATCAGTTTTCTTAAAGTACCCACTTTAAACAAAGTTTGTATAGTAAATGTATATTATTGTCAATCTGTGTCATACATGTTGTCCTTAGTTTGTGGGGGACATAGCTTACTTGGGATTTTGGATGTAGCATAATAAAGAGCAGTTTGTTCAGTTAATCAGTTTATTATATTATGTGAACTTTAAAAAGATGCTCTGTCAGTGTGAGGTGTATAGAAACAGTGTAGATTTATGTAGATTTACTGATGCCATATTTTGCTTAGGAGTGTACTTCAGCTTCAACAAAAGGCTAAGAGCTTTGTTTTACTTCTAGGCATTTATTTTCTCACTTAATTGTTGAGAGATCGTCACATTCACAAGAACAGTGATCTCTGAAAATCAATAGTAATGTTCACATACGTTACCTTATTGTCTGTATTAAGAACTGTCTGTAGTGAGTGTACTCAGTGGCCATCATATGTTTTTTTAAGACATTTTTTTATAAGAAACAATTACATTCGGAACATTGTTGTTTTTTTTTTTCTTGGTGTTCTTAGTTTTGGTCTGTTTGAAGCCATGTCTGCCATTGAAATGATGGATCCCAAGATGGATGCTGGTATGATTGGAAACCAAGTTAATAGAAAGGTGCTTAACTTCGAGCAAGCTATTAAGGTACCTGTGACTTCACTGGTTTTACCCACTCTGTAAAAGCACAATGTGGTTTTATCAAATTGCGGTTAAGCAGGATTCAACATGTTTTCAATCTTTACTTAAAATTGATTTTTCTTCATTTTGGACAGTTAAATAAGAAATACTTTGTGATCTTTACCTTTTTTGTTAGCTACATTATGACAGTGATGTCCTCTTCCAGTGGAAAGTAGGGTGAAATTGCTGGGTATTGATACCTCACGAAATAAATTTCGGAAATGGTTTTGCGAATTAACCTGTGCTTCCCCAGATGTATCTTTTATATGAAAAAGTATTGGTTAGTCCCTCTTTAAGCTGAATCAATGTGAGCTTCCATACAAAAGCTGGCAATTAACACTTTGTGAAACTATCAGTTCATTAGCATTGAACAGAAGCTGGCTAACTTAGCAATGACAGTAACGATTAACTTTTGATGTGTGGTCAAGGTAAAGTGGTGGAGGGAGACTGAAAGACTTCTTGTTACTTTGGAAAAAATACTACACTGACAGTAAAAAGAAATTTTTATTTTTTTTTACTGTGGACCTGGTTTTGAATGGACTAAGAGAATTCTGTGTAAAATATTACCTAAATCATGTAGAGTGTATGCAGAATTGCATACATTGGACAAATTAAATGAAAAAAGTAGGGTTGCTGCCTTCATCCTGCTCTTGAAAGCAGTGAAACTCTGTAAATACCTGCAGTGTAAAAAGCAGTCTTCAAAGAATGTGTCCTGCGTATTTTCCCTTGTTCAGTCTGTATTATGACTATATGTATGTTTTGTGATTTAAATGTTGACTGCTAACTGGTATTAAACTTTCATTGACTACTCACAAATCAGAAATTTTATTTCAGCTTTCTATTTGAATAGCTTGATGTTTGGTCAGTGTTCAACAGAGCAATGGGAAAGTTTTTCAGAATTTAAGGCAAATCATGCAGTTGATCAATAAAGCTAGTGATGTACAAATACTCTGAAGTCAAGTCTTGAACAGATAATAAGTTGGATTTTGCCAATAGGTTTCTATAGTCTTAAGGTTTTTTCCTTTCATGTTTGGTTTTTTTTTTCTTTCCTTAAGGATGGCACCATTAAAATCAAGGACCTCACTTCACCTGAGCTGGTAGGAATAATGGATACATGTTTTTGTTGCTTGGTAAGCATCTCTTTACTGTTTACATTAGAAGTTTTTGCTTTCAAAAGATAATCCTTTAATGCAGTGTGAAAAAAAGGAAAAACAGTAGAACTTGAGAAAAGAGATTCACCAAGCAGAAAATACATACTTACTATTTTAATTTCAGTTTAGATACTTGCACTATTACAAGAGGCATAATTTTGATTTTTTATTAAAGAAATAATTACAGAATATAACTTAATAGTATTTTGAATAATCTAAATAGGTTTTGTAATTTGTGTTTTTTAAATGTATCATATCTGACCTT
>VZTM01019029.1:274-26809 GCA_013400555.1 Jacana jacana
GCTACAGGTAAAACCATCCGTGTATAGTGTCTTAATTCAGACAAATGTGTGTGGGAAGGATGGAGGAAGGAAATATATCCATGAAGTATGTGACTGTGCAAAGATACTGAACGTAGCGTAGGGCTCTGCTCAAAGTAATTAGCCTTCTGAAATGCAAGCACAATTAAGCCACTAACCAAAGCTGTTATTACAGCTCTGCTGCCTCTGGGATTGCACCTGCCACCTCTGGATCTCACATACAGGATGTGAATCAATGTGGTGCCATATAGCTGTGTCAGTAGCTCAGGTGCCTGTATAATGTGCAGTTTATTGAACTGAATGGAAGTTGCAAGGAAGGATAGAGCTAAGCCTGTATATTCTAGCTGTCATGATATCCCCTTGTCTCTGAGGAACAATTAAGGAGAGCGTCTTGTCTTGTTACAAGGCAGAGAGCGTAGCAGTAGACTAAAGCAATAATACGAAGATTGGAAAAAGACAATGGTTAATAACTGCAGGTGCTCTGATAACACAGAACTTGAGTTACTTACAAGCTATTAGGCAATGACCATCCAGTCCATATCCAACAAAAGCTTCCAGAAGATGGTTGTGATATACTGGGGAAAGAGAAGCAAAATGGGAAATGCCCAAATGTGAAACCTAAAGATATTTTGACAAAACCATGCAAATAATTGGCGTGTATGTATGTGCTTAGCATATGGCTTACAGTAAGTAACCACTGAAAAAGTATAGGTGTGTTCTGGAACAAAACATTGGCAGAATACGTGGCAAGAGTGATTCAGATGAAATACTTACATGTGGTTATTGTAGCTTGAGTTTTTTGGCCGTAACTAACTGTACAGCTGGACCCTAAGTTTGGCCACAGGATGCAGCTTTTTAATTGCAATTTCCTGTATTATGCTCAGTAGAAGAAGCACACATGAGAGTTCTGCTTTTAGATCTGGCCCAGGGAAGAGGTAGCATTAAAACCATTTTGGTTCTGCTATCAAGAATACATTTAGAGTTTAACCTGGGAATTAATTAAAAGGCATCAGAAGGTTAAGTGAGCTTAAACTGAAATCACTTAATTCCTGAGTGTTTGATTATCAGCACTGAATAATGGCCTCTTGGATCTCAACTCCTTTTTTTTGGAAGATTTTGCAAGAGACCTGTGGTGTATTCTAGGAGCCAAGGTGTGATAATGTATGGAAAATGAGTTAATTTGCCTCTAGAGTGCTTAAAAATAATTAGCAATACAAAAACTTACAGAATCATAGAATAGAATCATANAGGTAGTTGTAGAGAGCAATAAGGTCTCCCTGAGCCTCCTTTTCTCCAGGCTAAACTACCTCAGTTCCCTCAGTGCTCCTCATAAAGCTTGTTCTCGAGAACCTTCACCAGCTTCATTGCTTTTCCTGCACTATATGCAGCTTTAAGTCTTGATGTACTGTATGAAACTTCAATGCATTTGTGTGGAACGTGGCTTTTTTATATATTGCATCGGGCCATTCCGGTCTCCTCTTGAAAGACTGCTTTCTACCAAGCAGTTTCATTAAAGCTCATTCTGCAAGTTTGACAAATGTTTTCTGGTGAACTGTTAATAGTTGCACTGTTGCATCCATAGAGCCACTTTTAACACCAACTGTTGTTTTAATATCCCATGACAGTGCTTTTTACTGCTCTCTCAATCTGTCATGCCACAAAATACACATCAGAAGTGAAACGTATGTAGCTGCCTTTGCCAGAAGACTACGGTGAGGTTGCTTGGTTCCAGCAATGAATTTCTCCCGTCAGCAGTCTGTCCATCTGGCTTTTAGACCTGGCAACAACACAGACATTATAATGATGTTCCCTTTCAAGCACAGACATTTGAGAATACATGCTGACTCCAACAAGTACTGGTAATTACACAGTATTACTAAATTCAAGGTACTACACAGGCTACTCTGCTAAAATCAGCTGGGGATATGGATTCTTTCATAATGGTTCTGCTCTATCTTCAGAAGTCATTACACCTTTACATATTAAGATGTCCATGTTAAAATTTAAGGTTTAGTATAACAAGAAGTCTCTGTTGTATAGAATTGTTGTAGCATAATGCCAGTAGTCACTGGAAGATACATTTGAGACCTAATACATTGAACAGAACCAAATTAGTGGTGTATTTTTAGATTAGTGGTGCTCAAGGTCTGGGTTTCTAGGAATCTGTCTGGCTACCTTATCTGTCTCAGAAGAACTCTCCTGTTTTTCTGTATATCTGGTGGTACTGAATACACAGATGCCTCGAATTTATGTTTTGCTTTGTTTGTCTGTCTGAGCTTGCTCCCAGGTCTGACTCTCGGTGTGAAACCAGCCATTGAGGCTTTCAGAAAACTCCCCTTCAAAACAAACTCAAGTATTTAGAAGTGAATAAGCAGCTCAAGAAGGCAGGAATTACTAATTCCTAAAGACTGCAGTATTGGAGGAAAGCCTGAGTGCCGTCTGCTGGATTTTTACAAGCAGTGAAGGACGGGGCACATACACCAGTCAGCAAGATACGTGAATGATACATTTCTTCTTTGCAGCATACAGTACAGACGTTCCTCTGGGGCAGGATATAGTCTCCTATATCCATACAGATCCGAAGGCCAAACTTAGAGGAAAACTATGTTTAGGACTTAGTTGCTGTACATTAAGGGAGTCCTGTCAGCTTTGGTGAGGGCTGAACTGGTCTGGTAGCATGCTGATAGTCTGTGGTTGGCCTGATCTTTACTCATGCATGTGGCACCATAGCCAGGGATTTATATATGATGGCTTAGGAAAGCAAATTGGACAGGATTGGTCTCATCTATATTTTGTACAGTGAAAGTGTGGGTACTTTTTTTACAAGTTTACAAGGAGCTGGCATGGGCTTCTTGAATGAAAGGATATACCAAGAATAAATTTGGAAAACCTAAGAACAAATGTAAAACTTGTAAGGACTTGGGCTGGCTACGTCTCTACTGTGCAAACACCTTGTCTGGGATTTCAGAATTGAAACTATTATTCACTGTAAAGAATTTTAGTATTGGTGTCCGTGTAATACAATCAGAATTGATTGGAATAGTACTTTGTCCTACTTTGAAAGCTGGGAGGGCTTAAAAACTGACATTGCAAAATAGATCATTGGTCTGGAGTTTAAGCCAGGTACTGCAGTTCTGTGGATTCATATGGGAGCAGCACAAACCACTTCTTCCTTTGTTTTCATATGAAAAGCTCCAAGAATTTGCCATTTCGGTGTTGTACACAGAAGGGCGCTGGTGACAACCCACAAATACAAAAGGCTTATGAAACAAAGTTCGCCATTCAAAAGGCATCATACTGCTTATCTGATGCAAACTTCTGGTGGGAGTCTCATTAGTCATTTCTATGCTTCCACCTGGAAGCAACGGGCAAAAATATTCCCATTTGTATTCAGCACAAAATACTTGAGCATAAAGGGGAATGGATTTCCAGTTGCCTGAAACTGGGGCCTGAAACTGTTGGTGGAAAGCTGTGAAACCCTGTGAAATTCTGCAAAAGTGCAGAAAAAGAGTGCAACCATCTTTCAGGATTTGTGGAATGTCTCCACCTAGGCATGCAGAACTCCACATTAAATAGAGCAAAAGCATTTAATGTTTAAGTGTCTAATCAGTAGTTGATGAAAACATGTTTGTGGCTTCCATTATCCCATTTCAAAGGTAGTCATTTAGAGAGTCAGGTAGTCATCTGCTCCAAAGTAGATATTTCTGGGAAAGGGAATGGGGTTATCAAAGGCTCATCAGCCATAAATAAAGTCCCAGAATCTTGTTTAACAAAACTCCTGTGAGAGTTAGAAGATGAGGTTTGTCCTTATATGAGGTGGTGGAAAATTAGTCATTGCCTTTCTGGCCCTGTGGTTACAAGTGCTGTCTGAGCAAGGACTGCAGAATTTTCCATGGACTGCCAAATGCATATATTTAGTTAGGGTCAAGATCTGCTGAGTCCTGTGAGACTGCAGTTGAATCCCCATATCTCAGAGCTACTAGAAACCATTTTAGTTTTTTGCTCCAATTCATTCACTTTAAGAATTTATGAATTGCTGAAAATCCTTGCAAAACTTGGCCTGCAGCCCAGCCTGGATCCATTTCCTTTTTCTTTAAGTAGAATTCCTAACCGGATATGTTCTAATATAATGGGCTGTAACCAATTGATCACATGGCTGTTAATGGAAGTACAAGGCAGTAGTACCTTGCAACCTTGTTAGTTTCACTCAGCCACGCAAATATGTGTTTGGTGAAAATGGAAAGGCATCAGTGTGGGGCTGAATCTGCCAATCCAAATGACAGATGGCCTCCTCCCTCCCTCCCTCCTCCCGGCCCTGCCCCAGCCACCACACACACACCCAAAAAAAAAACAAGAGGAGAGGAAGAGATAAGATTTAGAAGTTTAGAATGAACTAAACTACTTGAATGAAGTATTAAAAGTAAAATTTAAAGAAAAAAAAGAAAAAAAAAAGAGAGATTGATACAATATATACAAGACCTTATCAAGCTCCCAGGATGATGTCACTGGCAGGAACTGGGGAAGTCCTGGCCTGGACTCAGCGACAGATGGGAAATGGATTCCAGCTCTGGAGTCAGGAACACACAGATGAACAGAGTCTTCTTCCATCATTGACCATTGAAGAAAGAGGCTGGCCCTTTGATCATAGAACATAGAATGGTCCAGGCCGGAAGGGACCTCTAGGGTCATCTATTCCAGCCTCCCCAGAGTCAGCAGGGACATCCCCAATTAGACCGGGCCACCCAGGGCCCTGTCAAGTCTCACTTTGAATATCTCCAGGGAAGGGGCCTCAGCCACCACCCTGGGCAACCTGTTCCAGTGGTCCACTTGCTTGCCTCTCCTCCTGTCACTGCAGGCCTTTGCAAACAGACCCTCCCCAGCCTCCCTGTAGGCCCCCTTCAGGTACTGGAAGGCTGCTATTAGGTTTCCCCGGACCCTCCTCAGCTTTTATAATGAGCATGGGGCAGATGGGGTGGAATACCCCTCTTGGTCAGGTTTGGGTCACCTGTCCTGTCCATTCCTCCACACAGGTGTCACCCCTCCACGCTGTTCCCACTTCTGACCCTCCGATGGGGCAAATAATAAAAATTGGCTGACCTTGGTTGTTATAGCAATAGGTATAAGCAAGAGCCTCTCTGCACACCGTTCGTGGCATGAAGTACGAACACTGGTCTTACCACTCTGAGAACCAGCGGTTTTCTCCAAAATATGCCATTGATTTCAGAGAGTTGGAAGAGGCCTAGCTACGATGTAGAATTAGTGAACAGAAAGTTGCTTCCCTTCTCCTTCAAACTGAGACGCTCCTCCACACAAATTGGGTAGCTTGGTGAATTCTGTACTTCAGCTGAGGGAATGGCAAGAGAATGTACCGTGAATGANAGGGCCCTGTCAAGTCTCACTTTGAATATCTCCAGGGAAGGGGCCTCAGCCACCACCCTGGGCAACCTGTTCCAGTGGTCCACTTGCTTGCCTCTCCTCCTGTCACTGCAGGCCTTTGCAAACAGACCCTCCCCAGCCTCCCTGTAGGCCCCCTTCAGGTACTGGAAGGCTGCTATTAGGTTTCCCCGGACCCTCCTCAGCTTTTATAATGAGCATGGGGCAGATGGGGTGGAATACCCCTCTTGGTCAGGTTTGGGTCACCTGTCCTGTCCATTCCTCCACACAGGTGTCACCCCTCCACGCTGTTCCCACTTCTGACCCTCCGATGGGGCAAATAATAAAAATTGGCTGACCTTGGTTGTTATAGCAATAGGTATAAGCAAGAGCCTCTCTGCACACCGTTCGTGGCATGAAGTACGAACACTGGTCTTACCACTCTGAGAACCAGCGGTTTTCTCCAAAATATGCCATTGATTTCAGAGAGTTGGAAGAGGCCTAGCTACGATGTAGAATTAGTGAACAGAAAGTTGCTTCCCTTCTCCTTCAAACTGAGACGCTCCTCCACACAAATTGGGTAGCTTGGTGAATTCTGTACTTCAGCTGAGGGAATGGCAAGAGAATGTACCGTGAATGAAAGCACTAAAATACTGTATGAATGTTGTGCCTTTTATAAATAGTTTCCTGCCAGAAGTGAAGGATAGGAACCACATTAGCATGGGGAGCTGGCATGCAGTTAATAATCTGAATGCTAAGAATCTTTTTCCTCCTGACAGCACAGAATTGTTTTATAAATTTTTTAAAAATGTGAAATAGGTGTTTGACATGAGCGATTAAGGGGAAGCTGTTTAGAATTGCAAAATGAATTAAAGCTTTAAAATGTCTTTACACAATCCTAGGCAGAACCAAAAGTACTAGAATTGGAATAATGAGCTGGGAAATTGCTTCTTCAAAAGGAGAAACATTTGAAGCCAGAAAAAATCTTCCAGTTTTACTTCTCTGAGTTAAACTGCTTTTAATTCTAGATACTCAACAGTGATGTTGATACACATCAGGAGTCTCACAAGCAGGGTTGGGTTTTTCCTATGTTAGAAGTTTTTTAAATGTTGAAATCCCCTTTTTGGAGACTGTAGGGAGTTATGTTGTATGCATCTTGGAAAATGGAAAGGCCAGTGCCACTGAGGCCTTATTTCACATTTCCCACACCAACCTTTACACACCATGCAGTGGAACTAGCGTAGGTGTTTCTCAGTGAAAATATGAAGCATCTGGGAGAGTTTCTAGATTTCTAATCCTGTTTCCTCTGCAGAGGAACTATTCGTTATTTTCAGTGTGGTGCCTCCGTATTGCTGATCTTAAACTTCCTTTACAAAGGGGAGTGTTATTGTCTCCCTTTGCCTGGGAGAAACTGCAGCACAGAAATGGGGGATGATTCATCCATGTTGTCCTAGTGATGTGGTGATTGAGCCTACTGTTTCTTGACAACTTGTCCCTTAGTCACTTCCTCCCGTAAAGGTTGGCCTAAAGATGATCTCTCAAGGGCTGTCCTCACATTTTGTATTAACAGCAAGAGGGGAAAAAAACACTTCAGATTGAATTTAATTCCCAGTCATTTTCCTGAAAGGACACCCTGATATTGTTTTATCATTTTCCAAACTTTCATTTTATTGCTTTGGTTCTTGGACAGCATATTTAAATTTAAAAAAAATTAAAAATAAATAAATTGTTAAGCACCAGTTTTTAAAAGGTCTGGCAACCACTCAGGGAACACAGAAGTAGAAAAGGTCTAATCTGGATCAGAACAGCAATATTTGTCTTGTGCTAGTAGAGTAATTGCTAATGTCATCTTAACAGTGATGTGAGGTTTTTTCCTATCAATTTAAAGCCTTCTAGCTTTTTTAGATCTGTAGATTTTAATATTGAGATACTTCTAGAGACTAGAGTGCTTCTCCTAGAAGCAGTATACAGTGGCTCTAGAGCATCAGGTGAAGATCTATGAGTTACCATGGCTACCCTAAGGCTTTTCCAAGTCGCACTTGACTGAGCTCACACAGCTGGTAGCACTTGAATTTGCAGCTGTGAACAACAGGAACCAAAAGGCAGGCTGGGTTCTGCCTCCATCAGACCTGCTCTACTGCTGTGCTGCCTGAGGTTGAAGTTTCTCTCACTGTTTGTGCTGCTGGAGGTGGCTTCTTGGAAGTGCAGATTCTTCCTCCTTCCAGCTTCCTGGACAGGCTTCAAACCCTGCTGTTACTGGTGAACAAGAAGGTAAGAGGTTGTAGGGCTATGGAAGGTGAGAAATTAATCGTTGGAAAAGCAAAATCCAAACTCTACCTGTCAGAGTCTAGTGGAAACTCTATGGTTCCAGTTGCAATCCCAGTTGGGATCATTAGGTAGTGTGTTTGCTAATGTGCTGAGAGGCTTGGAGAAATCTGTGGTAACAAGGGAGGAACGTAAAGCTTTTTAATACTTGTGATGGTTAATCCTGTAAAAAAGGCTGTAAATAATACGCTTGTTTTTAATTAAAGACATGCTTAAGGATAAGTAGCGTTCAGCTAAATTTGGCATGGAATGGCTGACAATAAATAAGGAAACTGGTTAAGATCAGAAGTGAGGAGAGTCGGGTCGAATGCGAGTTGATGGATAGGGTACAATGGACTCAACTGTTGGTTTAATGTCTTTAAAGCATTGTAGAATGTGACTGGAGAGGTATTTAAGTTTTGGTGCCAGATGAATACTGAGTGGGTGTGCAGGTAGTTTCATTTAATTCTCCTGGAGACTTCGATCACTGTGTATGTGAGGCTTGTATGGACGGTAGTTCTCCCTGGACTGGACGCTTCCAGACACTTTCTCTCCCAATAATCCCTGTAGGCTACTGCTGCTCTGACCATAGAGGACCAGAGCCAGTGGGATTAGTTTTTCTGCTCCACTGAACTGCTCTCAGTTTATGCAAAATCCTGCATATTTTGAATGTAACCTTTATTTGTGCCCTAGTTTAAAAAAGTGCTGATTTCTCAGTTCTTTGCACTTGAGAGGTACAGCATGCTTATGAGTCTGAGTCCAGCAAACATTTCAAAGGTGACTATAGGAGTAGGATGGTTTGTACATACAGATTATGGGTATTTGTAAGGTCTTTGCGATATGGAATCAAATTCTAGCTGCTTTGCAGCAGTAATCATTTGAGGAAAAAAAAGTGGAGAACAGTGTGTTATTTTAGCCCACTCTGTGGCACTGCTGCCAAAAGCTGATTCTGTCTCAGCAGTGATTACTGTAGTTTGTCATCCTCTCAATTCTGCATCAAAAATCAGTGAAACAAATATGCCAAGTACAATTTTTAAAACCACACAGTAGGATCATGAACAATGGTGACAATGGTGTCTAGCCTTAAATGTTTATCTGCAGATATGAGGTGCTGTTCTTTGTCAAATGGCTGTGCTCAGAGGAAGAGAGACTTGGACTGTGAAGCTGGGAAAGGACACAGTCAGGTTGCCTGCATTAGTGCTTTGGTTCACAATGGGAGTGTCCTTTTGATGTGAATCTCACAACTGTCCTTGCTTAGTGTGCTTTGGTTCTCGTCATAGTGGTCTTAGAGTATGCAGTCTGGAGTCTTTTAACCTGGAAGGAGAGCAGATGTTTCCTAGGAGCACACCTGGAATGCGTTATCTTGTAGCTGTTGGATTCTCAGTGCCAGCTCTTGTTGTGTGATGCTCTTCCTCTGTGCCAGGCTCATGTACACAGAGGTGGTGAGTGGTGCTGTGGAGCAGTGAAAGCTCGGTTCAGAAAGTCTCACAGCTCTCTGAGCTTGGATGAAGGTTTTTACTTAAATCATTCTTGAAATGATGATGTTACCTTAAGCAACGTGACAACAAATGCTTGTTTCACAAGCAATGGCATTCAGCAAAGGCAAACAGCCTCCCCTCCCCTCAGAGATAAAATATTCCCATAACTAACACGTGTTAAAAAACACTTAAAATGCCAGCATCTTCATACTGTACCCCTATGTCAGCAGAAGACCTGTTAGAGCTATGCTGACAGGCTCCACCTCTTGGAGGCCTCTTCTTCCTTTGGGGTGAGGCTTACGGGTGTTGCTTGGTGCCTGAGAAAGAGGAGGTTGGCAACTGGCAACTTGTCACCTAAGACACTTCCCTGCAGTGCACCTGCATTCACACATGGTCCTTTCTTCGCAGAGAATTTGTCTGCTAATGACAGCAATTCTTACCTGGATGGTGAACTTTAGATGACATGAAAATGGCTGATGGTGCCACAGAAATTAATCCAGAGTTTTTCAATGGGTTTCAGTAGCCTGTTTCAATACAGAGTTTATGCACTGATATGGTCGTTCCAGCAAGTAACCTGTGATAGATGTCTGTAATTGTGCAGCACCGGTGCAGACATATCTGTCATGCATGTGTGGTCTTCATGGCCCAAATGGCCCTTTTCTCCATCCCTGGTTGACACTGTTAATGCTCTTAGTTTGGGGAAATTTGATGATGAAGTAATGCTGTCTCTCTGACTTTGTAACCAAAGATACAATATTAAACTGGGGTAAACTGCCTCACTGAATACAAATTCAGAGTGTGTAAAGCAGGGTTTCTTCTGAGTACATTTTAAAGGAATAACTATCTGCTAAAAGGGAAGAGGGATGTGATTATCTGTATCATAACTTAAAACCAGAGAAACTCAGGCTCATGAGGCCTGTAAGATGGAGAGCACAAGCAGAGCCACAGTGCAGCTATAAGCAGGAGGTGACAGCCTGCATTTTGCTGGGAGCAGGGTCAGTCCTTGTCACCATGCTCCCATGCCAAGCAGGACCTGTCTCAGGCCCAGTCCCAGAAAAGGTGGGAAATGGGGGTAAAAATTGCTCCCAGTATTATTAGTAGAGTATTCTACTCTGTGCTTGTGATTCCACACCTGGAGTACTGTGTCCAGCTCTGGAGTCCTCAACATAGAAAGGACATGGATCTGTTGGAACGGGTCCAGTGGAGAGCCACAAAGATGATCAGAGGGATGGAACACCTCTCCTGTGAAGACAGGCTGAGGGAGCTGGGTTTGTTCAGTCTGGAGAAGAAAAGGCTCCAGGGAAACCTTATAGCAGCTTTCCAATGTCTGAATGGAGCCTACAGGAGAGCTGGAGAGAGACTCTTTGTCAGGAAGAAGTGTAGTGACAGGACAAGGGGTAATAGCTTAAAAAAAGAAGGGAGATTTAAATTAGAAATTCTTTCCTGTGAGGGTGGTGAGGCACTGGAACAGGTTGCCCAGAGCAGTGGTGGCTGCCCCATCCCTGGAAGTGTTTAAGGCTAGGCTGGATAGGGCTTTGAGCAACCTGGTCTGGTGGGAGGTGTCCCTGCTCATGGCAGGGGCGCTGGAACTCAATGATCTTTAAGGTCCCTTCCAACTCTAACCATTCTGTGAGTCTATTTTGTCACTTTCCAGTGCTTGTACATGCCTGAATGGTGAACAGCAGCAACGCTTATGTTAGGTTAAGGGGTGAGTTTCACTTTCACAGAAATAATTTATGGCCATCCCCAGCTGCTACAATGATAAATGATGATAAATTAAATACTTTCTTGTTGGAGAGTCTGTCAGAAAATTAGGAAGAGGGTGAGGTGGGGAGGCTGCAGCTGGCTAGAGGTGAAGCTGGCGCGGCCCTGAGGCTCAGGACAAGCAAACTGAATGTCCCTTGAGTATTACCTTATTCTTTTTAATTAAAAAAAAAAAAAAAAAAGTAAAAAAAAAAAAAAGTAGAAGCCTTCTCTTACACCCACTTCCTTACATGTTTCTGGCTGCCAGATCACCTTCAGCAAATGCGTGAAGGTCAGCCTGACATTAACCACAGCCCTCAGTTGCCGTGGAGACCAGTCCCCTCAGGGTGGTCAGTGCTGTGGCAGGAGCGAGGGCAGCCAAGATGGCGCCGGGAGCCTGCAGCAGGGCTGCAGAAGAGCACAGGTAAAACTCCCTCTCTCCAGTTATATATGCACACACCTCTTTGTGCGGGTGACAAGTGTCCCCTAATTGCTTCATGGCAATATGTGCTTTGCCTGATGGCAGAGATCTGCCTTTTGTTTCAGTGATGCAGAAATGATCTGTAAGTCTTATTTCTTGGCCTGACAAACCTCTTTGAGGGCTGGTGACAGCTGCCATGCTTTTCTTCAGCAAATCCCAATATATTTGCAGCCATAATTTAGAAGCTCTGGTGTGATTTACTTTCTCCATATTTGCTGTTCTGACAGGCTGTGGTCCTCTGGTGTGACAGGAGCGGAGCTCCAGAGGGAGCTGCTATGGATGGCAGAGGTCCAGGCTGTCCTACAGCCAGTGACACACCTCTGCCAGTTCCACTCAACAGGGAAAATCAGATTATGGATCTTCTTTGTCACAGTCCCTTCAGCAACCTTTTGGCAAGATGAAGGTGGCACATGGCAGTTTCCCCAGGGACGCTCCCTCTGCACGGACAGCCCGTCCCGGCTGCCAGGAGGTGTGTGACGGGGGTGGGCAGAGGAGTTCAGAAGTGAAAACTCATAAAACTAATCACTCTGTGACCGATGCAGATAATCCAGCAAAAGCATTAGCAAGCCTCCCCTCTGGAGGCATGGCTGCTTAGTCTGTTGGCTCGCAGGGCTGACTGAGGCTGGAGTGGGAATGCGGGAGCAGAGGGAAGCTGCGGTTTGTCATCTTATCACAGCTCTGCTGTGTCAGACCCGGGAGAGGGGAAAAAACAAGCCCACAGCATTAAAAGTCACACGGTCTGACTGGAAACTCCGGAGGTTGGAGCCTGTGCAGAGGCTCTGTGGTGTTTCACCATGAGCCACCTAAACCTGCTAGTTAAAGACGTGTCAGTCTGTTCTTGAGATCTCTCCTTAACAAAGATCACTGCCTTCCAAAATCTGGGTCAGGTAGACTAAAATGTAGGGTAAGATTGGAGAAACCAGGCCAGTGATTACAGGGGGGAAAAGCTGGGTGAAAAATTGTATTAACTGTTGTGTTCTTTGCCTGTCCTCCTGCCCCCAAAATCTCTTTTTGCCCATGGAATTTCTTGCCTAGTCAGAAACTGTAGCCTCGTGATAGGTTTGATAGACACCCTGCCTTAAAATTACATACATCTGACAGTGGAGAAAAGTGGAACTTTTTTCTGCCCATATTTAAAGAGAGAAATGCTTTGGTCTGTGGTTTGAGCCATTGTTCCACTGAAATAATTACATGAAGCTAATGCCGAGTTAAGAAGAACTAAACTGTACCAAAACACGAATGCCCTCCTNGTCTTGCTTTACTCTTAGGTTGGGGGTGTGTGTGTGGAGAAGTCAGAAAGGCTCCTAGCTAACCAAATTAAATCCAAACTCAAAAGATCATCATCAAGAGAACATCTTCCAGGATCATTTCAAGATAGAAAACTTGCAAATGGTGGTATTAAAATTACAGAGGGATGTACCTAGAAGTACTCTGAAGGAAAAGTTTGGAGCGGATCAGCTGATCTTCAAGTTTATACCCTAGAAAACAAAAGCTATAGGTCCCCTTACAGGTCTTCCCTTCTGATAAGGTTTTACTCATCCATAGATCTGATTTTGTGTTTCTTTAAGACAGATGGAGGTTATGTGGCAGAGACTGTTGTGCGGCTCTAAGCCACAAAGCTGTGCACTCCTGACATTTTCCTGCTTCCCTTTTGTTTAGAGTGACTCCCAAAGAGTAGTTGCACCCTGCCATGCAGGTTCTGCGGCTGTCACCCGCCCTGTAGAACCCTTTTCGACAGTCTGAGACACACCATGTAGTTTACATTCCCCAGCGCAGCTTTCTAAAATAAATGGTGATGTAATCACTTACACCTTTCCTAACCAGGCATCTGCTTGGGCCCCATCTACCTGATGGGCAGAAAAATGCTGTGGAATGTCTCTTTCCCCTGTCCCCACCCATGAACTCAGCTGGTGACTTCAGAAATGGTTTATCTTGTGCTTGATGCACGCAGCCCCCAAGAGATGCATTCCCAGCTCCAGGATAGGTACTGTACTGCAGTGCAGATGCTGGCTGAGAAGGTCAAGGTATGGAACTGCTCCAGTGAATCATTTTGGAAATGTTAAAACTTCTACAGTGTAAATTCATTACCCAGTTATTCCTTTGTATTAAATACCAATGCAGCTGCCTCTGAGGCTTTCCATTATACAGAAACTAGGAAATACATTCTTAGATGAACTTGTGGTTTTACAGTAAGACTGATTTACTCCTTCCCATTCTATCCAGCATGAGCTATAGTGAGATTTCACCACAGTGAAGTCTTGGGAAGAATACTGAGAGCTGAACAACTCATACTGCGCTCTTACTATGTTGACTCACTAGAGTGACTGCTTTCCTCCTGCTGCTGAGTACATCAGGCACTTAAAACTAAGACAAAGCAGAAGTATCCCAGTCTCTGGGGTTTGATTCTGCTAGCTTGTTAGTTTGTTAATACCTTTTTTTTGTGATGCATTTTGTATAACACATGAACATGTAAATACTTTTGTTTAGAAGAATAACTTGTTGAAAGCCTCCATAACTAATATAGCAGAAAATTAAGCAGGGCTTTTAAACGAAGAAATTTAGGTGCTCTATTTTGTGTATAAATTTTTGCTTCTTTATTGAGATCAAACCACTGAGTTATTTATGGGAAAGTATTTTAGCTGAGTTATTTCTGAGAAAATACAATGTTGTTTCATAACTTTGTAGTTTCAATTTTTACTAAATAACTTACTGTGCTCCTGCTTTCAGTTCATGCCCTTGTTCCTACTAAATATAAAACACTGTTGGGTGTTCCTATGAAAATGTGAACTTGCTTTCCCCTCCATCTCTAAAATGTTCATTTATTTGCTGTCACTTTTGGGAGATGTTCAGACCAGAAAGTATCTTTGTATTCCAGAAATGGATAAGGACATAACTTTGTCTAATCATGTGACCGGCTCCTAATCTCGGTCTGAAAGCCCTGAACTGGTCACCCTCAGGGAGGAAAAGCTGCAATGCTGAAGGTGCAACCGCAGCACACGGTAGCAAAGATGAGGTTTAAACTTGCATCGTGTGTGCTCGGCAACTCTGGTATATAGATCCCTCCCAATACCTACAGTTTGTAATGATACTCATACCAGTGTGTCTCATTTGACTTTTTTGGAGCTATTCAGCTGTAACTTTCCAAGGCAGAACAAGTGCTCTTACCTGTCTTTGATGTGGTACAGGCCTACCCAAAATTATCAGGACCACCAAAGTGCTCATCCTGGCAGGGCTCTGCGACTCTCACTGAACTCCTATGCACTGGCATAACTTCCCTTTACATAGAAACGTTTAAGCTGTATTAGGCATATATGGCCTCTGAAGGCTGGCGGCATAAAATACTAACACTTCTAAAACCTTCCAAAAGATGCACAATTAATGTCATTAATGCAGCTTTGTACCGGGCTCCAGTAGAATCTGTGGTGTGTATTTTCAAGGAAAACAATTACTGGCAGGAATCCCCATGTGAGGGTGTGCGTTGCCACTGTCCACTTCAGGCTTATGCTTTAGGCTGTCCGGGTCATCTGGGACCACTGCAGAGCCACAAGTGCCTTAAAACAAACATGCTCAACAACACGGCCTGAGAGCAGACAAAATGAACGACAACTGAAAAGAAGTGCTTGCCCCATGAAAGGGTAAATCATGGGCACCTCTTTCTATCTTGGCTGTCTTGGTAGTGGGAAGCATTGAGAACCGTGTTCTGTTTCTCAGTGTTCAGGAGCTTTGTTTAACTGGTATGTCACTGGACGCAAGTGCTGCTGTATGTCAGGCTTTCAGTGGAATAGGTAGTTGGATACCTTGCTTCTCAGACAGCAGCAAAGCCGACAGGCCTCGCTCAGCATCAGGGATCCATTTCAAAACATAGCAGATAATCAGGAATTCTTTGAGACAGTCTGTGTTGACCTAGTGCCGTGGTTCCTGTTTAAATCACTAAATGCAAGAATACTCTGACTGCTTCTGTACTCCATCTCCTGTCTAAGCTCACTTGGTGAGTGATGGGTTTCCTTCTGTCCATCCTTTATGACAAGTGATAAGGAGAGAAAAAATACTGAAAATATTCTCCAGCTACCCTCTGCTCAGACTTTTTATGGGAGTGCATGTGGGAGGGGAGCTGGTGTTCTGAGCCACAGGTGTTCAATAACAGAACCTATCGGCGGGCTCTCTGCTCTGTCTCCTTGGCTCTCTTGTCCCTTGGGCTCTTCCTCTTAGACAGGACAGCAAATTTGTTTCAAAGTAATTGCATTGGGCCTTAAAGGTTAACAGCTCAAGGAAAACCACAGATTCGGATGTTGTCTTCTTCTGCTGCTTTTGATATAAATATCCTGCATTTTAGTGTTTGATGGAGCCTTGACAAGGCACACTAGACAAATTTAAAAGTCCATTTAATTTAAGTGGTCAAAGCATCTCTGGCAAAGAAAACATACTTTGTCAAACCTTCCTTACACACTGCAAGAACCAGAAAACAATGTTGTTCCTTACAATGCACCCTTGAGACTATCTCAAGTTAGATTTGAGCCTGTTTGCCTTTATGAGTAGAATGCAGAGAAGTTCTAATGCAGCTCTAAAAATCCAGCTTCCATGCTGATGAAGTAGAATGACAATAAAGCATTTTTTGGCTTTTTTATTCCTCATTGCTATTTTGGAGGAAAAAGGATCTTAATCTCTCTGCCTTAAGAGGAACATCAGAGCTTTCAGGGCTCCTGAAAGCCTGGGTTCAAAATAAGTTAGTCTCAATAGGAGCCCAGGTTTCTGAACACATGTACTTTTTTGTGTGTGTGCTCTTCATTAGGAAGGCAATTTGTTCTTGTTCTACTGATGCAATGAAACAATAAAACAAAGATGGAGTTGAATACTTATGCTCTTCCCATGATTTTAGTGTCTGCTGGAAGGTTTCTGTTAGCTCTGAAACAGATTTTTGCCTGCTACAATCATTTTGTTCTGGTTCACGTTGCAGGAATCTATGACTAAGCAGGTACCCAGAAAACCCTTCCAAGTAGCTTGTCCACTATGCTTCAAATTCATCTACATACCACATGTAGAAAATGGAATGTACAAGACTTTCTTATCATTATGTTTTTTTAAAAAAGCACTTAAATTCTCTCCTGCAAGATGAATTGCCTTTTTTTTGTCCTTCTGAAAAAAAATAGGAGGGAGAGATGGACACTCATGTTTCAATGCAGTCATGCATGCTTGTTGCTTTTATTCTTCCTTTCATTAACTCTCTCAAGATTTGGCACAAGAAGAGCATTATATAAGACTAAATAATTCTTACATAAATCTGAGTGAATGCCTTTCATGAAGTACTGGGTGCTCATCATGGCTATAAGTAAAAATGAATCACTTCCTTTTCAAATGGGAGCTTTAAACCTTGTATTTTGTGTAGCTAATTGCCACAAGCCAAAATAACCTTTTAAGCTCTATGAATTTTCACAGCTGCAGACTGGAAGAAAAAAACCCCACACTGATAAATAGAAACTTAAGAATTTCCAAAAGAAATTATTCCCCACTCCAGCTGCCTCTTTTAGCACAAAGCCCAGCTCATTTTTGCCAGAATGTTAAGTGTTCCTAGCAAGTGTCTGTAGAGCTGAGAACCTGAATATCATCTAAAGGCTAGAATGAGAAAGAATTAAAGCAAGGACAGTATCAATTTGACACTTCAGAAACAGCACAGACAACAGTCAACAGGTCAAGAAGCACAGGTAATTAAGCTTTTGCTAGAGGCTAACAGATCAAGTAAGTTCAGAGCTCAGCAGCTCAGTAACACAATCATGGAAGACTCTCAACGTGGCCCTGTACAGAGGGAAATACAGGGGGTTTAAGATAAGAGAATAAACAGCTGCATTACAATGTAAGGTTATTACGTGGAACAGGAATCACCAAGTCAAGAACTTAGGAGGAAAACTGGTAGTGAAGATAATTTCCAGTCTCCTTGATGAAAGTAAGTGAGAACTAGTACTGGGAAAGGTCAGAGGCTGCAAAAACAATTTTGGGACTGCAGTCATATAACTCAGTTATGCTGGAGGAGGGATTTAGCCTGTCATACTCCTCCACTATGGGATGGTTATTTCCTGGTACAAGAGTGAGTTCCTTGCTTCAGCGAAGGACAAGCAAGAGCAGGAGCGAAGAACCTGGCATTGGGAGAGGTCGTTTGTGTGGGGAAGTAGTGGGCTGGCAGTAGGAAGACATGCAAAGAGGGAGACCGAAGGTCACAAATCCACTGGCCATCATGTTGAGGAGGGGGAGGAGGAAGGAGAAAGAGAGATGCAGCAAGAAATGTGGTAAACATCAAATGAAGCAAACAATCTCTCTCCTTTGAGTGGTAAAAAGGACCTAAGGCTGGGGAAAAGCACAAGGTTAAAATATTCTGCCAAAACAGCACGATAAATCATTGATACAGAAACTGAAAGCCTTTGCTGGCAAACACAGGAGTGAGAAAACTGTGATACAGTCGGTATAGTAAAAGACCAGTGGATGGCAGCACGCTTTTTTACTGCCAAAATACTGGCTTGTCACACGACATGTTTTAGTTGTCGGTCATCTGCTGACTAATACATCGCATATCCCGTGAACAAGTCCACGTCTGACTGATAAATTAGCACAAGCTGCAAAGAATTGTGCTTTGTGTGTAGAGTTCGTATTTCTCTAGGACAGTTGTGACCTCTATTCTAGCTCTCAACGTCAAGTCATACGGGAGATGAGCAACATGTTTTACAAGGACAGGACTGAATGGTATAGAATAAGGAAGAGAGGACACCAAGGATCCCATCATGTGACCTAGCTGTACACATCTTCAAAGAGTTTATAAGAATATTTCAGGAATAAAAGCTCAGAAGGCTACACCTAAAGAATAAGTGTATTACTTCTGGTAATTTAGTGTGCTCTCAGTCCCAAGTTTATTGTTCTGCTATGAAGCTGAGGATTTGTTTCCTCAAAACATGGGGATAAAATCTGCAAGTTGTAGAGAAATTTCTTGAGTTACAAAATTGTATATGAAAAGAAAAAGTGAGTTCCAATTCAGGCCATAGCATAACACCCATCCAACCAAAACTTGATGTGCATGAAGTAGTTAAAGGGCAGGTTTATTTGCTAATTAGACTTCAGAAAAAAAACCCACATTATTTTTGCTTACCATATTTATTCATGTTAAGTGGAAAAAACTGAACAAGTCCTATGGACTAGATGCATTACCATACATACTATATTCCCTGTTCACATAAATTTCCACTGAGAAAGAAAAATACACACTTTAAAAGAACAGTTTAAAAATTCATTTGATAAACAGACTTCCAATAAACCTGTGACAGTGAGAAGGAAAGGCTTTTGAAGAGTTTATCTCATGTTTTCTGAAGCAAAACACTTAATGTAAAAAGCACACCTGACATCTGACTTCCATACACCTCAGAGGTTTTCTATGTAGTCTTCACTAAAGTGTACTTACTAAATGTTTCACAGTACCAGAACATGAGTCCTTCCATCAGCCTCAAAACCTGTGAACTAGAAACTCACTGTAAACGATGCTTCTATAAAAAGGACAGTTCAAATGCAAAACAGAGGGCATTAGCAGTCAAGTT
The DNA here is from genome assembly GCA_013400555.1 of Jacana jacana. Classification (NCBI taxonomy): domain Eukaryota; kingdom Metazoa; phylum Chordata; class Aves; order Charadriiformes; family Jacanidae; genus Jacana; species Jacana jacana. The sequence continues at coordinate 19,243 of VZTM01019029.1, forward strand.
TCTTTGGAAGATAGTACATTGCATTTGGTTCTGACTTTCTTACAAAGAGTAGCAGACAACAAGCATGGTAATCATTTCAACTATTTGAAGCTCTTCAGTTTTAAGGGTATTTGTAAAAACAGGTCCAATTACAGCAAGCTGATATTTGCATAATTAACTTTGAAACAAAGCATTTTGTTAGCAATAAATGCATTAAGAGCTGAATATTAAGACAAGATACTCTGTTTGTCAACTTGTCAGATGTGTGCTGAAGCTTCCCCTTCTAATTAAACCACGTTTAGTACAGCACAACAGATATTTAAAAATTGCTCTAGAAGCAGAATGTGTTTTCAGTTGTAGCCCAGCACATCTGAAAAGATTACCATGACAAAACATGAAGAGGAAAAAGGATTGAAAACAACGATTTATAGACGTTCTAATTTTTCACTTAGAAATTCTTCCACGCTATCTGTGTTCCACTTGAGGATGCTCAGCTCCTCTGCAATGTTCCCACTGTCATCCAGCAGCTTTAGTACAGGGTCAGAACCACGCACATACTGCAGGGGGAAAAACAAAAATCAGTTACCTTGGCCTGGGAATGACACTAACTGCATTCTCCGTACTAACAGCCCCTTCCCTCCCCCCGATGGACTTAAATCAGTTCAAAAGATGTCAAAGCAAAAACACTAAAACCACTGTGTCAAGTATGAATAATTAAGAACAGAGCACTAAATTAAATCAGAATACTCGGGGCAAACTTTGGCAATACAATTTGTGCTAAGAAATCAACCACAAGCATAAGGGACAAAGAGGCCTGATTTCACAGGAAATTAAAACACATTATTTTAAGAGCAGTAAATGTCTATCTTGACATCCAGAACAGCTACTTGCCTTAAGTAAACCAGGTAGGAAACAGCTTCAGTTCAGGTTTCTGACTTGTGTGTGTGAGAAACATCTACCTCTTTTTCTCCTCGGCCTGCGACACAGGCATAATGCATGTGCAGGGGAGCAGTGCCACAAGCCCAGCTTTGAAAGATGGTATTCCACCTTCAACTGGTTTAGGTTACTGAAATTGGGTTTTTGAATCAAGCATTTTTCTCATATAATCAATACGCTTTTTTACCATTTTAGAAATTTCCAGTCACTTCAACAGCTCCACCATCAATTTCTACAGTAATCACATTCTTTCCTGCTGTGTTGTATCTGTGCCCACTAGGCTTTGCTGGTAGCATAATACTTTAATGCTTCTGAAGACTCACTAAGTCACAAAATACATAACACAAATAAGAGCTTTTAACAGTATTAGAAAGCTCTAACGATTTAAGTTTATGGAAAGATTTCCCCAGGAGTGTTTTACTTTTCCCTGCTGAGCTAACCTAGTTGGTTTTACTTAATGAAGCTAGTGGCTTCTCTGATCTGTTTTCCCAAAGCCTTGCAAAATATATACCAGAGCCATTTGCCCTGTATTTTTTTCTGGTAGTGCTCTGTACTGACTGTAGTCTAGACTGCTTTGACTGTTCAGTACAGCTACGAAGTTTAAGATAAAAATGAAAGAGTCAGACATGCAGAAGGAGAGAAAGCTTTTGAAAGACACTGGAGGACAGAGAGACATGAATGTACGAGACAGAGGAAATCTGTTTTAGATGGAATCTGCTGCTGAGAAGACAAATCACTTATTGCAGCCATGCACTGGTAAGAAGTGATTCCAGATGGTGCCATTTGGTGAAGAGAGATGGGAACACAAGATGTTAGAATCACGATGTGTATCTGTGAAGTAGGCTGGAAGTTCACACAGGATTTTAAGAGGAAGGCAAAGTCTTACACTAGATTTTGAAACCAAAGAATTGTTTGAGCTTAAGGCAGTGAAGCGTACACATCTTTGCACATATGCAAGTCCACCATTCAGTGTATGCATTTCTATAGAGCTGAATGTTTGCAGACTATAAAGAAAAAGCAGAATCATCGAACACAGCAAGGAAATTCTGGGAGGGAAAAGAAAAATCTAAAAAACACTGAATTTATGGAAATGGCAGCTCCATCAGAAAATAAGGAGAGACCAGAATACAAGAAGAGGAAACCATAGCAGAATAAGCTTGAATAAATTCAGGATATCTACAGAGTAAGGACAGAATGCAAGCACCCCTCACATTCATTTGCCATCTGCTATTACTTATCAGTTCCAACATATTTTTTCTTGGACTAAAAACAACCAACCAACCACAAAAAAACCCCAACAGCAACAAAAAATTGATACCAAACAGTTACTGAGCAATAACCAATTTAGTATTAGCAGCAGGAACTTGTAAAGATTTACACTGGCAATGCTAATATATGTCCTCTGCTAAAGGGCTACTTGATCGGCAAATAAGGAACAATCCACAGGACTGTCTCCACCAAGCTTAATTTCTCCTAAATCCCAAATAATAAAGCTAGGTTACTACTCACCTTGATTTGCAGCCCCCTGAAGAGTTTTGGCTTATCGCTCCTGACAAAAGCTGTGGTTTGAAGAAAAGAAAGATAGATAATCAAACTCTTCTCCACTTACATAAAGTAAATTTACATTCAAGCTAGTATTCCCTGAATTATTTCTTTTGGAGTGATATTTTAGAAGGTCTTTTAATATTAAAATTCTTAATATCCTCACAAAATTAATCATACTGGAACTATTATGCTTAAGGAACATCCTGGTTTTGCTAGTATTCCAAACAAGCTTCATATCTGCTTGGACTTTCCTCCAACGTTAGTGCAACTGTCTATATCAGTTTATCTGCATGTCCAACTGACAGCGTTCAGCAGACCGGCACGTATGCTGCTGTGATAGGCAAACGTGAGGGAAAGCGTTAGAGCGATCAAAATCTGGGTGAAGATAAGGGCTGCGAAGGACCCAGATAGAGCACACGTCCCATCAGCACACTCCCCACACGCCGCAGCAGCGCGGGGGAAAGGGCGCTGAGGAAACTGTGGGTAGAGGTGTTACTCTTCATCTTGCAGAGAGCTCTGAGGTTACATGTCAAAAACCAGCAAGGAAACAAGAAGAGAAGCTGCTGTCTCCTCTTCTCTTGGTGCTCTTAACAGCAATCGGCTTTAAGATGGACTCTGTGGCCTGCATGTAGCTACGTGGAAAGAAGTTGAGGTCTGAGGTGGGCTGCTGCTGAACAATTCTCCGCCTGAAGCACTAGTCAGCAAACAGCAAGCCTTCAGCACAGTCCCTGTATCCCTACAGCACATCCCAGACCTGTGTTAACATTAACTTTTAAAAGAAAAGACACTATGAATCATTTCAGGACAAAGTATGAGCATAATCCCTTACTTCCAAACAGTTTAACCTAATGAACACCGGAGTTCTACAAGTACTGAAAATGTATTTAGAGAATACCAGTTTTCATTCCTCCTTCTTACATTCTGGTTATACTACAGGCTGAAGTTAGTATCTGTGCTGCCATTAAGTGGATTCAGGGCACTCCCCTAGCGTGTCAGTACAGGCTCCCCAAGGATGAACCCTGTCAGTACAGATTGACTCTGACAAAGGTACTAGCGGCACCTTCAAGCTGCTTTTTCAAGGTTAGACAACAACGAATCTCTCACAAACTGCAGTGCATCCAGCCGGTGCATGGAGATGAGTGCAACCTCAGGACTGATGTCTCATACCGCCTCACACAGCATTAGTGCTTCCTGCAGTAATTGTATAGATGTCCCCCGGCATCTCCGTACCAAGAGTTACCGCAGCACTTCCTCAGTATGTATATAAGGAGTGGCATTTATTTTCTTCCCTCTTCCACTGCGCTCCTGGTACAGATCAAAATCTAGACTCTGCCTGCTGCACCAACCACCACACAGTATACACAAGTCAAAAAAATACTAGGCACCCGAAGAAGAAAATAAGTCTTGGTTTTGTTCTTTCTATAGAACTATTCACTAATGTCATATTGTAAGCTGTACTTGCGTAACAACTTCAAATAACATTAAATAACCAGTACTTGCTCACATACGGCAGTTCAATTCTCATTTAAACTCACAAAGACATAATTTTCAACTTCAGCACTTCCCACGTCCTTGTGGCCTGTTAGTTGTCTTGACTGTCAGCAACAGTAACATGCAAAAAAGTGACAAAGCTGTCTCCTCCTCTTTGTTAAGTCCACAGCATGGGGAACTATCGCATGGGGAATTTTCCCACATTTTTTTTCCAAGGAAAATCTAAAGCTGAAATCAGTCTCTAGAACTTTATATGAAAAACAGGTTGTAAGAAGCAGTCAGTACAGTGGGTAACTAATTGCAAACCTTAAAGAACTGTAGGAGTGGAGTAAAACGGATAAAGTTTCAGAAGCAAATCTGAGTGCAGACCTCCATTGTATTAAAGAATGGCCTCTGGGGGTTAACTCAGGCTACAGCACTTTAAGCTTGTAACAGGTGTGAGGACTTGTTATTTGAATGACAGATGAAAGCACATTTGGACATGAGTGGCTCTTCTCTGGCTGCAGTATTGGGCTGAACCAGCTCACATAAAATGGCAACAGAATTAGGTGGAAGAGGAAAGTATTCTATAGGCAGTATTATATTTTGTCACTTTAAAAGTGGCTATTACACACTTGTGTCCATGTCAAATGTCTAAATCTTCTGAAAGCTGAAGCACTACAGAACATTTTTCCTGACATTTTAGACAGCTGGAACAGGACTGGTTTCTGTTAATGGCATATTTATTTCCAATGCTGATCATAGTGGCTTTCTGCATTAGTCACTTGAATTTGCAATGCAACAAAGAAAAATGGTCGCTGCACAAATCAAATCTGTATATTCTCAATTTTGGAAGCTAATGTGATAAATGAATACAGTGGCATGCATTAAAAATACGTATTATATACCATCACTTTTTTACGCCCTAGGTTGAATAAACAGCCTTTGAACGGAATTGATGGGGTTAAGAAGTCAGAGGATGCTACAGTGCACATTTAGGGACACCTGGCTGCTTGCTTAACATGTGATGTGATGCACATTCTCTACCTTCAGCACTGCCCCAAGGGTTTCCCCTCCGTACTTTGACTTCAACGTTGCTGCTTCCTATGGTACTATGCCTGAAGGCTACCTGCACATCTTTACACCACTACTTGTTAGATGTTGAATACTAAAATCCCACCTATTTCCCAATTTTCTTCTCCTTGTGGAGCTTATTACACTGAAGAGAAACAGGCATTTATATAATCCAACCATGGGTGAGCGAGGAAGGCATTTTCCACTTTGACTTCCATAAGATGAACTCTGAGCTTGGTGCCGTGACACTGTGTTCCGGTGAATTAAACACCAGACTAGAAGTCAGAGCTGTTCTACTGCCAGCTCTGCAACTGTCCTTTCACATAATGTTGGGAAAATCACTTCTCCTTATGCTATTCTAAAACATGTGGAATACCAAAGCATATGCCTTCTGTTTGAAGGCAACCCTGAGGTGAGCCTACAGAGCAGACTTTGATTGCCATGCAATCAACTACAACTAAAAGGTCAGGGCATTTTAAAGCCTGCCCAGCATCAACCTGTTTTGTGAGAGGAGGTAATACTGAACAGTGCTTTTTAAAGACCTAAGAGCAGCTTCTGCCTAGGAACACAGCAGAACGGAGGAACTCATCATGACATGTTGTTTTGATATGTGACACCTCTTTGTGTTGAGCAAATCTGTGAAAACTAGTCTGTTGCAATTAGCCTAGAGTCCTAAGCGGAGATTACTAAAGGAATCGAAGAATCAGTCATGCCCAAGCAGCAAGTCTGTATATGCCTGCACACACCTGCGCTGCTCTCTGGGGTACTGTAGCTACGATACACCATGAGAAAAGCTTCCTGACCCAAGATGGATGGGATGCCACATCTCTCCCTGCAGAGCTCCAGATCTACATGCTGCCTGTAACTTCTTGTAAGAGAGTTGACTACCTGTTGTTCCCTATTAACAGCATGATCCAGACTACCAAGGATAGCTACAGTCAGGAGTACTCATATTATTTACATGCCTGCTTTAGGAGCAATCGCCTCGATTGTAACTGAAAAGATACAAAAAAGATGTTCAGAAAAGATTAAACTTCTCTCTTAAAACTTGAGAGCCAATATACAATGGCAGTAAAACCTCACATTACTTTTCTACCAACTGTGCACACAGAGCAGCATTTTTCACCTTGTCTTTCTCTACATGCATCAGAAGGATCATAATGGCCTCAAATCAGAAAGACCTAGAAGAGATTAAAAAGACCAAAAACTTACTGACTTGATGATATCAGTTTCAGATTTTCATGGCAGAAAAGCACAAGTCAGAACTGGCCAAATTTCAGCACTAGGTCAACAATGAATTTGTACTGCATTTTTTTCTTTCCCTCCTGCTAAGCTACAGCATGTTTTCTAGCAAGAATTTCTTGTGATTAAGTATCTGCCAGTAATGGCAAAGTCCACTTGTTCAAACTTCTAATTCTTTTGTTGTTTAAAAAGCTGTGCTTTTAATTTGGATTTATTCCATTGCTTACTGTTGTAACACTTACGAGGACTATGTATGTCCATGGGAATTCATCCAACTTTTTGAACTGGGAGATACCCTTTCTCGTTTTACGCTGTTTTTCTAGTAAACGGAACCTTTTAGCTTCTTCTACACTCTTGATGCTGTATACAGATAAGACAGCTTCATATTACAGAAGCTTCATAGACAAGACAGACAGACAGCTGCGTATTACAGCTAATTCTCATTCAAAAAGCTGACTGTGCACTGAACAGCATACTTTCTTGATGCAGGTGACTATCCTTCCTGTCCTTCTGTATTACATCCAAAGGGACCATTATGTGATCAGGGCAGAGAATTGTTAGTGCTCCAAAAGCAACTGCAGAAAGGAATGTTTCCATCATCAGTCATGAGTAAGGAGGAATGTTTCAAAATTAGCATAAAGTATGATAAATATTTTTAGATAAATATTCAAAGTGTTTCACACATTGAAGTAACAATAGGAAGCACATGAATTACTACTATCTTTCAAAACCATTTTATTAAATGGTAGTGTGGTACTTTGAGCAACTCTAAAAATAAGCTGTAAATACTGCATAAACTCAAAAGTAAGAAAGACTAAATGTATACAGAATGCGTCACATGAACCTAAGCAATGCTAAGACAACTGGCAATATTTGCTAACAATGTGAATGTGAAAAATCCTGAGTATAGAGGCAAACCAAAACCAGTAATTTCTTCAAAGATTTTCTCAGAATCTTTAGTAATTTGGGGGGGACAAATACACACTCTGCAGTTTTGAAGATTGCATGAGCCTGCTTCAAAAGATACAATGATGGCCTAGCAAAAAGATGGGGCTACAGTAGACATCAAGCACTCATTTATATTTTAATGGTTATAGCTCTTTACCTCTTGGGGACCTCAGTCTGAGATAAGAATTTAAAAATATGGCACATCCATAACTACTTTTTGTAGTCTATTAATCGAGTTACAGTGCAGCTGTTTGTGATTTTATACAAAGCACCACATGTTTTCAAAAGCAAAGTTAATACAACTTTCTAACTCTTTCATCAGTATTTAATAATTACAGATTAAAATAACCAGGAAATAAGTGATCTTACGTAA
>VZTM01019030.1:0-11653 GCA_013400555.1 Jacana jacana
GGTGGATGTAACCTCAGGATGGTGAGAAGGTATTCCACTGTCTTAATTTTATATTTATGCAGTCTGCCAGCGGAAAGTGGATGTATGATTGAAGAGGGGCTGATTTTCTGTGTTAGATGAGGAGTTATGCACTTCTCCCCATTTAGGGCATTGACTATCTTAAGCAAAGGTAATTACTAACTGTCTGCCTCAGAGCCGCTGTATGCCAGAGGCAGGGAGTGACAACTGGGTTCACCTGCACTGATGTCAGAATAAGGTATGCACTTTTAAACACTGTGAGATAGCTGATATATGCACGTATAAAGTGAAAAATGTGGAAATGTGGAAAATTTTAAAAAGTAGTTAGGAATATGTTGAAGTGGTTTACTGAAATATCCTTGAACAATGTTGCTTTTGAGAACAGTATTCTCAAACCAGTTTGGAGAACAGTGGTCATTGTTTGTAAATTATGCTAAAAGCTATACAGTTACTATCTCTGTTACAGTCAATCTCATCTATCAATCTGAAAAACCTTATTTCCTTCTACTCTGACATATTTCTTCAGTCATGAGATTCATCATAAAATTATAGTTGTAAGAGACATGTTAGGTCCTCAAGCCCTTCTTTGCCAATGGAAAATCATGGCAGTAAATGCATTTTAGCCATTAATAGGCATGAAAACATTAGGGTTTTTGTGTTTAAAGATTCAACCAAATTTTAAAATGGATTTAGATATTCAAGGTGGGTGTGGGTGCTTTCAATTCTTATTTCTATTACAAACTATCTGGAAGTCTCACAGAAGCCTAAATCTCCTTTTCATGAGCACGTATATGAAGATGAAGTAAAGGTTGGTTGATCTGTGACCCTGAAGGCTCATCAGATTATAAACCATGGGTGAAATCAGTGCTATAATAAGCATATAGTCAGAATATGGTATCATATATAACAGTGCGAAAATAATAGTTCATTTCACATGACAATGGTCTGTTTTACCAAAAACTGATAGCAGTGGACATAATGGTACAAGAATGCTGGTTTTATGGTAGGTCCATCTGTAAAACCATCTAATGGAAAAAAATATTAATTTCAAACCCCTGCAAAATACATTTTGGATGTTGAAGATTGCCGTTACCACTTCTCATATCAAATTTTATAACTTTGTTATAAAATACATGCTGGGCTGTTTTACCGAAGTTAGATCTGACACTGTAAACCTGGATCCTTGCCATACACCTGGCTTTTGCATTATTATAAGCTTCTGAGCTTTGAGATGGAAACCAGCTGAGTATTGTGTTTTAGGGCACATCACTGTTTACATGGTATATGATTATTAAGTAACTTTTAGTATTTCTTTCTGAGTATCAAATGAAGCCCATGGAGCAATAGAAGTCAGCAACCTATAAGAGTTGTGTCTTACCCAAAACTGATTAAAATACTTGAAAAAATTCTTATTGACTTCATCATGCTTTGAAAGACTGATTTTTAACTAAACATTGAACAAAATTCTACTATTATAAATGCTACTTCTGTGTTTAGGGGACATTTATGTTGTTGCAGACAGTTATATATTGAAGGCATTCTTTACTGTGTGTCTTTCATTGCAAATTGTTTTCTGGATTAAGCAAAGAGAGGAGACAATTACATTTTTTTTAATACTCTGGGTCACCACAGCAAGACAGCTAAAGACAAGGGTCTTTAGGATTCAGAAATAACATATGGCAGTTGCTGGGGTTAAGCAACAAAATGGGTTTGATTGTAGGCAGTTAGTCATCTGTTGGGTTACATCCCATCCTTTCTAACAGCCCAGCCAGCCAGAGAACAATTGGGTGGAAAAGATATAAACAAAAGAGTTGGAGATGGCCCTGAGGCTTCCCCATTTAATTGGTGTGTGTGTTCTGGATACACATCAATGCTGTTTCCTCTTGTTCCTGTGTGTTCATTGTGCTGTGCTTCACACCATTTACTCAAATGTGTTGACAAACATGTTACCGTGCAAGGATCAGACAGGGTGAGGTAACATTTTTGTCACTTCCAGGTGCTAATCTGTCTACAGCGGTTACATTAACTGCTACTGTTAGCTGGTTTTAATTAGATGTTTCTCTCATTTTGAAAACTAATATATAAGGTCTGAGCAAAGTAAGTGTTGTAAATCTTCACCCGGTTTAATTGGAAAGGTGTGGGCTTAAAGCTCATACACAAGCAATAGTCGTTCTGTATTCTGAAAGCCTGTATTTAAAAATATGGCAGTGAAGAGAGAGCGCAAACGTAAGCCTAACAATTTAAATTCTATTCATTCTTTGCTGTTTACAATGTTTTATGCTGTTTACTGTGTTTTCATTTTCCTTGCTAATACATTCTTTACTGATCCTTTTCTGAAACTTGTTTGAAGACATAAGCTTTTAATTGCCAGTACTTTATATCTGTCGCCTTTACCTTTAACCTTGCTTCAGAGGTAGTCTGAAGCTAGGAAGAAGAGTGGCAGATATATAATATTACCCAAAAGTAGCATTTGATGGTAAAGATAAGCAGAAATAATGCTTCTGAGTGGAGAATATTTTCCTGCTCCCTCCTCACCTGCTCCCTCTATTCCTGCTCCAGGCCTCATGTTCTCTTCTCCTGCCTCTTCTCCAGTGCTGGTGCTTGCCAGACACTGCTGAATTGATTCAGCCTGTCCACCTTTGCAATAAGTATTTCCCTCTAGTTTTCAGGCTGTTCTCTCCTATATTGAATTATGTTTGTCCAGTAAGGTGGCCAATGGCTATCCAATTTTGTGGAAGGCTAGTGGTGGCAATCGTAGTTATAGGAGCAGGTGATAGGAGTTGAATAGAACAAGACATCATTTTGTGCGGTATAATGTAACTTAAAGCTTGATGTATCCTCATGCATCCCCGTGGTTTAAAAGACACGCTTTAATTCCCTACATGTAATGTCCATTATTTTCTATATAATATAAGGAATCATGGAGAATTCTCACACATGTGAAAGTACGACATATTATTTGTCTGCTCATCACTCTGGTAATTCCCATTTTAATTTTCCAGTTTTATATGCAAACATATAGCAATTTAATATTAATTTACTGTGGTGTTATTGAATCCAATTAGCTTTCTAAGTAAAAACAAGGGAAGAGAAACTGAAAAATATCAGTATTTTGGTAAATTTAAGTTAAACTCAGTAGGATTGAAAAAATTTAAAAGAACAGTGTTCTGGGAGTAAATTTTGCTTACTGGGGAATCAGAAAATATATTATGAGCTTTAATTAGACATTTTAACCTTCTTTAAACTTATTGATTTCGCTGCAGCACTTGACTCCCGTCAAACCATACTCTAGAGCTGGGACTCCCAGCCTCATACTGCAGTGGCACACAGGTGCCTTGGCTCCCCGCAAGACTTGGGTTGCTGTACAGATAATGTTTTTCTCTTCCTAAAGGGATTTTAGTTGTGTTGCAACTGCTAGTCAAAGGCTTCTTTCAGAAATTCTTTTCACAAGGCTGAAGTCAGGAGTATCTTGAAAAGGAAGTCTTGAATGTGGCTTTTGTCAAAGTTACTACAAAAAGTCAGGATGTAGGAGCTCCCCAGCATGTGCTCGCATTGGCAGCTTATGGTAGTGAGTGTGCTGCACTATTTTTCCCCAGGTAGAGTTTGATGACTGCTGAAATAGTCACATATAGTAAAATGTTGTTCCTGTGATCCAGCCGAGAAACAACTAAGGTAAGTATATCTGATAGTAGGGCATTTTCTTCTGAGGTAGATTTCGGTAACCTCTGGGAGATGATACAAAAGGAATTTATGGGTTGAACTATAGATATTGCTGAAAGCTTAATGTCAGCAAGGAGACCAGAAGTGCTCCTAAATCAAGTTTCAATTGACCGGTTCCACTATGGCCATAAATTCTTCTAAGTGTGCTGCTTTTCCCAGCAGTTTCTCCTCCAGCTTGCTCAGCTGATCCTTCTATGCAATTGAGCATTTTTGAAACAGTGGTGTGACTCATAGTTCATATGAGTGCGTATCCTATTGGTGGTTCCTGAGTTCATATTATTTGACCAGTGCATATAGCTGTACGCCTTAGGATAAGCCTTTTCAATTGGCAAAAGATTCAGTTTGGATTTTTGTTTATTTTATAACTTCCTGTTTGCCTCACCCTTCAGAAGAGTTTAAAACATTTTAAGTTTCAGATTCTTCCATTTTATAAAGTAAATCATGTTCCTTGCCTGAAGTTCCTAACTTTGTGTTCTACTCTTGCAACATTTTCTTAAAGATGCTATTATATATGTTTACATGATTGCATCCAAAGAGGCAATGTGAAGGAAGAAGTTATCAGTTTATATAATTTGTAAATAGCAATAGTAAATTCAGTGTATCAGAATGAATTTTTTCCCCCTATCATTTTCATCTCAGGTTTTAATCTAATTTGAATCTTTGTAATTAATTTGTTCAGCTTGGGATGTTGGTATTAACAGAATATGCTGGTGATTTCTTACTTTCACATTTCTTTCAACATTGTATATGAAGACTGGAGCTATGCAAAAGTCATCTCCAAGCTAGCCCACTTGGATATAGTGATAATTTAATGGCTAAGGAATCCAACTTTGGAAATTAGTAATACGCTGTTATTTCTGTGTTTTAAGAACAAACCAGGGTATTTGTTCAAAGAGAATAATCAAGCACAGATTTATTTATTGTGCAGAATATAAAGCCATTTCCTTTGAGCTATTCAAATGCCATATAATAAGCTGTGACTCTAATCCAAAGCAGAATTCCTTATATTATCACTTCCTCCAGCTTTCTATCAAGTATAGTCCTATAGTCCCTGTCTTGCTCTTACATACTATCTACAGCTGTTGTCATTAAAATACCCCTTTAATCTTGTACACATAGACTAAAACTGCATGTCAAAACTTGTAGGTTACCTCTTCTTCTGCCTCTTTTGTGGTTTCCATGGGATAAACATTTGCCATTCTTTCTCCTAGATACTTACAGACAATAAGATATAATTGCAGTATATATTGCACTTTCTGAGGTATATATTAATCTGTGAGAGAACTTTCTAATGAACACCTAAGTATTAGTAGGTATAATTACTTTTAATACTATTTTTGAATTAATTAATAATGACTGCAGGTGACTGCATATATAATTTTATTGTTTCAGTCCCAAAGGACTAAAAACAGCTGGGAGTGTAAAGGTTAAGAAAGGACAATGCTAAATTGATGCAGTGATTTTGGTGACTCGTTCCTCTCTTAAATCACCTTCAAATAATTTTTACTGTTTCCCTTAAGGATTTGGTTTTGATTACAAACAGAAATTATACAGCAATTATTACACAACTATTGAGAATTACATATGAGCTGCATTGCTAAAACCATAACAGGACATTGTCTGCTTCCATTTACATCTCTGTAAACATAAGGCAAAGTTTTTTTCAGGAATTAACCTCAGCTGTAAAACCATGTACCTGCAGAATACAGTCTCTTATTTTGAAAAATCATGAAAGAGGACTGACATTGTATATGATCTCCCTAAAGCAGTTACCCACAGAAGGACAATGAAAACAAATTTAATTCAGGAAATACACAGTCCCCTTTTTTGCTGAACAAATAAAGCATTTAATTGACTTCCATATGGTTTTGTGGTTCTCCCTCCCCCCAACTACTTTTGTATAAAAGAAGACAGCTTTTATGGAATTTCCGTTTTTATTGCTGTATTTAAAAAAAGAAAAAAAAAAAAAAGAAAAAGAAAAAAAAGCAGTTATTACGAAGGAAAAGCGTAACAGGAAAACAGACCCGAATACTTTAAGCCCAAGTGCTGCTGCCTCTGTTTGAATGAAAACAAACCCCAAACCTTCCTGTGCCTACAGTCTCATGCCTGCTTTTGCTTGAGCATTGTTTAAGCTCCGAGGTTACTGTGAGTACTATAAAACAAATGATACCAATGAAATGACTGCATATTTTTCGCTGAAAAAACTGTTCACCCACTGTTGTTAGAATCTCCCAATCCCTTGCAAGTCAGTTAATGACACACAGTAGCTACAGTGCTTTAGGGTCCTAAGTAGGCTTCATGCAATCTGACAAATGGCTTCAGTGACTTCTCCAGTAATAAGCAAATTCCTCTAATGTATTTCTTGGGCTTTTGCTAACTGCTATTTTTCCCCTCATGTGCTTTCAAAAGAGTTTGAAGTGTATGCTTGCCCAGCTCTGCTTCCATTTCCAATCTTCATTTGTTTACCTTAAGGGTGACTTTTTTCTCCTCAGGCCAGTTCATTCATCTGAATTTCACACACAGTCCGTCACAAAAGTTTTCTTGCCCATAACATGCTTTTCAACTCCAGGCAGTTTTTGGTGCTGCAGGTAATCTACATTCACAGAAAAATCAGATTTTGTGGTGTCTTTCATATCCTGGTACAGGACTGGAGAACACTGGTTTGAGTGATGTTTTCTTTATGAATAGATATACAAGAAATGCTTTTGGGAAGGGAGCCTTTCTGAGAAGGCTACTTTACTTAGGCAATCATTTCATTTATAGGCCTCTTTTATAGCTGTTTGCAAAACTTAAAGAAGCCCTATTTTTAGAATACGGGTTGTGGTCTGCTGGGACTGAGAGAAAATTATAAGTTGTATTTTGGATGGAAAAAGCCAACCCACCCTACATGCTATACACTTAAATTGTAATGAATAAAATACTCTTGCTGAACTGTGGATTACACTTTCAAACCATATCACTCCATTTCTGAATGTCACAGTGTCCATGCCAGAGACCCCACAGCAAAAAGGGGTGCAGTTACTCCCTGCTTGGGGGCCTAAGTGAGGTCCTCCCATGAGCCTCTCTGACAGCTGCAGGGTTCATCGGTCACATCTGGCTTCCGACTCAAGAGCTTATTTATTATTGTTCCTCCTTCCAGCCTCCTAATTAACAAGCTGGACAGTTAGTGTGGATTTTAGTTCCAATTCCTGATTTTCAGGCAGAGCTTTTATAACTGCAGATAGATGATACATAAACTGCAGTTAATAGCCTGGTCTTGGAGGTGAGACATCTGGTCATGTTGGCTCCCTGAAGGTTTGCACACAAGTATCCCAGGGTGGGATGAAGAGGTCTCTGAGAGACTCATGTCTCTCACTGACTTAACAGTTTAAAGATATCCACCCTTTAAAGAACCCCATAATCAGTCTGTTTCTAGTGAGGAGACAGTCACATCCACCATGCATGCCTAAGATCTCTGAATAGAATAAAGCTCAGGTAAAACTCGTGAGACAAATTTTCCAAGTGGTTTAGGGACTTAGCATCCAGGGCTCAATGGTATTCAGTGCCAATCTCCCAGATATATTGAAAGATGCAAGGAGGGTGAATCATCTCTGTCCCTCATAAGGCCTTGTTTTCTGGTGTTTGTAGGTTTCTCAACTTTACATATATGGGTTAGTACTTTTAAGGCACGTGCTGGCTTTAAGCAGAAATTTTATACAAGTATCTATAGTATTATGTTTCATTTATTTTAAGAATGAAGATGAAATGGAGACAGGCACTACTGTGCTGGATAAAATGAGAAGAGTCTTATAAGAAGTTATGACAACCCTATTTTGGAGTAAAGTCTTTGAATTTGGCAAAAGAACGCTAGAGGGTCAGGAAAGTGCTTTTCACTCCTCCCCTGTGAAAAATCTTCTGAAATTTGAACAGGATGTGAGCATTGGAAAGACTCAATTCACACAAGCTTAGCACAGACTTGGAGGTTAGAAAATAAACCACCCGTAATTAAACTTGTACTGAACACCCTCCAGTCCTCGGGCTTACTTTTCCCAGCAATCAAAATTCAGTGTGATACTGGCCAAAGGCACTGAGAAAGTAAAAGCTCTGTCCAGAGCAATGGGATTTTTCTTCCTCAGGCCTGGGTGGCGTAGGGAGGAAATGGCACCAATGAAATAATGAAGGGGTTGTAGTTTAGATCTCTGTTTGAAGAGGGAAACCAGGGAGAAACAGGTTGGGAGAAAGCTGGGGCTAAAGAAACAGGTACATGAGGAAAGGAAGAAGCAGTGCCTAGAAACTTGGATGAGGAGACAGAGGAAGTGCCATAGGTGAGAATTAGGATTTGCTGTTGGTTTTAGCCCTTTACAGTAGGGCTACACCAGGGATGGAAAAGCAAGCAGTCAAAACTAAGCCCTGATTTAGTCCTCTGAGCCCATGATATTTGGATCTGCTAAGACATTGCTAAGAAGCCCTTTTATTGAACTAGAGACTGAACTATAGAAAACAAGAAAGCTGGCTGAGGCATGAAGGATTGGCATGGCAGCACTACCTATGGCTCCCCTTGGTGCCTGGCTACTGTCACCTGAGCTTCAAAATCCTTTTGGCACCTACAGGACTTGGAAGCCTCCCAGCTCTCTGAACTGACACCCCTACGCTGGGACATGTCCTAGTCCCTGTTCCTGGAGGTTACTCCTCCTCACCCATGGCAGTGGAGCTTCTCCACTCAGGTGATAAGAACCTTCTGCAATCAAACAAAAAGGACCAGTATATTTTTCTGAATATCTGATTGAAGTCCTTGCTAGTCTTTGTAGGATTCTTCCTAGTCGTGTTGCTTTTAAAGTTTGCAAGGGAGAAGTCTGGAAATGGTAGTGCAATTTAAACATAATTCATTGCACAGATAATTCTTCAGTGCCTTCAGGCACAGAGTCTTGACACTGTTTCCTAATTAAATATGAATCTGGTTCACCCAGCTGTTTCTCTATTAACACACTAAATAATCCCATGCTTCATTAAGTTTGGTGACACAGCCATAGAGCTTAAAACATCATAAAACTTTTCCCCTTGGTATAGTAATTGCCTTCACTTGTGAATGGTCAGCACATCCGGCTGGTCAGCCAAACTCTAATGGCAGATATTGAGAGCAAAGCACATTCACACTTTCTTTACTACCTTGCTGTATTACAGAGGGATTTTATTTTTCCCTCAGAAAAGATATGGATTGATTTTACACAGCAGTGTATTATGACTGTTGCGTTTAATTTTGGGACTGAGTCATGAATAATTTGCCTTTCAGTTAACCTCATTCACTGTGTGAGTATTGCAAACATTTTCTTTTGTAAACTGTGCATTTGCAAGAGGATCTTGAGGCCCCTATTGGGATTCATTTGGATCTGCATGTAGAGACTAGCAATTCAGAAGAGTGTAAAAACAGGGTAGCTCGGAGAGCACTCTCTGCATAAAACACCACTGGGATTACATCTTGTAAGCTAAGAGGAAGAGTTGCAGAAAACTAATAGCTCCCTTATGGCTATTTAAATCACAGGTTTTTTCCCTAGTCTTACTTTGTTCCCTGAATGCCCTTTCCTACTGTCTGGTGCCTAAAATTTGCTGGAGAGTGAGCGGGATTAATTTTTCTCATTGTTTTGCGTTTTTTCTTACTTCTCTGCTCTTTGCACACATTCCACTCATTTGGTTGCTCAGAGGTCTCACCCCCACTTCTGGGCTCAGTAGAGCTCTTCTACCTGGTGAAGGAAAAGAGGGCCCACCAGTTTCTTGCTCTCTCACAGTTTTCTAGCTATTGGCAGAAAGTCAAAATAACAGTCACAGTGTGTCTCTGTTTAATTCAGAAGTATGGAAGAGCTACAGGGATGAACAGCTGCACTGGAGGGAGGGAAAGGACATAATTTAAAAGACAAACTGGTGGAAGAATTTAGCTCTTTCTGAAGCGGTTCATTTCAGGCAGCCAGGCAATCTGAGCTCTTTCCTTCACAAAAAAAAAGTCATCCTAATAATTAATTTGTAAAAGAGTTTATGAGTTTGGGTTTTGGGTTTTTTTCAGATGTTGATAAACAGCTTCAGTGATTTGTCAAACTAGATGGGGGTTAGATCTTGGATAGGGAGTTGCTGCTCTGGAAGAGGAGGATTTTCTGGGTGCAGCACCTTCAGGAATTTCTTTTTCAGAAAGCTTGTGGTGAAGGAGTACAGTTGTTTTCTTCATGCCTTTTCCCCTTGCCTTTGTGGCATTGGCTCAGCAGAATTCCAGCATGTTAATTTTTGGTGACAGATAGATAAGATATATTTTGAGGGGAGACCTCATCACTCTNTATAAAAATAAGATATATTTTTAATTACATGACATTATGACGTTAATCCCCTTTCTGGCTTCAATTGCCAATATTTTAAAATAATAATTAAACTGTGCCCAGTGCCAAGCCACTCATGATGTGGGAGTTTGAATGAGTGGAATTTCAAAAGATGATGAGTGTGGTTGGAAAAATAGCATTTACATATAGTGAAAAAGTAATCCAAAAGAAGTGAGACAAAACATGAACGAGATTTGGCAGCAGCTGACAAGATTAATGTGCTGAAAAAATACATTGTGATTCTTCCTGTGTGGAATAATAATAATAATAATAATAATAAAAAGTAGAATACTCTTAGCTGGAGATATATTAGGCATCTGAGTCCCAACAAGATAGGTATGAACTAGTATCCTTCCAATCTCAGCATGGAGCAAGAGGTTGACTTATTGGACTGTGTAGGAAATAAGATGTAAACCATTTGGTGTTTTCTTATATTTATCATATTAGCCCCCCAAACCGCCTTCTAAGCAGGCCAAATAAGCTATAGGGTCTTGATTAAGCCTTTATGATGTGAGTATTAAAACATGTTGAGTATGATGGCTAAAGTAAACCTGCTGTTCGCTGTGCTGGTGACATGCAGTGAGCGTTGTCCACTGTAGTGACTATGTTACTGCCCCACGTATGCCTAAACGGTGCTGCCCTTGGTGAGGTAGAAACCCTGTTTGAGTGACCTGACTCAGTAGTCCCACACCATGCTGCACTTTGCCATATGGATTAGTAATTAAATACTAGACAAGCATGCAAACACCACAGCTGGAGACTAGGGCTTATTCCCTGAGGGACAGGATGTGGACCGCTCAAAAGTATTTCCAGGGAAATACAGTTTATTTGAGTGTACCTGCACTTACAGTGTAGACGTGTCTGGCATTCTCCTAAAGATGTCTTTTTCCGTCCATCTGCAATGTTCTCTCTTTTAGATAGATCTTATATTAGCTTAAGCAAGAAATACCTTTTATTCTATATTTATATAGCTGTATGGAGGATCCTTGAGTATAGTAGGACTCTTTGATGCTTTAGTACTTTAATTAGTACCATACATGGTACTTTGTTTAGTTGCTTCTAGAATATTTTAGGATGGCTGGGATCAGGGGGTGCTAATAATTTAAATCATTACAGCTGCTGTCGTTTCTGAAAAGAATTTCAGAGGCAGCATAGAAGTTGAAATCCTCTAGTTGTTTCTACTCATTAGTGGTGCTGCACTGGCTCTAAGAGCCACTTGAGGAATGTAACAGGTGCCAAAAGGAAAGGACTTTCTCATGTAATTACAGAGATTGGGCAGGCCTCTGGAAGGCAGAGGTAATTTTCTGAGTAAATTCTAGATGTCATGAGAGCATGAAATTACATGAACTATTTTCTTCTCCTTGCTAAGCTAAAATGCTTTGGAACATTCCTTCTTTTTGCAGGAGACAGAATATTGAGGTTTTGGTTTTGTCAGCATTTGAGACATCTTGATTGGCCCTACAGTATACTGAGAAAGGAATTTGAAGATGACGTCAGACCATATAAACTGGCAGAGTAGAAATAGTGTAATTCCTGTGAATTGCCATTTCATAGAATCATAGAATCATAGAATCATT
>VZTM01019030.1:14153-35534 GCA_013400555.1 Jacana jacana
TTAGGCTGGACATTAGGAAAAAATTCTTCACAGAAAGAGTGGTCAGTCAGTGGAATCAGCTGCCCAGGGAAGTGGTGGAGTCACCCTCCCTGACTGTGTTTAAGAGCAGATTAGATGTGGTGTTGAGGGAGTAGGGAGAACTTGTAGAGTAGGGCTGATGGTTGGACTTGATGATCCCAGGGGTCTCTTCCAACCTAAATGATTCTATGATTCTGTGATTCTATGATTAACCATGATTTCTGGCATAGGTGAAGATTAATTTAAAATTAATTTATAAAAGATCACTGGCTGGCAGAGCAGTGTCCTACACATCTGCAGGGGACTTGCTGACTTCCATATTACCAAATGTGGAATATCATCACAGTAAAAAGCGATATAGAAAAGACAAAGTAGACTGGGGTCTGCCTCTGCCTGGTGGCAGAACATCATTCCCTGTTAGCTGAGGAGGTTCAGAAAAACTACACAGTTACTGTAAGCCAGACAAGATTTTGAAACAGAACATTTTAAGAAGCGTAACTTGTACTGATTATTGTAGTGGTGTGACTTGTTTTGCTGTTAAAAATGTTACAAGGCAAGACTGTTGAACTCCTATTATCAATATGCAAATGTGAAACTTGTTTCTTATTATATACGCTCTATTCAGAATCAGATACTTCAGAATCAGAGATGAATCTATTTACTTTGCAGTGGTCTTTTCATGGTGCAAGACTGATTTCTTGCTTTGCACTGAAAAGGCAGGAGCTGAGAAAGCAGTTCTGACCTGGTTTGTGGCAGTTTTTTCTTTTTTTTCTGGCTGTTCTGTATTCATATCAACATTTTCCAAGGAGAGAAGCAGGTGCTCTGCTAAATTTTAACATCATCTTTAATGAGATTCTGGCTTACAGTATGTCCTGGGAGGTTTGTCAATAGATTTATTCATATGCCATTTCAGTACTTTATTATTAATCCTTTTAGCCTTGTGGAACAGAGTTGATTATCTCATTTTAGACTTGATTTTGGTCTGATACAAAAAAGGGTATTATGTATTGAAAATAAAATAGATATTTTTGTAGCATGTCATGGGCTTTATTCTGGATTGTTTTAGTCACAATGGCAAATACACAAAAATTGGCCAAAGGCACCTGTTTAGAAAATGCTGTAGCTCTGAGCTGGTTATGGATGTCTCATATGTTGTTTGCATAAAGCTTCTCTTGAAAGAGTCCCTTTAGAGTTAATAAAGTTTTGTAACCATCTGTGGCTTTGAAGTGCAGAACGACTCCGCCAAAAGTGATCTTGAAGCAGTAGTGAATGAGGGTGTGGGGACGGTCAGGAGAATGGGGGTCCAGCAGCAAGAGGAATTGCTGCTGTACAGAGAATGCCACTGTTTTGAAAAGGAAATTGAGGGTAGGAAAAAGGTTACAGCTGTACATCAGCAGAAGTCGGCATATGTCAGTTAGTTACCTCTTTGGTATGTCTTGGGATAATAGTGCCATTCTTTCCCGCATCTGAAACGCTTCACTTGTCAGCATAAGTGGATGTCGACACAGTGCACATCTTGACCATGAGAGGTCTGATGTAGTTCTTACCCAATGTGAAACACTCTACAACTGAAAATACAGATTTTTGCCAAATAAACCTTTCCAGATTCTTTCTGCCAAAAGTCTATGCCAAGAAAATGCAGCAGTCCCATAATACTCTAAGATGCCACTTAATACTGGCTTTTATCATACTCTTTCCAGTTTTCACTGTCATTTAGGCATTGGGGAGACTCTTTCAAGAAGCAACCACAAATTATATGCAGTTTCCTTGTACACAGCATAACAAACAAACACACAGCAAGAACCCTACAGTTCCTATTTGTCTAAGAACGTAGTAATTTCTACATGCTTGTAGAAGTTTTCCCTTGTGTAAATAAGATGTGTGCCTAGAAACAAATGTCATAGAAAACCGGGCTGGGAACATTTCTTTCAGTAAATTATGGATTTGTTCAAAAAGTTGGCATTGATATTTGAATGGATCACAGTTAATTGCAATGATAATCCCCTTCCCTTTCTCTCATCAAGGATAATTTACATTAAAGTAAAGCTTACCAGCAGCTTTAGTTATTATATACATGCTGTTTAAGTGGAGCTGGAAACACTACATCAAACTATGACCCTTTCCCTGTGTTCCCCAGTGCCGGACTCTGAAGTTGTGTTATTGTATAATTAGATGAGTAATGACATACACAGTTTAGGTCAGGCTTGGTAGGACCCAGAGTAGCACTAGCACCAGATAAGATGGTTGTCCCTTGCTGAAGTCCCTGGGGAAGTCCAGCCAGTCTAGTGGGCTGTTGACCATGGAGCACTGTGACTATTGATAGGTGAGATAGAGCTGATGTCACTGGGAATTGCTTGCAGTCTCAACGTTTGTGAGAACTACAGGACGGTTTAGGCAGCTGGCACAAGGTAGAGCAGTTTTAAGGCTACATTAATGCCAAAATATTGACCTGATACAGATCTGGATCAGGATCAGAAGAGAATGAAAGTAATTTATTGTTTTCATCTGTATGTGCTCCATTTATGTCATATAAATGTATTAATCCTGCTTGACATGTTTATATTTTTATATTGAAAGGATAGATAGCTCTAGAGTAATTTACCACTGTTACTTTATTTCTCATATTTAGTTTTTTATTTCCATAGATGGAATAAACTGCTCTTGATGGAAGCCATTCACTGCAATTCTATGCTCGATCATGTTAACGCTATTGACAGTGTGCTATTGACTTTTTCTGGCATGTGGTAGTGTTTTGGCTGTAACATTTAATCTCTGTGTTTCCCAAAGAGGTGGTCTAAGCTTAGTGCACGCCTGTAATAAATTATATGTAGAATAGAAATAGCCTGGTTGTGTTTGTCCAGAACTGAAAGCAGATACAATTGTCTAAAAGCCTAAAACAGAAATGGCAAACTAGGCCTTTGCAGTGAAATTTGGAAACTTGAATAGGATGTTTTATCTTCCATAGTATGTGTAAAGACACATTTAACACCTCAGAATGGGATCTAGGTCACAAAAAAGCAACTTTTGTTATGCCTTATTATGAATAGGATCGTTTTGTGTCTGTTTTCAGATTAGTAAGGGTTTTTTTTTTATCCTAAACATTTTAATAATTTTAAGTATTGGCTTCATATTGCATTATGTTGATGTATTTCAAATTATCTTCTGGTGCCTTTGCTAGTCTTTAAAAAGAAAAAAAAATAAAAAAAGATTTGAATTGGCACATAGACGAATTCATAACTCTCAGGTATTTAGTACAGATGAGTGCATGTGTTGCATCTTTGTTATCTTGCCTTTCTGGTAAAATGGAGTAATACCTAATGGGGTTAGGTAGCTGGCAAGGAAGATGCTGTGAGCACCAATATACTTGAGGCCAGAGTGCTGGGATGCCAGAATAACAAGAAGCTACTGCCATCAAGGAGGGAAAGGATTATTTAAACATTGAATTATTAGGCATCTAGTTAAATGTTCACGCATTCTCACTTTGTTAATCTCCATATCATCTCCTTCAGTGTGATGGGTCACAGCAACCCCACGCAGCGCTACAGGCTTGGGAAAGAGTGGCTGGAGAGCTGCCTGCCAGAAAAGGACCTGGGGTGTTGGTCAACTGTTGGCTGAACATGAGCCAGCAGTTTGCCCAGGTGGCCAAGAAGGCCAACAGCATCCTGGCAGGTATCAGGAACAGAGTGGCGAGTAGGACTTGAGAGGTGATTGTTCCCCTGTACTTGGTACTCATGCATTGTGTCCTGTTTTGGGCTCCTTACCATAAAGAAACCACCAACATTGAGGTGCTGGAGCAGGTCCAGAGAAGGGCAATGAGGCTGGTGAGGGTTCTGGAGAACAAGCCTTATGAGGAGAGGCTGAGGGAGCTGGTGTGCGACACTTACACAGATTTCACTAAAAGTAAAACTGTGAGGAAAAGGATCTGCTGTGCATTGTCTCTTTCTATAGATCCTCCTATTCCACTAACAAATATTTAGTCACAGTCCAGAGTCGACCACAGAATCAAAGCTTGAGTTTACAGATAGTTGTGTACTACAGGTGCAATCAGTCTCATTGATTTTCATCATCTAAAAATTAGGAATTTAAACTAGGCCTCTAGGTTACTTTCCTGGTTATTGAAAAGCATCTTCAGAGAGGAATTAATTCTTGTATTAGGCTCCTGCATGGGTTTATCTGTTCCATAGTTTCCTGTTTCTCTGGGCACAGACTCTTGATGGAACCTAAATGCTCACCTTAGGCTAGATGCTTGCTTTGTGGATGAAATTATCTTTTCACTAAACGCTACTGACTTTAAGTGATCAGCCATGTTTATTTCCATACAAGACAAACTAGTATGAAATATGCATATATCCATATGTGAATGGAATTAGCAGATATATATATAAATATACGGACCTCAGAAATACTGCAGCATAATTATACAAGATATATATGCTTTGATATATTCCATTGCAATTACTTGTCTTATTGATTGAACTGAGCCGCTCAGGTATGAGAGCGGCAGAGGGCAGAAGAGGGAATATGTACTGCTGCGGGATGCAGCCCTGCTTTTCCAGAGGTCCCTTCCTGTGTAAGCACCCAGTGCTATTGCTCCCCTTGATCTTCTGTGTCATTAAGCTCTGGGATGAGTGATTCACATGATGTGGGGATGGGAGGTGATGTTCCTTCCCCATCAGGTTTGGTAACCACAGGTCCTGCACCTTAGAGTGTCCCCTGAGTCACCCCATTATGGCCTCATTGCCACCTCCTGTCCTGAATGCTCCCATCCCAGCCCCAGCTTTTGCTGGGCTTTGGGGAGTCCTGGGTTTGTCTGCCTGCCTTGAACTGATTTTGATGCCTGGCAAAGATGACAGTGTTAGGAAAACCAGTCCATACCACCTATTTCCACATGAAGAAGGATTAATGCAGCACAAAGTTTTGAATGGCATTAGTAGCAACTGAATGGCAATTGATCCAATGTAGAAACAAGTCAGCTTTTTAAGTATCTGCAAACAAGACAGGGCATCAGGTACTCATTAGTACCATAAGCTTACAATAAGCTGTGATGAACACTTCCACTTGTGCAGCAGTGCCAAAGGGAGATATGGGTGGGTGGGTGGTTGGTTGGTTTGTTTGTTTGTTTGTTTGTTTAGCTCCAGGCCCTAATTCTTACTCTAAATGCATAAATCCTTCTGTTTATATGTTGTTTTCAGTGGAGCTATTTCTGTCTTGTGGTACAGGTAGGAGGAGGCCAAAATGCAAAAATTTTAATGAAAGATCCAACTGGAAAAAAAATGAATGTGTTTTAACTTGTTTGTGGGGAGAGTGATATTATTTTTTTGCATCATTGTATGCTGCAGTTGGACATTCTTGCTGGGAATGAAGAGGAACTTCGTTGTGCTTGATGTGATGACATTGGGTGTTGGGCTCATAAATGGGCTGAAGTACATTGCTAACCCTTTGAACAGCTATTAAAATTTTCAGATGTTAGCAGGTTATTTCCAGCAGAATGAAAAAAATGAGGAATTTTTAAATGCCATTTTCTGCCTTGCATGAATTTAGGACACTCTTCTATCTTAAAAGGAAAAAAACTCACAAATAATGTATGGCAATTTCCTTGCCCATATCGCAAGATTATTTCAACCATAACCTAAATATGAAATGTTTTTTTACATTGATACTATTTAGGTTATTCTGTGTTTTTTGTTCTTCTGCAGTGTTTTTTCTCTTCCTGTGTTTTGTCTCTGCTTCTTCTAGTCACCTCTTTTTTTTTTTTTTTTTTCCTTTGTCCATCATCTCAGCCAAACCATTTTTAACAAAGTCAAGTCATTCTGCCAAACTGATATGAACCTCAGAGAGGTCTTGCATTTGCCTTTGCTCCACACAAAACTTAGCTGTCTCTTAGAGATATGCCTTATCTTTTAATTTAGAGGTCTCTTCAGAGAGACAGATTAAGAGATATCAACCTTCTCTCATAGGGGAAAAAAACAGTGATGAAGCCTTTGATATAAAGATCTTTGATGGAAGGATATGTTTCCAAATTATTTTTTTTCTTAATTTTCCATATTTGCTAATATATTAAATACTCTCTCCTTGCGTTAAGATTTACAACACATCATACAGCAGACCTGCATGAGTCAATGCACTGCTTTTTAAGGTATGTGTGAAAAGTAGCTCAAAAACCTACTTAGAGTAAGTAGGCTTACATTACTATACAGAAGACAAAACAGTTCTACAGGAAAATGTTTTGAGGTGAGCAAAGTGTTTGAGAACTGGTCTTACTCTGGCTTAAAGGCAAAACCAAATACAAGTTCTGTCCTCACTGCAGTGCTCCTGAACTTTCTGGTCAGATAAGAGTATGATGAGAAGTCTCTATTGTTTTGGTTTTTTTCCTTATCTTTTTTATACTTACAGGCAGTCTACAGCTTTTGACTTGAATAGCTTATTATATCTGCTGCCAGGTAGTTATACCTAAAATTTGGGGGTTTTTAATAGTGTTTGTCCCTCATAGAATCATTAAATGGCTTGGGTTGGAAGGGCCCTTAAAGATCATCGAGTTCCAACCCCCCTGCCGTGGACAGGGACACCTCCCACTAGATCAGGTTGCTCAACCACCACCCCCGCCCCAGCCTCATCATATTACCCTAAAAAATGCATTAAAGAAACTAAGTGACAAATGCTAAGTAAAGGCAAAATAATATTTCATACAAAAATAGAAGTCTTTACTAGGAAATACTTTCTATCTTGGTTCTCTTGAGGCTAGAGGGCAGTTTACTCTTCCCGAAGTTGAGTGAACAGAGTCAAGATCAAAGGGCATCCTAAAGCTTTGAGACGGTGGTGCTAGGAAGGACAAAAATTATAAAGAGAATAAATACTATTTTTGATAGGTTGCTGAGGCGTTTTACAACAGCAGCTGTGGTGTTCAAAGGGACAGAGCACTTCCAGTCCACTCAGCCAGGAGAGGCGAATACCAAGGCCTTGAAGCTCCAGATTCTCCTGGAGACCACTTTCAGGGTTTAAGAGGCTGTTTCCCCTGTGAGGGGCACGTGAGCACATTTGGAGTGGGCCAAGCTGTGTTGCTTCTGGAATTGCTGTCTAAAAGCTCTACAGACACAGTATCATAGACAGAGGAAGCAAACTGAGGCCAGGAGCCAGCACCTTCCACCCAGGAATAGAGAGCAGCCCAAAATGAATTTACAAATGCTTTCAAGGAATGTCGAAAACCTAGGCAATGGAAAAAAAGAAAACTGTTTGTTGCTTTAAGCCTTTGTTCTGCCTCCTGACTTTGAGTGAATAAATGCATGACGTTTGTTTAGAAGTGTTTGGGTTTCCCTGCAAACAGAGATTCTGACAGCTTTGCACAAAAAACTCCTCATTTGTGCCAAGTTCAGCTGGTCCAATCAGTTGAATAAACAACATAAGAGACTGGGCAGGGCATAATTTGTCTGAGATGTTGGCCCTGTGTGTTCCTGTGAAGTGCACAGAGCGGTGTGCATGCAGCAGAGGAGTTGCACAACCCTGCAAGTTATGCAGCAACATCATTCCTTCTCTAATAGTGTCTGCACGTGGGTTTGCTATTCAGGCAGTTGATAGATTATTCATGAACTCCGCATATATATTGTATATTCCATGACTGCAATATATATATGGCTAAAACAATTAGATGATAACCATACCTTCTACCTGTGGATTTAAGAAATTTTCTCAAGTCTTGGCTTTCTTCTTGGGTCATTAGGTTTTCAAAGCACAGGATAAAATATCCGTGCAATTGCTAAGTGTAGGTTGGAGGGGTTTGTGGTTTGTTTGGTTGTTGTTGTTGTTTTTTTTTAAAAACCCAAACATGCTTTACATAGTAACTGCTGAAGGCCATGTGTGAACCTCTCACGTAACCTTAAGTGCCCATTAAACTTCTCAGTATCTGTTTTGCAAAGAGTGGGCAACACACAATTTTATGTGCACGGTATCATTTTTAAATAACCTTCACTTCACATCAGATAAATTCAGATGGGTTCTTTATTCTGTGGACAGTTTTTTTTGTTGAAAATCAATGCAAGGCTGATTATGCAGTATTGTCATCTGCCCTCTGTATCACTGTAGCTGGCGTGTGATTGGATTTCAGAGCATGCTAACACAATTAATTGAAATTTCCTGTTCTCACGTTAACTGTATACAGGGCTGTGTTTTATCACTGAGCATCATTGTGAACATTTTAAATACCATTTTTAGGATCTAATATTTTTTAATTACTTATAACACAAGACTCTTTATCATCCACATGTTAAAGAATGTATTTTACTGGAGTATTTTTCAGACATTTTACAGTATTCCTTGGGACTTTAAATCCTGGAAGTTTTTTCGACATGTACTAAAGTCACCAGTTCTGCTCTGTGGCATAAGTGACTGTTTATGAGGGAATATTTCTGTGGATTTGAAGTTGAAGAAATACGGTGCATTGATCTACACAGTATAGGGATACATGGTATTATGGGAGACACTCAAATCTATCTAGCTGAGTTTGGATTGTTTTACTATAAAATCACACACTTAAGAAGCCATTTGCCTGCTTTCATTCTGCTTTAATGTATGTAACATCTTTTTCAGTCAGAGAGACACAGATTAAACTTAAGTGGTCCAGCAGATTCTGGATCAGAGTTTAAGACCTTAAAGAGTTTCACTGCTGTGACTCAGGAATAATTATTAGGCAGATAATTTCAATACCATTATAACCTGTAACAAGATAATGACAGTAACATAAAATGAAGCACTGATATAAAGTATGGGATTTTATTGCTGATAGTGAAATAATGTGAATCTGCCCAGGGAAGTTGAGAATAAAGCCATCTACTCCAACATTTGAGTAGCTTTTCTGTGGGACTGCATAACTAGAGACGTGCTTCAGTTTGGTAACATTTCAAACTTATACCAATGTGCTGCTCCCAAAAGTATAAATTCTTAAAAAAAATGAATAAAAAGGCAGTAGGTTTCTGTATGTTTTCAGGAACTTCCTCCAAAGCATCTCTCTGTACACGTCCATCAGAAATGAGAGTCATTCAACAAGTCCTACTAAAAAAGGCAATCCTCTATTAAGAGAGGCTTTCAAGAACAACTGTGAGAATTTAAAGAAAAACGTGTTTTAAGAATTATCCTTTTCCATACTTACTTTATGCACTAAATAATATGGTAAATGGCTGGACTTTTAACAAAGGATATCCTTTGTACAGTAATTCTTGAAATATGAGACCTTCCCTCCTCCCCCAAAGAATTTCTGTTCCTATGACCTACCTCTCTTGCATTTTAGATGCCTATATCCATCACTCTCATCCTCAGAACTCCCACTCAGCAGCTGCCTATTTTGGCAGCCCTTGTAGTACATCCATAGCCATCCCAGGTTTTTACATTAAGGATCTGTACAGATGTGAAATTGTACTTCTGAGAATGCTCAGAAGCTGTTGGCTCAACAGAGTCAAGCACCTTACCAGCTAGGTTTATTTAAAGGGCAGGTGAAATAAGCACCTGCCTACTGGAACAAAAAGCGTCAGCTGGCAAAAAAATCAACCCAGTGTTCCAGAATGAAATATTTTTTATTCATTGGCAATGAATGTTTCCTGTTTAAAAATAAATAAATAAATAAATGCTAGCATGATTAAATTATTTTTCTTATTATTTTGTCAGGGAATTAGAAGATTAATGGGAAAGGTCAGAAAAAGCAGTTATGCTTGTTGTACAAAAGCAGACTAAAGGGAGAGCTGGCTACGGAAGTCCCCAAAGTAATACTCCACATACTTCTGCACAATTAAAGCAGCTGTGTGGACTCTCTTGGAGTGACAGAGCTACCTGAGGAGCTAGTGGTACCATGAGTGCCATCCTGAAAACAACTCGGCATAGCTTGAGACAGAACACAGGGTGGTAGGCTGCTAGCTTGCTTAGGGACTCATCTGAGAGGAGACAAGATGCTCCTTTTACTAGGATCAATTCTGTTTCTTGCTTACATTAGTATGACAAAATACAGAAAGGTTCTTGGAAGGAAAGGCTGTAGCACAATCCTCTGTCCAAAATGAGTGCTGTAATCTCTAGCCAGCATAGTTATTTATTTGTGTTTTCAGTGAGTCTCTTTCTTCTTCATCCTCTGCTTCCTGCTCACAACTTCCCAAATCTTGAATTATTTTCTGCATAGCAGTGTGGCTGCAATGAGAGTATCCCCTTCCTAATCCTTTACAGAAGCCTTTAGTCCCAGGGGGTGATTGTGTGGGAGGTAGAAGATATGGATTTAATTAAATTTCAAGGCAGTGGCCCTTTAAAGTGAGCTAGTCAATCCCTATCCTTCATTTCTAGTCTGTTACCCAAGAGATGGAGGTATCACTAGAGTATGTATTTTAAAAGGAAACATAGGACAGTGAGTGAAGAGTTGCAGATGTGGAGAGTAGTCCCTGGAGGTAGAGGGTGGTGGATGCCCCGTGTATGGTTAGTCACGAGGACCCAGAGAAGAGATCTCAGAGACAAAAGCACCAAATGTTTTGTGTCATAAAAGATAGGGGTTTGGCCTTGAAGTAGAAAAAAAAACAAAACAAACAACAACTATGAGGCTAGAGCTCATAGTACCATTTGTACTTATATGTCAGGTGGTGGCTACAGGGGGGAAGAAAAAGAAAAATGTCAGTTAGTTGCTGAGAGTCCATTTTCACACAGCTCTCTCAAGACCTTTCTTTTCTTCAAGTATCAGCCCTTCCAGGTAGGTAGTAGACAACAACAGATCATTTGTATTTGCTGCGCCTGCAGTCAGTGATGACAAGCCCTTCAGTTTGCATGTATGCCCCAGACTTGGAAGTGCTTTGCAGCTTTAAGTCCCACATCATCTGGTCATTTCTTTCTGTGTGCTAAACTTCATGTCATATTATTGTGATACAACATTAAGTAGCAAAAAATCTGTGTCATATTTGTAGGGGCAAAGATAGAGATATCACGGTTTGGATACTAATTTCAAGCAATAGGGTCCAGTACTTATGCAAAGGTGTCCCTGTGAGCAGAGCTGTAAACTTTCCCCTATCTCAAAGCCTCAATAAAGGACTTGAGCTCTTTCTATCAGGGTGGATCTTTACATAGCTAAACCCTGATCCTTCATAAATGTTCTTGCTGTGTGATGGAAGGTAGTATATATAACCTTCAGATCATTATCTATCTTAATTATTATCAGTTATCTAAATCTCCTTCCTTGGTCTCCAGACCTGAAGGTCACATCAATATGTTAGTATTAAAAATAAGAATGTGCTAGTTTGGTATTAAAAAGCTTTTTTAATTGGAAGTGGTGTTTTTTTCTATTGTGAGTTTTATTGAGATTTATTTTCCTTTTTTTTTGATGGGGAGCGTGGCAGTTGGTTCTCAAAGGTGCTATTTTAATACCGAGCTAAGAGGCATTTTTCGTTGTCTTCAGAGGTAAATTGTAGGTTGAAAAAATTTATGTCATGAACCACTCATGCCTTTAATGTTACTTTGGGGAATGGTATAGTCCTGAAGTATGTAGCAGAAGCCAAAAAGTGGGACACCGATTAAAAGATATGCATGGAAGACTGAAGACTGAACACAGATGGAGGACAGTCTCCAGTCATAGCTCGTCCATTCTTGAGACACTGCCTCTTTCCATGTGATATGCAGCCGGAGCCCTTACTAGAGGTGTTTAGGCAAGTCTCCTCTTTAATAATAGAAAGGAAGGGTGTTCAGAATACTTTTAGTAGGAATCTAGAACCTTTTTCTTTCCATTTTATGATCCTTCCAGATCTGATGTTACAAAAGCTGTAGATGAGATGGGTCTTTTGTTAAGAAACGAGGAAGAATATAATGTTGAATCTGATTTGAGATTAAAAGTCTTCTGTTGACTATGATAAGATTATTATCTTCTCTTCGTTATTTAAGATTACTGTCTGGCAATAAAATTTGTTTTGCTGGGTGGTTGCTAACTTAAGCATTATCATCAGAATGTTCAGACCTTTATTTTGGGCGGTGCTTTCAATGGTCATCAAAGGGAAATAAGTCCCAAAGTCCTAAAATACTGTTTTACAGTTCTTGAACTGAAGAAATATGTGCAAAAGAAATTATGTAAGCATAACTTCATTTCCCTAAGCTTCAACTAGGTAACAAAAGGCAAAATGGTTGTGCATACATGACCATTATGGCTCACACATTCACCACTGAGACCTGTTTTAACAGAAATTAGTGACAGGAAGAAAAGGCCCATATAATTTATGCATGAAATCATTAACATCTGTACTTAATATTAATGTTGTGTTACCTTTAGCACCTCACTGGTGTGCTGAATGTGCAACACATTTATTGATATTAAAATTACAGAGTTGTTGACAAACCACTTCGAAACATCAAAGCCCAGAGAAAAAATGAGGCAGGAGTTAAAGTGTCTTATTATGAAATATGCAGCTCAGAAAGCAAACAGTTTATTATGTTTATTTTGATTTGCAAAGCCATTCTTCCACATGAGAGGAAACCAGACAATTCAAATCAGTTTCTAAGCCTCAAAAAGTACAAGCTAGATGGAGACTTTAAATATAAAGTTAGTTGTGGTCTTATTTGCCACTGTTTTCTTGCAACAAAAGAACAAAAGTATGTTTTAATATTTTTGCATCTTTACATATCAGAAATTTGCCTTCCCACACTTAAAAAGAAGTGCTGGAAAACAGGGTTATTTTGATCCTTGGGCCAAGTTCTTTAATGCCAAATCACAGTGTGGAAAGAATGTCTCAGTCCAAGTTATAAATCCTTAAAATGAGCTTTGATGGAAAATCTGGAGTAGTTTCACAGTGGAATCTCTTCAGCTCCATGTGAGAAGCCCTGTTGCTTCTTTGCTAAGGCATATGACCACTCCATCCACAAATACTCTGGGTGATACCAAGAGTGGCTTCTTGCTTGTGAACAAAAAAGGGATGCTTTTGTTCTGCAAATTACTTCATGATTTCAGGTTTTCTCTGATGTTCTTTGTAGTCACGATATTGGTGAGCCACAAAGGAAACCTGTGCATTTCAGTTCATTTTTTCTTCACAGAAAGCTTACCTTTCCTTACTACAGATTTCTGTATGAAAGTGAATGCAGGACTAGTTTTGAAACTTATCCTGGCTGACAAGACACGTATGAGACATCAGATTCATGCAAGCTTAGAATATAGGAAGTCTGATTCAAGGGAATGGAATGAGGCCTCCAGTGTAGAGGGTCATCATTTCTATCCTGGAAATACGAGTTTATTTTTACTCTTTCTCCTTTGGACAGGCATGGGTGCTCCTTTCCAGATCACCTCTTTCTTCCAAGTGGTCAGGACCTGTCAGAGACAGCTGTTCCTCAAGTTTGAGTAGGCTTGGATGTTGCTCAGGTGTGCATGCACATGTAGGAGAAACAGGGAGTTTCATATTGTATTTGTATTGGAGAATGGTAACCCTGTCCTTTTTGTCTAATTAATTTCTTCACACATCACCACTTTCAAGACCAAATCATGTCCTCCCCTTTTATTTGTTACTACTATAGCATAATGCCAGTTTACAGAAGCATCTCGGTGTATGTCCCACTATGCAGGGCAGTCCGCAGCTTTTTCAACCACATCCTCCTTCTCACCCATCACTTCTGGGACACACATATATCAATATTAGCAGGAAGGGTTGCTCTGTGAGGAACCCCAGTTTGGTACTAAGGAACCAGCATCTCTAAGGTTCACATTTTGGTGGTGGAGGGTTGCTTGGGTCAGTTCTCATTTTGTTGTGTGGACTGAATGTTGTGCATTCAGGATGTTCTTGAAGCAAATTTCTCCATTTCATGTGAAGAAGATCTCTGAGGGGTCAGACAAGTGATAGTGGAGTGCCTTTACAAGTGCATTCCTCCTTATCTGTACTAAAATGCTGAGACCGGTTCACCTTCTGAGTGATGTTTCTAGGTGTAGCACTTACACCCAGCAGGGAATCCTGGTCTTCCTCATGCTAATCAAATTAGCTGAGGTATTAGTTTTAATCTATGTTTTATGTAAAAGCTGTATTGAATAATAGGCCCAATATTTTTACTGTACTTTTACTAAACAGATGCTAAAATATATCTGCTAAAATAATTTCAAAGTTGTACAAGTATAGGGAGTATTTATAATAGAAGGTCTCAAGGTTGGCTGGAGGATTTGTCAGTGTGGAACTTACTACTATCTCCTCTTACCTCAGGAAGCTGGAGGCCAATCTTAATAACTGATTTGATGGCTCTGCCTTTAGCAGTATTGCTTCGCAGCACCATAGGTCTGCAGAGCAGCAGCTGCCTCCTTGGGTCTTCTGCAGCTGCAGGATGAGTGTCTGGCTCCTTCCTGTGGTGTTCTGTTGCTATTGCACAGGGCTGAAGAGGAGCTGCAGCAAGCCAGTAAACACAAGCAATGTGATTAAACTGTAAAGCAAATCGGTATGATTCTTTTCAAAGAGTGAACAAGTGGTTTTGATGTAGAAAAAGCTGAATTTTGTTTAACTGCACAGTATAAAAATCACTTGGCAAACTTACACAAATACACACTCAAAGAGGTTTATGCCTTTCATTCGGCACAGATGCATCAGAAGTCTTGCCCCTGTCCCACTGGTGAATATTGGCCTCACACACATGTATTAAATTAATTCTGAGTTGGGATTTAGTAAGAAATTGGAGGAAAGAGCGCACAGTCAGTACAAATGTTACTCAGGTGATTAGATCACAAACTGTAAGTGAAACTTAGAAATATAAAACAGCCCCCTTAAAGCTGGGTAAGTCATCTAAAGCTTGCCAGTGATTGTTGAAGAGTATTGTTTCTATTCATTTTCTTTTCTGGGATTAGTGCAGTTTTATTTAATTGTGTTTTTATCTGGAAATTACTGAGTGGTGTTGATGGATACATGCTGCTATTTACAAAATAGAATCATACTATAGGGATTCTGACATTTTGGTTAATTGTTATGTATCCCTCTAAATGGTTTCTATTCCTTAATTCATAATTGTTCTCATTTGCTCAGTGGGATTCAGAAACAGGGTTTGGGGAATGTCATTTAATACTCATTTTGTTTTGTCAAATGAAATGCATTGGCTTCCATCTTGCCCATAAATTAAGTCATTCTATTTTCATTTTTGGCTATATATTTTTAATTGTGCAAATATTTTTTTCTTCTGAAGTAATTTATGTTACAAATGTTACAAAAAGTGCCACCTCTACTCCCAGCTTTATGTTATAGCAAATGAGTCAGGATGTGTTTTCTGTAGTCAGTTATATCCAGACATAAATCAGGTGCTTGATCTGTCTCTTATGGCAGCCTACATCTGAACAATTGTTTTCAAAGTTAGCCCTTTTCCTTGCTAAGTGCAGGCCTGAATCTAATAAATTATTCTTTTGCAACCCAGAGAAGCAACCTTCAATAAGAAAATATTTAAAAGGTCAGATCCTGCCTTCCAGTTAAGTTTTCCTTACTGTAGAGACACCGGGGAAGGAGAAAAGTGTCTCATTGCAATCTGATTTCCTCACCCTAGTCTGACACTAGTCAATGCATTGCGCAGCTTCTCTTTGTAAATACAAACAGCTTCAGGGACACTCCAACACATGTTTCCCTACCCACAATTTATTAGCCAAGAATAGCTACGTTGAAGTAGAGTTGTGGTCATGCCCTCTCCTCTGGCAAAACCTCTTCATCGGGGACTCTGGGACTGTTATGTAGGCTCTGCTGGGTATTCAACATCCAGGGTAGGCCACACACTGGAAAGCCGCCCAGGAAATGGATATACAGCCGTTACGGCCCATTTTGTAGCATACTGGAGAACAACAGAAACAAGTCATCAATCTCTTCTACAAGCATGATTTGAACAAGCATATATGGGTGATTAGCTTTAAGTGCTATCAACTGTCAGTTGTCTCCAATGGCAACATTTTAAGCTGAATAAATACATTACATTACAAACTCACACACCCCTTTTCTTAAGTTAACACTGCCATATTTCCTCTTTGGCTGACTTAGAATTCTGGTATTGGGGCTTTTTAATAGCTTCATTTTCCTTTTTTTTTTTTACATTTTTTAAATTAAAAGAAACAAAAGAATTATGAAATGTATTTATATCATTCAAGCATAGACTAAGAAACCAGAATACTGCTGTGTTAAAAAGTAGGTCCACAAAAGGGATCAGGGGGCTGGAGCACCTCTTCTATGAAGACAGGCTGAGAGGGTTGGGATTGTTCAGCCTGGAGAAGAGAAGGCTCCAGGGAGACTTTATAGCAGCCTTCTAGTATCTGAAGGGGGCCTACAGAAAAGATGGGGAGCATGTAGTGATATGACAGGGACTAATGGCTTTAAACTGAAAGAAAGTAGATTTAGTTTAGATATAAGAAAAAAATTATTCACTTTGAGAGTGGTGAGGCACTGGAATGCGTTATCCAGAGAAGTCGTGGACTCCCCATACCTGGCAGTGCTCAAGGCCACATTGGATGGCCAGTTTGAGCAATCTGGTCTAGTGGGAGGTGTCCCTGCCCATGGCAGAGGGGTTGGAACTAGATCTTTAAGGTCTCTTCCAACCCAAACCATTCTATGGTTATATGATTATATGTTTCTGCTGCGAAGCATTGCAACCCAGGTGTACTGCTGGAGATTTTTTTGGTAATAGTAAAGTTTTCCTTCCCTTTCTCTAGCTCTTGTTTGCTACAAGATAAAGAGGAATGAAAAACCTGTGGGAAGCCTGCAGATTCCTTGTGGGAAATGAAGTTCTTAAAAAAACACTTGAGGTCTCAAAAAGCCTCCCCACCCCTAAAGGTACTAGGGTGGTATCATGCATAGAAGAGAGCACAAGAGTGAGCACTGGGGGACTGCATTTCAATTCTTTCATGCTAGTGAATGGGGATATATTTGTCATCTAGAGAGTATTTTAAAGGACAAATGATGAGAACTGGATGCTCTTTGTTCCCACATATCTAGGAATGAAACGTTTTCATATGGTGGGCAAATATTTAAATATTTTTCAAATATAACCTATGCTCCTAAATGGCATGGAAATCTGTCATGAGGTCTTGGCATAACTCGGTTGGCAACAACTGTTGTTCTTCCTAAGCAGCAGCATGGGCCCATAAGGGAGTGACAGCAGCATACTCTAAGTATGGAAAGCTGCCTTCTCGATAGCAACAGGAGACCATTTTCAGATCTGAAACTCTATATTCTGTAGCAAACAAACAAAACTATGCAGAATGATCCCGATTCTTGGAATATGCATTTTCCCACCAAACCTATTTATAAAACTGCCTGATAAAAAAGCATATAGAAGAAATTATTGCAACCCAGAATATCTGGGTTGTATTCCCGGCTCTGTTTGCCCTTGAGTGAGCCACATTAAAAAAAAAAAAAATCTGCTGAGAAAGCCTTTATACCTCAGTTTCCCCACATCTACAGAAATAATAAATAGTAGGGGTGATTTCATATGCGTCTGGAAAGCATGTTGAGCTGATTTAGTGGGAGACCCTAAAGAAGTGTCATGCATTATTATTGCATTAGGCTGACTGAACTTCTGAAATCCATCTGACATTTCCCACTTGACGTTGATTGTGGTTGGTAGCATTTCTGCATTAATTTTAAAGAGGATGCATTATGGCACTGCCTGGTGTATAATTACACGGTTTATGATTAAAGCGTGTTCTAAGAAAGGCAGGAACCTGTGAGCTCCTCTCTCTTTTTCACTTCATTAAACCACCGCGTTACCGAGTGCATTGCTTCACTCGGGATGCTGCCAAGCAGCCCCGCTGTGCTCCTTACAGCTACGTGCGAAGTAGCGAGGTGAAGTTCATAACTATATTTGGGTATCGGAGTTTATTTCCCCTACTCTCCTGAAGGTTAGCATGACGAGCGGTCGAGGAATGCTAGGGGAAACTGTCGTTAACATGAGCAGGCTGTGCCCCAGCTCGGATGAATCCCGTTTCGCCTTGCAAGCAGTTAAATCACCAGGCGCCGGGACGGGGCCGGGACCGGGACCACACAAACAGAGGACCGGGTCTGTTCCGTTATCGCCTGGCAGATAACAGCGGCCTCTCCCGTACGTTGGCAGCGGTCAGAGCCCGGCGTGGAAGTCGCATGCTCCCCGCTCAGACGTGCCTGTAAAAGCAGGGCGGTAGGAGAGGAAGGTTGGAGAGGAAATGAGTAAGTCAGCAGCCCGGCCCCGTGTGTGGCTCTAAGGCAGGGTCGCCGGAGCGAGCAGCCCAGCGGGGAGGAAATGTCGCAACCCTCGTGTCTGTGTCCTTCTCTGAAATGGGCTCATCGTAGAAACATCTAAGATAAGAGGATTTGGGGGAAACGTTCCAGAGCAATTAATGCACAAGACGAAATTATCTGTTGGGAAAAGAGGGAAGCGTGCGCAGCTCCTCCTTAGCGCTGCTCGGCACCCAATGAAAGGGGAGCACCCATAAAAAGCATAAAAAGTTACTGGTTTTTCATCCTCTGTTCTGCGTGACTCTTCTGTCATTTGCAAACTGAGTATTGTCACTGATGATGCACACTGGAGCTTTATGAAGTGTTTTAAACTGACCAAGGAGTTTAAAATAAATATTCTGAGAGGTGCATAGTTACACTGAGACTTAAAAAACTGCAAAGGAGAGGCTCTCTATATTTACCATGATACCCCAGTCAGAGGATTTAATGTAAAAATAATATAATGGTATGTGAACTTTCTTATAATTTCACATGTCTATCTACATGCTTCTCGTTTTTTATAATTGACTCCTGAGCAGTTGGGTTCCTGGAAGAATGATATGAATGAGAAGGGCATCCTATGGGGAAGGGGGGAAACAGGAGCAAGTGGTGATCCCTACAGAAAGAGAGGAAATTAAATGTGACATTCCACTGCCAGCTGGGTGTTGGTTTGCTATATTGTCTCCGTCAACAACTCTTCACCTTTTTGACTTTTTTTAGAATGTTTTTGAAGTGAAAAAACTCCCCTTTTAGCACTGCCTCCTCCCAATGTTTTTTTTTCCACCGTTGTGTAACTGTCAAAATGCAGACCACGAATAAAGTTTTAAGGCCACTGCAGTGATGTGGTTTATCAACCTTTGATTACAAAACACAGTTTGCATTCTTTATTCTTGTCTATTTTAAATTAATGACAAAAGAAAATTGTGGAGGGGGTGAGTGGGTGAAGTCCATTCTTTGAATACTGGATACTTCCAAAGCAGCTGCTAGAATGAAATTTCCCTGGCTGCTTAGTGATAGTTCAAAGTGTAGTCAAAATTAAGATTGGTACACCAGATTATGTGTGGGTGTGACAAATGAAAATGGAAATGCTTGGTATAGTATTTTTATTTGTAATGTGAAACTAACCTAAAATAATATTACTGGGTATTAAGTTCTATATGTTCCAGTGGATCAGTTTCACTGAAATACAGAAAATAGTTCTGCTTATAGCAATAGCTCCGAGAATATTTCTGAAGACATTTCTTTAGAAGGATGACTGATGTTGAAATAATAGTAGTAGGGCATACATGCTATGGGTGTGCTATGCATCTTTTATCACCATCATTTTGTATTGTTCTAAATATATGGTCATATAATCTTTAGAGACTTCACGTTAGCATTCATTATGTATGGTTATATAGTTGAAGAAACATTTTGTTAGCTACAGCTGGCTTTAAAAAGCATTTTAATGGAGCCTTTCTGATGGCACTTACCTATAATAGCAGAAAAAAGAGTATGAGTCAGTGAAAAAACAGGTAACCAAAGCAAGCTCCTGGATGCAGGAGGGAAATTTAGTGCCCCATCTAACAGCAGCATCCAGTGGCTATCAGGGAGATGAATCCATTTCTACAGTTTAATGCTATGGAGTTATCTGAAGTTCTAAAGCTGTCAACAAAACTATGGCAAACCAACTGGTGATCCTCCTGCAGGAATACGTAAAGAAACAGAGTAGACCGAACAAGTTATAATTCTCTGGCTCTTTTAATGGAGAGGGAGAAAAATCTGTGACAAAAGTATTAGGCAAAGGAGTCCTTAGCATGTGAACGTTAATGAAGCAGTGATAGCTTTGCTGTGTTCAAAGTTGATGTTGGTTCTCTGGGTAAGACTCTGGGCTGGGAATTGTATCCATTTTCCTGGCCTAGCTTTGCCACAGATTTCCTTGGTGAACTAAGCAACTAGTTAATGGCTTTGGCCTCTGTTTTTCTGTTAAAAAAATGGGATTCTGACCCTTTCCTCCCCAAGGGTCTGTGAGGTTAAATAAAAGGATGTTTATAAAGTGAGCTCATATTGTTTTTATGGAAGAGGTGCAGTTTCAACATTTTTAAACAATAATCTAAGCAGAGAAAAAACGTTAGACATTATATTTACTTATACAGTGATGCTGTCATACATACATGCCTTCTTCCAGTGGTAATATCCCACGGTAGCAGGAGGGTCTGGACAAGTCCTTTCTTCTAGGGTGGGGAGAAAGGCTGTGGACACCCCACAAAAGGGAGCCAGTGCTGGCTGCCAAGGGCCATTGATACTCTTTGGCTGTGAGACACCAAGCTCCACTAGTCTGAGCTGCTTCTGTGTTCTGGGACACTCTGGGGTGGTGTGAACAGCACTTGGGGTGCATTCTTCCTTCAGTACACAGGTGAAGGTGTCTGTTACTCTTATCTCACCCAAAGTACACCTGGCTCCCCTCTCCCCTTGTGTGCGAGCTGTGGGTGTTACCCTATGCCCTCTCTGTGTACATATATGCCTTATGAAATGCTTTCAACTTCTCTCTTCAACTCCCTCCCCCCCACACTTATTTCGGAGGACAAAATTCAGCTGGTCCTTTTCAACCTTTTGTTGACAAGTGCCATTTTTGTGCTGCCTGTTGCTGAGTATTTGGTGCTGCTCAGTCTCACCCTTTCTCCCCCTCCTCTTTTGGCAGAGAAAGCAGGCAGCATATTTCCAGAATATCTATACTCTAATTCCAGCAACGAGACTACTGTACATCTGGTGCTCTCAGTCTCCTCTGTGTACGATACAAGACGCTGAGCCATAGGCAAGGGGACAAGCGACCTGTCCCTGCGTAGTGGGACGTGGGGATTGCTGCAGAAAGTGTCACAGAGGCATTGCCAGGTGGGGGATCACCAGTGACAACCCCATGAGCTCTTACCAAAACACAGGCACACGTCTCTGCTGTCACTTTCTCTTTGGCAGCCCCAGCGTGCGAAAGCGGATGGTGGGGTGCGTGTATAGGTAGAAGCACGGTGGGAGGTGGATTTGTGGTAGATGTAACTGATTTACGACAGGAGTTTCCTTTACAGTCATAAGGGGAATTTTGCTCGGTCACAGCAAGTTTGAACCCTCATGAAACAGCCTGAATCATTTGAAGTTAAAATAAAACAGAGAATGGCAAGGGGAGGGGCATGGCCATTAAAAAAAAAAAAAAAAA